>CM053413.1:47326670-47392733 GCA_028644305.1 Xerus rutilus
ACTGAATACATTCGTTGCATTGACCCATTTGGAAAAAGTGATTTTTTTTTTAAAATTTGTTCTGGGGGGAGGGGTTTTGTAACCTGAAATTTTTCCCTTTTTTCTTCTGTTTAAAACTATATCAAATCATTCTATTATAGTGTTATTTAATATGTAAATTGTATTGCTATACATAAAATAAAGTATGGTTTTTGATGTATTCATTAGCGTTGAGCATTTCTATGAAAATGTCTGCACTCAATAAAATCAGCTTTCTAGATTCCCTTAACATCTCATTAATACCCAGTAACCCTCTGTTTTTCATGGTAATAAAGTAAACATTAATAGTCATCGTTACACAGGTAACAAACCAAAAGGAAGTGGCTTTGCTGAGTTGATTTATCCATTTTCTTCCTCCTTTAAAAAGTAAACAATGTGCTGGGCATAGTGGTGCATGCCTGTAATTCCAGTGACCCAGGAGTCTGAGGCAACAGGATCACAAGTTCAAGCCCAGCCTGGGCAACTTAGCAAGACCCTGTCTCAAAATAAAAGGAGCTGGGGATGTGGCTCAGTGGTAGAGTACCTTGGGTTCAATCCAAGGAAGGAAGCGGGGGAGGGAGGGAGGAAATTGACAAAGTTTTACCTGCATATTGAATCAAACTTCATCTGCTTCATGACTCTCCTACTCAACTGTGAACAGAATTACTACTCTCTCCAGCATATCAACTACATTTGTAGCAATTTCTCCCTCTTAACATTTCCTATCTAAGATAAAGGACATGTCCTGGCAAGACTTTTGGAGAATCTATGAAATACGTACAGGATAAATATAACTGCTTCTACTTCTACGAATTCTGACATTTCTAAACAGGGATACACAAGTCCTTTGGGCCACCATTCTATCTTGACTTCTAGTGGTTCCATATCCAGTGCTCAACTCTTCCTAATAAGGCCCTACTTTTTCTTTACATTTAAGAGCTGATATTTCATTCTCCCCAAATTACTAGACTTTAAGAAACAGTATATTAAGCCGGGCGCGGTGGCTCAAGCCTGTAATCCCAGCACTTAGGGAGGCTGAGACAGGAGGATCGCGAGTTCAAAGCCAGCCTCAGCAACGGCGAGGTGCTAAGCAACTCAGTGAGACCCTGTCTCTACATAAAACACAAAATAGGGCTGGGGATGTGGCTCAGTGGTCGAGTGCCCCTGAGTTCAATCCCCAGTACCAAAAAAAAAAAAAAAAAAAGAAAGTATATTAATCTCATCTAGGAATATATAGAAGAACAATTCTCCACAAAAGCAAGCATCCCTCTGGTGATATGACCCTAATCTCCCTCACACTATACCCATGGAGACTCTAACACTGTATCGGAGCATATATATGCCAAGGGTCACAAATTGGATAGTCTATAGATCCTGTTCGTTCAATAAAACACATTTGATTTTGGCCCGTGGTTTTTTTTTTAATTCATATTAGTTGCCAACATTTAAAAAATCAAGACTTTTACATTCAAATTTCAAGCTCCTTTCAAAAATATGGGTGGTGTTATGACAGCAGGCTTGCAGTCTCCTCTGGCAATGAACTGGAGAGGAGGAGCAGTTCTCCCTCTATGGTGGGGTAGGGACTCTCCAGCTCATTAATTCCCCATCTCTCCCTGTCACCTTATGTCTGGCCATCATCAATTAACCTGGATCCTATGAGCAGTCGCCTCTGGGATACACAGAAAAAATAAAGGGACCACCTTCCATCTTAGACCAGTAAACGAACCACCAAGGGCAGCAGAGGTGTTTATATTGGTCTTGCATCATTAAAATCCCATCAATCAGAACAAAGCAAACGGTTTCCCACATTCCTAACTCACTGAGTCCACCCAAGACAATGCATTAAACAGCAGTTACAACTGTTCAAAAATAAACCCATTTTCTAATTCCATGGTTTTTACTGTACTGGATATAACCCTAGACGAGGAAGCTCCACTTCCACTACTAAGAGCAGGGCAAAGAAACAAGAGTGCAAAAGCAACGCTCCAAAACTCCAGTCTTGAACAGCTAGCTGTGGAACTTGGGGAACTTGCTAAGATTTAGGAACAAGTCAGTGATAATGATGCCTGGATTCAGAGACAGGATTAAAGACACTGGCTTCATATTTTCACCTACCTATGTTGGGAAAATCAAATAAAAGAACTTAGAAGATGGGAACCACGAGTTGGCTGTTGGTAAGTTACAATTAGATTTTGTCATTATGAAGTGAAATTTGGCAAGGAAGATCACAAGAGCTGCAGTTTATCTGAATCTAACAATTATGTTGCTCAAAAATTGTAAAAGAAGAAATTAACATAACTGATGTGCTGTAATTTGAAATCATCTGACTTTTGTTGCTACAGGCCTATAAACTAACTGTTTTCCCTTCCCCACATCCCACATTATCTGCAAGGTGTCAAGTCAAGTTTTGTGATAATAGCCAGTGGGCCTTGCAAAGCTTTAGAACTTTCTAAAACGAACATCTTCAACATTATGTTAGAATCCATTCCACAAACATCCCATAAGTTTTTCCTTAACTTACACTATACAACACATTGAGTTACATTCTTGTTTGCAGAGGTCTTTCAAGTCAGATGAGGCAAATATTATAATTTAATCTTAAAATGAGTTTTTAATTTATTCAAAAATATTTATTTGGCTCAATAGGAGAGATGGTTTTTAGAGGAAGAGTAAACAAGTAAATAAATAGTGCATCACATTTTGTATCATTGTGAGCAAACAAGTAAAACTAGTAATTACAGGCATTCCTATTATATATTGTACTCACAAAATCCTGTTTATTCTATATTCAACTAGGTATTTGAACTTAGAAAGCCCCTGTCCATAGCGGGTAAATGGTTCAAAAGCAAGCACCATGGAATCAAAACAGCTAAGGAAGGTTCTAGTTAATTCTGCCACTTATTGACTGACAGTGACCTGGTCATGTTACTTCACCTAAGTGTCATTTTCCTCCTCTGTGCAATACAGAAACTAATGTTTACCTTACCAAACTGTTAATAATACATGCAAAGACCTTGAGATAGCAAGTACTCAATATTACCCATTAGTAACTATCTTATAATCTTGTTTTGTTTAATTGCTTAGCAGATCTATTGTCAATCATGAAAGAGTCAATTACCATAGCTTGCCCATTTAAATAGTAATATTGACCTTAGTACACCCCTGTAACCCCGCAACTCAGGAGCCTGAGGCAGGAGGATTGCAAGTTTAAGACCAGCTTCAGCACGATAGCAAGACCCTGTCTAAAATTAAAAATTAAAAAGCACTGGGTATATATTCATCCATAAAAGCACTCCTGGGTTTAATCCTCAGTACAATGAGTAAATAATAAATAAGAAATTTCCACAGTGAGGATACTCACCAAATGACATCATATCCAAGGGAGGTAGATGGAGATGAAGGTGGACAGTGGAAGTAACCCATATATCCTAGATATCCAGAAACAAATGTGGGGACAGAAACAGGAAATGGACAAATATGCATGATGCTTTAAAAAGCCCATTTCTCTAATAGTTTCAAATTCAGTGCATTCCAAGGTTTATTGTCATTTTTTGATTTGGGTTTTTGTTTGTTTGTGGTACTGGGGGGTTGAACCTAGGGGTGCTCTACCACTGTGCTACATCCCCAGCCCTTTTCTATTTTATTTTGATACAGGGTCTTACTAAGTTGCCTATGCTGTCCTCAAACAGCATGGAATCTTCCTGACTCACTCTCCTGAGTAGCTGGGATTATATAGGTGTGTGCCACTGTGCCTGGCTCCAAGAAGGAAAAGCTCCATAATTTCAGAAAAGACAAACAGGAGGCAACAAGCTTTCTGCTAATGTTAAGCACCCACTGCAGAATGTTGCAGAGTACTATGGAAAAGGTGAACACTAAATAAAAGTGATAAAAAAGGTTTCTATCACTAGCAGCAGGGCTCTATTTGTACCCCCAGAATCCTATAAACCAATATAAACAGTGATAATTTCTGTATGCTCAGTCAATTTTTTAAATCTTCCATATCTCTCAGTACTTTCAATAGATCACTCTCATTATCATAACCTTCACCGTCCCTCATCCTAGACACATGGCCTGGTAAGCCACTCACTATTATGAAGAACTGGCTGTAAATAAGGGCTAATTCTTGTCTTAGGAACATATTTTTAAAACCAGTAAGTATATCTTTTTAGAGTATCTCACTAGACAAATAAATCATCTGTTTCCTATGTTGAAACTTAATGACTCAAGAAAGAATAATTATATTACCTAAGTTATGATTATTTTTCTTACAACTCCTGGTGTTTTAACAATAAATATTAAAATATATGCCAACACTTAACATTTTCATGACCCTTGAATCCTGATAATGTGCTAGAGTAACTATTAAAAAGCTACCCAGGGTGGGCTGTTGTAACAGGATAATAGGTATGAAACATCATTTTTTCATGGAAAGAAGAACCACAATCACATGAACTTAAACAGAAAATCGTCAATAATATTTATCAAGACATCTTTTGTTGGACACATTGCTTAAGAATATTTTTTTAAATATATTTTTAGTTGTAGATGGACATGATATCTTTATTTATCTTTACGTGGTGCTGAGGATCGAACCCAGTGCCTCATGCATGTGAGGCAAGCGCCCTACCGCTGAGCCACGATCCCAGCCCCCACTTAAGAATATTTGAATTGAATTTTGCAACAGAATATCTCAGTAGACTACCCAGGGTTCTTCGTTTTTAAGCTTTTCCTGGGCCAAGTCAAATATCCTCTCCTAGACAGAGCATTTCCTACTTTCCCTCTTTGTTTTTCTCACTTCTTAAATACCTTATGTGGGTGCATGCTTGTGTGCACCCAGGCTGTATAGTTCCAAACTATCCTGTTGTTTTTTGTTTTTTGTTTTTTTTTTTTTTGGTACTGGGGATTGAACTCAGGGGCACTCGACCACTGAGCCACATCCCCAGCCCTATTTTGTGTTTTATGTAGAGACAGGGTCCCACTGAGTTGCTTAGTGCCTCACCATTGTTGAGGCTGGCTTTGAACTCGCCATTCTCCTGTCTAAGCCTCCCTAAATGCTGGGATTATGGGCTTGCGCCACCACGCCTGGCTCCCTGTCTCAATCTTTTCACGTCATCCACAGTCTTCTGTACTCTCAACTCCACTAGTTTGTCAGCAAAGCAGCATGCCACTTCATTTTTTCCCCAGTATTGAGGACTGAACCCAAGGCCTTACTCATGCTAAGCAAGCACTCTACCAATGAGCTATGTCCCAAACCCTTTTTATTTTATTCTGAGACAGGGTCTTGTGAATTTGCCCAGGCAGTCCTTGAACTTGCAATATTCCTGCCTCTGCCTCCCAAGTAGCTGCAACTGCAGTCATCACTGCTCAACATACCACTTTCCTCTCCAAATATTCAACACACATTTACCAACCAACTACTATCTTACAAGCTGGAACAGGAGAGATTCTAGGTGCTAGGGATAAAATTGGTCCACCAAGTAAAGTCCTTGACCTCATGGAACTTAGAGTTGCTCAACAGGTAACACAAAGTAAATAGTTAACATAATGTCAGAAGACAAATAGAGGAGGATGGCAGTTAGTCATGAGGGATGATAAAGTGATCAGACCTGTCTACAAAGACATAAATGAAGTTTGGTAGCTGGTTTCTGTGATTTTCTTGGAATGTTTCTTTTACCTCATTTGTAAGGAACATTCTGGGAATCATCTGGGGTCTAACAAGTCCAGTGCCCTTAAGTATTTCTGCTGAGTAAAAATTGCTCAGTTTGAACAGATTTCTTTGTACCTCAACATCTGCTATTTCTCAAGTCTTCACTGTCAGATTCATCCCACATCTTCAACATGTGAGCACTGGCATGTCTCAGATTCCCATTAAAGCAGCCCCCCCTTTTTTCTATATCGATAGTCTCCCTATGAGATGGATGTCATTCCATCCAGTCTCATGGAATTACATATATGCTATATGTCAATAGCTCACAAAGTATATATATAGCCTCAGTCTAAACCATGAATTTCAGATTCACATCCAAATGAATATTTTTTAATTTCAAGTTCTAAGTTTTAGTAAGCATCTCAAACTTAAGTTGACAAAAGTACAACTCACATTTTTCTGCTAACCTTTTCCTTCCTCGGTCTCCTAAGATCTAAGTAAATAGCAACAGCATCTATTCAAGTAAACAAACTAAAAACTTAGTAATCATTCCTGATCTCACTATGTTGCCCTTGCTAGCCTTGTTCCCGTGGGCTCAAGCGATTCTCCCATTTCAGCTTTCCAAGTAGCTTGGACTACAGGCATACAACACTGCACCTGGCTCCTGCCACTCGATAAGAAACAACACAGTGTTTAAATGTAGGCAAAACATCTGAACGGATTCATCAAAGATAAAAAGAGTGTCAGATAAGAACATTAAAAAGCTCAAAAACCTTTGTCATTAGGTAAATGCAAAAACAAAACCACAATTATCATAATTACTAGAATCAGAGAACTTGAAGGCAGGTCAATATATATGATCTGAAATGAAATTTAAATAGGAAAAGAATAAGCAAAAGCAGTACAGAGAATTCAAGTGCTGTGGAACATCTAGTGACATAGAGACAAATAATTGAGATCCCAGAAAGAGAAGAAAAAAATCAAGAAGCAGAAGAAGTATCTGTGGATGTAATAATCAACATTTTCCAAAATCAGTGGCACCAAACCACAGATCAAAGGAGGTTAGAAAACACCAATCAGGCCAGGTGCAGCGGCACATACCTGTAATCCCAGCACTTTGGGAGGCCGAGACAGGAGAATCTCAAGTTCAAAGCCAGCCTCAGCAGTGGCAAGATGATTCTCAACTCATTGAGACCCCGTCTTTACATAAAACACAAAATAGGGCTGAGGATATGGATCAGTGGTCGAGTACCCCTGAGTTCAATCCCTGGTACCAAAAAAAGAAAAGAAAAAACAAAACCCCAAAGGTATTAATGGCTTCCAGCAGGATTGCAGGGAGGGCTGCCCACTGCTGGCTGGGTAAAAGAAGCCCCCAGATTCTGGACAATATAGGAACCTGGCTCCACGGTATCTAATGCTTTGCCACAACAGGAATGATTTCCAGCGGAACTTGATCCTCAGTTTGGGACTCTGCTGTGGGAATGTGGCTGGCCAGGAACTTGAGTGACATTGACCTAATGGCATCTCAGCCAGGGGTGTAGCCAAGTAGACAAACAGGACTCCTGTACTGTATTCAAACCTTCCAAAAACAGAGCCTACAATATGACCACCATGAAATATGTTCCAATGTCAGCTGATATGACTGCCACTGCCAATGGCACCACAAGATACACCCCTTCCCTTTCCCCACCTCAACTCCATTCTCTGGGTCAGCAGCCTCATTCAGCTCAAGTGCTGCCTCTGTTCTGTAAAGTTCTGCACACAGTTCCCAAGATTCTGCAGGGGTGATCGTTATCCTTGTGGTAATAAATCATAAGTGACAAGTATTTGAAATAAAGACTGCACACAAAGAAAAAGAGAAAAGAACGAAAAGGTGAAGCAAGCTGATTAAAATAAAATTCAGACCTAGGCATAGCAGATTCAAACTGCTGAAAATCAAAGTCTTGAAGGCACCTATAGGAATCCATAAAAACATCACCTGAAAGAAGACCTACAGCAGACTTAATGTCATGACCAAACAAGCCAAAAGACAACAGAGTGACATATTTAAAGTGTTGAAAGAAAACCTGTCAACCCAGAATTCTACATCTCATAAACAGGAAGTCACTCTTTGAAATGGTATAAATCATGTGATTGGGCAACAAAATATTTTCTACTTATAGCCATACCCTCACAGAAGACTGCTTTTATTTTCCAAATGAAAGTCAACATTTGGTGTGTATGTTTCCCAGGTGATGTGATACCTCACAAATACAATTTAATCATAGACTTGTTAGAAGTTATTAATGTATTTGTTGCTGGAAAAACTTAAGTCAGTAAATCCCTATGTATGATTACCAAGTAAAAACTGTGTTGGTACACACCTGTCTATAATCCCAGCAACTCAGGAGGCTGAGGTAGGAGGATCACAAGTTCAACTTAGCAAAGCTCTGTCTCAAAAAAAAAAAAAGAGGTGGGACATAGCTCAGTGGTTAAGCACCGCTGGGTTCAATCCCCAATACAAACAAAGAAAAGAAAACAAAACCCAAGTTAGAACTGGGAAAGGAAAAGGGAGCTATCAAATTACTAAATTACATCATACGTATGCTGTTAAAATAAGATCTCATTGCTTTGTTAATGAAGTCCACTGGGACTATCCTGAGATTCACATCCACATTATGCAGGTAGAAAAACAAATTTAAAAGGCAAGATTAAATCCACCATTAAGGAATAACCAGTGTATCTTTAAAACAATGGTTTGGCTGAGAGTTTGAAGAAGTCAAAGGACACTGTTGAGTTTGCCTCACTCAGGCTACCTGCAAACCACACCAGATATGCACAAAAGGGATACAACAAGCCAATGTCTTAATGGAGGTAGCTGAAAACTATTTAGACAACACAAGTACAAAGTTCTCTTAATTTCCCTTAAACCAAGTCACTTCATCTCATCAACCCTTCTTAGAACATTGAACAGTTCTGTCTGAAAATGTCTATTCTTGTCTTTAAAAAGTATCATCATTCCCCCCTTTACCACTTCCATTTATCCCATCTTCTATCTCCTCTTCAGCACACACCTTGGCTCCAGGCAGGTTCACACTGACCCACGTGCTCACTGTTTCACTCCTATACGCCCTCTTGTCCCTCCTCTCCCTTAGAATGCCCTCTCCTCCACTCCCATTCAACACACAGGTGACGACTTTCTCTTGGAAATAGTTTCTGACTAGTTAACCTAGAACTTTTAACAATAAGATGAACCCCTTGGTTCTTAAACCCTTACTCCAGTTCTGTTCCTCATCTAGTGAAGCAGCAGGTGCCCTGGGAAGCTAACAGTCATAGGTGAAGAATGAAGAACTGAGCTATGTCTTGCCCTGCACGAGAAACCAGCACTAAGACATTAAGTGACCAATGCACACATGAAAAGCCTTGGGCAGAATGGTTTTCCTTTAACATGAGAAGTTTATAGGGACATAACCTCTTGCGTAGGAGTATGTGAAGGGAGGGCTTTCAGTAACTGACAACTCTATAAAGAGAATGTATGATGACTAAATATTGTTCATATTCCTAAATGATAGTTTAAACACTTGCGTCGGTTTTTCCAAAATGAAAATACTGTTCTATGGTGAAGGCACTCTTAGGCTAAAAGAATCAAGGTCAGCCCATCTTTAAATGTTAATCCAGTCTTCCAACTAAGAAATACAACACCAGAAAGGTTAACTATCAGAATCCCTTTAACATTTATTGACCATGTTTTAGATGACCATCTCTATCTATTCTAAGCCTTGTAGGAGATAGAAACAATAAAAATACATGGTCAATATGCATAAACACAGAAGCACGCACATGAAATATATACAGACCCAAAACTTCAATAACAATACATGGTGGTCTATCATAGGTCCCAAGTAGACAGATATTGATAAAAATAAATGCCACAGGAGTTCAGACAAAAAGCTTCAAGAAGGCCATGATAGATACTTCAGCTGGGCCTTAAAAGACGGATAAATCTTTAGTGGCAAAATAGTAATAAAGGACATTCTGTCTATGCGAAGTTTAGAGAAAACCTTGCAAAAACAAAATTTCCATTTAAAAAAAATGAAATGAACTTGGAAAAATAAGATGAAGTCTGTACTATGGAAGAACTTGACTATCGTCATTTGGACTTGACTTAGCCTGAAGGTGATAGTCACTGAAGACGTAGGTACATCAAGGAATATCACCACGGTGACTCTTAAATTAAGACTATCAAAATGGACTATTTATTTGTCTAAGTCAGTACAGTTTTCTCAAATTTTTTCCTCAAAAGCATATTTCTTCTTCCCAAAGACAGGTAACAATTTCCTTGTGCAGCTTTAGATAAGACTCACTCTACTTAAAAAGTGTCCCTCAGAATGACTGCAAAATTCAAATACAAATAGTACAGCTCTTTCAAAGAGTAAGTAAAAAATAGTGGAATCTGTTTCATACAGCTGAGGATTAAATAGTATTATACTTTTGTGCTTTCAAGAAATACCTAAATATCCAATAGATTTGTTAATTATACACTCTGGGGAAACTGTGAGTTTAAAAGAGTTTTGAAAATAAGTTGAGATGTACTTATCAGTGACTTTTGAGAATGCATTTTTAAGTTTCAGAACAAAAGATGAATTCTCAGTAACTGTGAGTCTAAATGGCTCACAAAATCAGTTCACAGAACCCAATAACAAAATGTAAAGCTCATGGTTTGAGTGTAGCTCAGTGGTAAGAGTGCTTGCCTAGCATGGTCAAAGCCCTGGGTTTGATCTCCAACACCACAGGAATAAAGAAAAGGGGAGTGGAAAAAGGAAGAGGAAGGAAGAAAAGGGAGGAAGAAAAATACAAACTGGAAATTCACAAAGTAAATCAGAAACAAAATACACCAGAGCCTTATAATCAAGGGAAACTGAGTCCATGAGATTCCATGTTCCAAATTAAATAATTTATAAGGTTTTTACACCACTTTAGTACTAAAGCTGTGTGATGTAGTCTAATAAAATAGATCTGTTTTACCATTAATGCCATTCTAAAACGAAAACTACATTTTACAGTGCCTTGCAATTCTGAAAGCACTTTGATACACATTATCTCATTTGGCCCTCCTAAGTATCCTGCAGAGAAAGAAAGCAGTATTTTCTCTCTTTTACCAACAGAAACTGAGTACTAAAGTAGCAAACTCATTTGGCAATATTGTCATTTCAACACACTGCCTTTCTACCAAATACCAATGAAGTGTGTGCGCACGTTTCAGTTGTAAAGGTCACACCTCTTAGTTCTAGTCACAGCACAAACTGGGTTACAATTTCTATTATGTTTGGGGCTAGGACAATGAGTTTGCTACTTTAGTATTTCTTTTCTTATACATGCTTTGATTAAGTGTGGTCTACTCTTAACCAATCAAGGTAGAAATTTTTATGGATTCACAGTATTATATATAAAAAAGTTGAAAGGGAAGTAAATTTACATAAGTTACTTTTTTCCACAGACTTTTCCATAAAATCACATTAATGCTCTCAACAGACTATAAAGCGGGAAAAAAAAAAAAAAAGTGATCCTAGAAGGAATTTGAATGTATTTCAGTTGTCAAAAATTCATTTGAACTATAAAATTATACAGCTTTGGTAAATATATTTTGGGTGTATGAAACAAATGAATGTTACATTCTCACCCTCCTCTGTCATCTTTTATAGAAAAAAAGTTCACATGCAAAACAAAATTATAACAAATATTCAAGAAAAATCAAGAAGGTTGAATTATTTTAACTAACACATTTCTCTGTGCTGTCTCTATGTGAAATACTTCTTTATCAAGAGTGTACCCATATTAAAGATATATAAAACAAAGCAAATACCATGTAATTTTAGATCTCTGAGCCTTTGTAGTCCACATGCAAAACTCATAGTTCATGAAATTAGTACTCCATTAATTTGAATTTAGTTCTATAAAGCCTGTATGACACCACTTTTAATTCTATCATACAATATAGGACGTCAAATTTCTAATACTGAGAAAAAGCTTTGAGGGCTTTTGGGACAGTAGGTCTATTACACCACTGAGGCACCTGCACCATAATCTGTAGTGTTCCCCTTTTGCAGCCCTTCCCAATCTTGAAATCTCTCTTCTGCCACACATGACAGTGGCTACCAAGACTATTCATTTTGCAATTTTTTAAGCAGCAAAGGGCTAGGCCCTGTTTTAGTTATTAAGGATACAGCTATCATCTTGTCAGCAAGATGGACAAGGTTCTGGCCCTCCTGAAATCCATATACCAGTTAAAAAGACAAGTAAGCAAACATTTATCAGGTAGAAATTAGTGCTAATAAAAATTATAGAGCAGCTGGGCACAGTGGTGCACATCTATAATCCCAGCAACTCTGGAGGCTGAGGCAAGGAGGATCTTACCAGCCTCAACAACTTAGCTAGACCAAAGCAATTCAGCAAGACCCTGTCTCTAAATAAAATACAAAAAATGAATGGGGATGTGGCTCACTGGTTAAGTGTCCCTGGGTTCATCCCCAGTACCAAAAAAAAAAAGAAAGAAAGAAAGAAAAAGAAAAAAAAAAAACTATAAAGCCAAGGTAAGAAGCCAAAATTACAGTGAAAGAGATTATCTTTGGTGGGGTGGGCAGGAGAGACCTCTCTTAGGATGTGACCTGTGTAAAGCCCTGTGGAAGATGTTCTAAGTAAAGGCAACATGAAGCACAAATGTTCTTGAAATGAGACTAAGCATGGCACGAGTCAGCAAGACAAGAATGAATAAAGCGGAATCTGGGTGAGAAATGACTTTAAAGTTAAGCAGGAACCTCTGATCAAGCATATTCCTGCAGGAGTGTGGGTTTTACTCCTGCCATGGAAAGCCAGTACACGGTTGAGGAAGGGGACTTTACCAGTTCTGATTAATGTTTTTGTAAGTTTACCGTAACTATAGATAAGACTGTAGAAGAAAAAACAGACAAAAACTAATAAAGACATGATCACACATTCCTTTAGTACTTAAGTGTTTGAACACAAAGTAAGTGACACATAGTATATGTAGCATGACACTCCCAAAACTTAATTTAAGGTTATTTTTTGAGAATAAAACTAGGAAGAATCAAAATGCAAAGGATGGGACCAGATGTCCATAGATATTGCTCATGACAATAATTAAGAATATGAAATTGAAGACCTTTAGAAAGATCTCCCTTTAAGATAACAAAGTATAACTGAAGCAGGCCAGAGACTCCCACCCAGAAGACCCTCACCATAATTGTTCTTGTTTACAGAATATCAGCAAAGACTTCTGCAAAAAAGCTTAGTGTGGTTAGAACTTCCTATTTATAGGAAACTGTTGATCTGTCTTGCAAAAGCTAAATTTAACTGCAGACTTGCTGATATTAGTCCTGCTTTTGTGGTAAAACCTCTGACTATATATTACTGTTATATAGTATATAAGTATGTATATATGTATATACATACACACACACACACACACACACACATATATATATACTGTTATGTAGACTCTTACAAAAATGTAAATCTTCAAGCCTCTCCCACTGGGTATAAAGTTCAAAGAATTTCCAGATTCTTCATCCAGAGAATGATTTGAGTGATAGCCCCTCTGGACCCTGCAGTCAATAAACCTGCTTCCTGAAAATGCCTCAGGTGTCCAGCCTCTTCTCTCCTACATCATAACTTCAAAGTAGTATGACTGGATTGCAAAAAAGATTTTAAGAAATCAGTTTTAGAATACAAAAATGAGCTCAAATGAGAATTCTATATAGTAAAGGTTACAAACTTTTAGTCCACTGGTATGTTTTACATTTTTTGCTTTGTAAATTTTGGTTTACTAACACTGGGAATTAAGATGATTTTCCACAAAAATTCATATTTTTGTCTTCACTTGAAAAGCAGCTCTAGCACCTTTTATTCTTGCAAGGCAACAAACTGTGGGAGGTGAGCAGGAACTCTATTTTTTTTTAATGTGAAATATATTTATTTCATCATCACCTCTAAAGAATATTTTTCTGGGTTTATAATTCTAGGTTGGTAGTTATTTTCTAGAACATGTTGAAGTTATTGTTAAGAAGTTCTGGTACAAGCTTCTCTGAAATAGATAAATTCTTTCACTTCAGTTTTTGGGTACCACAAGACTTTTTAATTGTGCTTTTAAAAAAAAAACAAAATGTTTTCCTTATGTCAACTTACATATATTAAACAGGCATTTATCAAGAACCTATTAGGGGGGCTGGGATTATGGCGCAGTGATAGCGTGCTCGCCTAGTACGTGGAGGCACTGGGTTCGATTCTCAGCACTACATAAAAATAAAGATAGATATTCTGTCCACAAACAACTAAAAAATAAGTTAAAAAAAAAAAAAAAGAACCTATTAGGAACCAATAACTGCCACAAAGAGTATGGAGCCCACAGAAATGGTTCCAGTCTGTCACAGGAGCTTTCCAGTGTGATCACAGCTCTTGGAGATTCTATTCAACATGTACTCTACAACCAACCCAGAAGGTAAACACTGATTTCAAGATCTGAAGTTCAATGAGGTTCTAGATTCCAGGATGCTCATCTGTATTTCCACACCTTTGTGTCTTGAAAGCAACATTCCTTACAACTTCACAAGGCCTACAAGGGTAGGGACAATGAGGCCCCCAACCTGGGCATTAGCTGAAGTCTATGCAATAATTTACCATTTAGAAAGACCCACAACATAAATTTATAACTACAAGAAATGAAGATCAAATATATCCTTTCAACAAGAGTCAGTTATTTCACATAAAGCACAGAATAAAAATGTTTAGAGCTAAACCTTTCCTTTTCTGAGCCACCTGACAAATCAGATGAGACACTTTAGGCCTCTGCTAAATCCCTTTTGTACTACGTGCTAGACACCCTATCACTGTATGGTAAGCATGAACAAGAGACAATTCCATTCTACAAGTCTACTGAAAAGACACTCAAAGAGCTGAGAGTATGAGAACCACGATCCAACAAGTTTTTCCTTTCCCTCATACATACACTAGAGACACAATTTTAGTACCCTGAAAGCAACAGGCCAACACTGTAAGTTAAATACTTACATGTAAAAATGCATTTTAAATGCAAAGCAGAGGAAAAGGAAATGCAATCTCAAATAGACATGCATGAATATCTACACTAGACTTCTGAGTTTTTAACAGTGCACATTTTTTCATGAAAATAGCTTTGCTTCTATCTGAACATTTCAAGCATTGAATATGTAATAATTTTCCTGATGGCACATGGCTTGAATTGGTAAATAGTTGTACATAAAATGAAACTACACTGAACTAACAGTGGGTAAAGAATTACAAAAGAAAACTCGAGCAATGCACAGGTGTATGTAATATTACTAGCTCAAAAAAACTGCAATTATAGGTCTTCACCATTTATTTCACTTGTGTGTAATCACATTTTATACATGTTTATTTAGTATATCAATCCAAGACATCACACTGAGAATATAATTAACTAGATGGTAGAATGCATTTATATGTGTGTGTTTTACTATTTTTGTGTTTCTGTGTTTCAAAAAAGTTGGTCTTTGTTAGTTGTGTTTAACTGCCATCTAGAGTTAAAATGAATCCATTTCTTTTCTATTACTCCTCTTCAAAATTTTAGGCATATAAGCCAAGACATTTAACCTCTATTTTATAGTGAATATTTTTTCAGACAACAGAATTATAAAATGATAACCATTATTCAGCTTTTCAAATTATGGTAAACATTTATACCTGCTGCAAACATTTTAAGTTTAGTGAAAAGTGAGACCTGCATTTAATGTAACTAAAACACTATTATTGATTGTATAAACAAGCCAATATAAGCAACGTAATACACATTCGGACTTAGGGAAATTCATTAAAAACTTAAATTTATCATCAGTTTCTATGACCTCTAATTTGTATTTTTTTCAGAGTCCAGAAAAGGCAGATCCAAATAAAAAGATATATAGAAATTCTTTCGGGCTGGGATTGTAGCTCAGCAGTAGAGCGCTTGCCTCACATGCATGAGGCCCTGGGTTCGATCCTCAGCACCAAACACAAGGCAATAAAATAAAGACATTGTGTCCATCTACAATTAAAAAAAAGAAAAAGAAAAAAATTCTTTCGTGGTTTTACCACTGAAAAATATGACAATGAATTATCTAAATCCCAACTACATATTAAACCAAGTGAACTTTTAAATACCCTGACATTAAAAGTAGCATTCATAACCAAATTAGAGGAATTTACAAGAATAAACTAACAGTACAATTATTCAGTTTTCAATTTAAGAAATTACGGGAAAGTGCCGGGCATGATGGCACATGCCTATAATCCCAGCAGCTCAGGAGGCTGAGGCAGGAGGATTCCAAGTTCAAAGCTAGCCTCAGCAAAAGTGAGGCACTAAGCAACTCAGTGAGACCCTGTCTCTAAATAAAATACAAAAGAGGGCTGAGGATGTGGTTCAGTGATATAGTGCCCCTGAGTTCAATCTCCAGTAACCCCCACACACAAAAAAAGAAATTATGGGAAAGCAATAGAAAAAAGATACTTAAGAGAAAGACAAAAAAGATTTGAAAATAAGTCTCAATGCCCTAGCAAAATAAGAAATGTATCCACATAAAGTGTTAAAAAAATAATAGGTAGAACATTTTCTTCTTGCTATTTTCACATAAATGAAGGACATAAGTATTTTTATTTTTTTAAACTATCTCAAATGCATTAAACCACAACAGCATTTTCTGATATTTTTTACACATCATTAGATCCTGAAACAAAAAAGTTGCAAAACAGTAAAACTGCAACTTCCATTCTTTCAAAGAAAATTGTATGAAAGTTTTCAAGTGGATACATATAGCAAACAAAAGTGATGAGAAACTGGCTGGTACACATACATGATGAATATTTTTAACAAACACGACATTTCACAAAAAGATGGGAATGGCAGCAATGCTTACCATCCACACATTGTTCAAGTATGATTTGAAAAGGCTCTTAATTGCTTGCTTGATCATAAATAATAAAGTCACAAGATTATAAGAACAAAAGGGAAAACATGGAAAAAATAAAGAACCAAGCAGGAAAGACATGAATGAGAAAATGTCTACCTCAAAACTGGCCAGGAAGAGTGGAGCATGCCTACAATCCCAGCAACTCAGGAGGCTGAAGCACGAGGATCACAGGTTCGAGGCCAGGGGCAAATATTTTGACACATTTGTGTGAGCTTTAAATTACTGAAATTTGAGAAGTATATATATTTACTATGCATACAAAAATGATTTCCAACAATTATCATGTGTGCTCTCAATGTGAAAATTCTAATGCTTTCTCAACTGAATTTTAAAACTGAGGAGGTTTTCATTTACTTTCCTAAGGAAGGAAAAAGCACATGTAAATTCTCATTGGAAATCTCTAGGGTTAAGCATAGTTTTATCAGCAAGACCTTGTTAGCCAAGAATGTCTATAATGTATGCACCATCTGTGATGATGATTTCTCTTTTGCAGGGTTTTATCTGATTGTGAGACAGTCAGGGACCACCATGGAAGGACAAAAGGCTGAGATGATGAAATAAACCCCTGAGCACAATGAACAATTATCCCTTGTGCATGGCATGTGGCTTCTCTACCTTTGTGCTTTTCAGTAAGCCTGTCATGAGACCCCGATAAAAACCACAGAAGCAGAAGGTTTGCACAAGATGAAATTGTTACCAGGGGAAAAATCTAAATATATCTCTAGCTTCACTTGTTCTTAGTTAATTTTAAAATCACTAATTTTGTAGGTCACAAAACTGGGCAATACATTATTAGTTTCCCTCTAGTTAGGCCACAGATAATACCTCTGACATGTGGGTTATGACAGAAGGCTGCTTTTGCAGAAAACAGACTCTTCACTGAGGCCTGCTGATGTCCAATGGGCTACTGCAATGGGATAAAAAGGCTCAATTTCTGTCTCCATGCTGTGTCTCTCTCCTTTGCAGCTTTAACTTTTAGGTCAGAGTCTACTCAAGTCTGCACAAAGATATTTTGATTGCCTTCAGTATAGACATACTGAAGCTGATATGTGCTTTCTTCTACCCCACTCTTGTGCTTTTTCAGCAGTTACAGCAGCCCAGGTAACCAAAGTTCATCAGCACTATCGTTAAGCCCCAGATTGAGCCACAAGGCCAGGATGTTTGCACAGGATAATGGCACCAGCTGCAAGAGTAACTCAGCTGTTCCTGGGACAATCGGACCATACCTGTTCAATGTCCAAGGCTCTCACAAGAAGACTATCTTATGGAAAATCATTGAATTTTAGCCAACTTAAGCCAGTGGAAAATCACTGAACTTTAGCCAACTCAAGCAAATCAACAATTTTACATCTTTTGGGAAACAGCCTAGTTTCATTTCTACTGTCACTGAGTCAGAAGTTCCTCTCTTAAGTAACAATCTAGATCTAGAATGATACCTGGTTCACTAACAGAAACTCCTGAAGAGGTATCTGGTTAAAAATTGTTTCTGATTAAAATCCATCAAGGCCAATTCAAAACATTTCAGATATATTTTGAGTGTAGAATATTTTCCCACAGTCAAGTGGATAGAGTACAAATATGAAACAAGGTAAAATTCTCATGATTTTATCAAAGAAAAGCAGATATACAGACAACTGGATCTGCTTTAGCAAATTCCTGAAACTGTAAAAAAAAAAAAAAATTCCATTTCAGCCATAAGTTCTTGAAGTTTTTTGGACTTGCCTACTCAGAAAAACACAAAGTTTTGTTGTTGTTTTTTTTTGGTACCTGGGATTGAACTCAGGGGTTCAATCCTGACCACTGAGCCACATCCCCAGCCCTATTTTGTGTTTTACATAGAGACAGGGTCTCACTGAGTTGCTTAGCGCCTTGCCGTTGCTGAGGCTGGCTTTGAGCTCATGATTCTCCTGTCTTAGCCTCCCAAACTGCTGGGATTACAGGCGTGTGCCACCACGCCTGGCTCACAAAGGGGTTTTTAAAACATGGCTTTCTATAGCTGAGGGCAGTGGCACACAGCTGTAATACCAGTTACTCAGGAAGCTGAGGCAGGAGAATAACATATTCAAGGACAGCCTGGGCAACTTAACAAGACCCTCTCTCAAAATAAACAAGGGATGAGAATGTAGCTCAATGGTCAATCATCCATAGGTTCAATACTTAGTACTGCAAGAAAAAAAAATGGTTTCTATATAAACTATAACAGAATTTACTGTAACTTGAAGTCTTTGAAATAGCCAGATTCTGCAATTCTTTATTTCTAAGCTTGTCATTTCTTTTTCATCCTGAAGCCTTCCTTGTCTGTTTGTATCTCTATTCTCTACTCAGGAGTCTCACCTTCAATTATTTCTCCCATTTCTTACTGTCAAGACTCCATTTTCAAATTCACTGCCATCAGAAATAATATCTTCAAATCTAGTGAAAAATATGAGAAAACACTGTTCTCAATCCTCATCCCTGATGTACTCTCATGTACACATTTCTGTGCATGCTGCTTCCTTCATACAGATCACCCCACACCACCTTCTTCTGCAACTTGACACACCTCATCACAAAACAGGCTCCCAAATCCTACCACTTTTAAAGTCCACCTCAGATTTTCAAAGTGCTGTCTAGACTATTCCAGCTCATAGTACTGTCATCTCCAGCATCCTAACAGTCTTCAAGATACTCTTTAATTACACATCCTCAATATAATACACTATCTCTGCTTCCTGGCACCCAGGAGGTGAATAGCTACCTCTGCCATGAATTCCTTCCCCAGGCCCAAAACAATAAGTTAACCATCCATAGATTGAAACTTCAAAATTGACTGCAACAGTTGTCTTGTGACCATGAGAAAAATCGTGAAGTTTCAAGTATCTTTGTACTACCTAAATAGCACCAGAAAATACTGTCTCTAATGGGACTTCTTGTTCCATTAGAAAAATAAAAAGTTGTATTGTCAATTGAAAAAAAATACTTCAAATAGGCTGAAGTTCATTTACTAGCAGTTGATTTTAAGTCATTTCTCTATACCTCAATGGTCTCAGCCATAAAAATGGAAATGGTAAGAGCTTAACTTGCTCATAGGGTTGTAATAAGGATTAGATGAGGCAATTCATTCAAGTGTCTAGTACAGAATGAACAGCAAATAAATATTAGCCATCATTTTATCTTGTTAGCCAACATTCTCTAGTTTTTGTGTAGGTATCTTAAGAGTTTAGCCAGATTCTAAGTTCTTTTTCTAAATTTATTTTTTAAAACAAAAGAATGCATTTCAAGTAGATTCTAAGCTCTTAAGGGCACATTACATTGTACAGATGTTTAATAAATACATCTTTACGTAATGTATGAAAAACAATGCTTTCAATATAATGAGGTTAAGGGGCTGATTATAGCAGACGGGTGCAAGAATTAGGCCAGGGGTTAGGAAACATTAACTTTAATACACATTTATAGAATATTCCATCATAGGCCAAGTTTTAGTAGTTTCCAAATAATTTGTATGATAGATCTTGAGTCCTCCTTCCAGAAAGAACCCAAAAGTTATCTTTTTAAAATGCAAAAGCAGTGTACAAAGAGTACACTGTGCAATTGCAGAGATCTTCCTCACCAGCCACGTGTCTCACAGAAAAAACCAGCTGTGAGCTATGTCACAAGAAGAGTTATGACAGTAAATCCTTGAGAGGAGCATTTCTGTGGAATGCTAGAAAAAAATTATCGTCGTTTATCTTGATAACCTTTAAGTTTCTGTAATTACTTAAGGTTACTGTTTCACTAAATGTCGCAAGAAATTTTCCAAAATATTCCTTGGTTTACTGCTAAGGCAGATAATGACCTATGAAAGGGCTGGGCTCAAAGGTGAAAGTCCTGAGTTTGTCTCAACTATGCTCCTATGCAAACTTACACAAAGCAGGGAGGAAAGCAAAGTCTGTCTGAAGCAACATACAAATGCTTTAGTGTGCAGTCTCTTTGTACTCTATTTCATTTAACCTATTACCAACCTAAGAAAAATTTCTCTTTATAAACTCACATAAAATATAAGAATGTCTGTTACCATGCAAAAACCCTGTTTTATTCCTGGAACACAGAACCATAAAGGGCCTATCTGTCATCTTTACTAAGCAGTAAGGGTGTAGAACAGTCTATTAATCAACAAGTCCTACCAACTGAAGACAGAGCTTTTAGAAATTATTTTCATTAGTGCATTGTAACTATACGTGATAGTGGGATTCATTATGCCATTGTTTGTACATGCTCAAAATCTGACCAATCTCATTCACATGTACCTTCCCTTTTCCTCCCTAAACTATGATGGAGTTATAGTGAACAGAATTATTTCACCCATTCACTCAAAAATACTGAACACCTACAGCAGTTCTAGTTGCTGAGGATAGAGCTCCATATCAAAGAGACAAAAATATCAGTTCTTAAGGAGTTTGGATTCTAGTGGTAGTTATGCTTACACATAAAAGAACAAGGATGTG
This sequence comes from Xerus rutilus, assembly GCA_028644305.1. Lineage (NCBI taxonomy): Eukaryota > Metazoa > Chordata > Mammalia > Rodentia > Sciuridae > Xerus > Xerus rutilus. Next base: position 47,347,799 of record CM053413.1, read on the forward strand.
GAACATTACTGCGTTGTGGAAAAATATAAAGCAGGAGGAGGAGGACAGGGAGCCAGAAGGTTTCAGGAATGCTTCTGTGAGGAAGTAGCACTGAACAATATTGAATGGAACCTATGTTGAGTGTATGAGAAAGGGGCTTTCCAAACACCAGAAACATAAAATTCACTAATTCCTGAAGCAAGAGCTAAGCTGTATGTAGATATTCTGGGAAGAAAAAAAATTGTAAAATATCTAGATTGGAATCTTCACTCTGTCCCTTTTGCCAGTTTAATAACTACTCTTGAAACCCTTCCTCTAAACTAAGGATAGACAGTACCACATGTCTCACAAAGTTATCTGAAGGACGAAAATATTTAAGGATGCACTTGCAGTAGAGAAGAGTTACTAACAGTGTGTCCTGAAGGTTGTGGGAAATTAGGCGCTCTCTACTGGTTTCAAATTATGACCCAGAGTACCCACAAAATAAGGGTAATGGCATACATCTCATGAGGCATCCTGGGGATTCAATGAGATAATTCATGTAAATACAGCAACTGACAACGCACAGAAGCCCCTCAAGACCTATCAATCGTGATTATCATTCCTACTGGGGTTGTAAACTACGAGAGGGCCTTTGCTACGCTGCGTGGGACACCCCAGGCAAGGTACTTGGAGGCTACTCCACGAGTATTTGCTGAATAAACTTAGCACGAACTTCATTCAAACACTTTGGACTACTTTGCAGAGCTTTTCTCCACTTGCCGTTTCTAGGAAACGCGCTCCACCCTCTGAAGTATTTTTAACATATGCAAATTCCAGTATAAAAGAGTTTGAAATGCAGCAATCACCAAAGGAAATTTCCCCCCGAGTTTCTAAGTACCAATTTGGGCCAACTCCCGCGCACTGCCTACCAGACGCGAACGAACCGTCTCTTCAAAGCAGCCACGCGTCACTAACCTACCACAGGCAACAGCCCGCTTTTATAAAGATGTGGTGACGTCAGGGCGCGATGTGCGTGCATGAAGATGGCGGCGTGGACACGCCCAGTCCTATGAGGCCCCTGCGCCTGCGCAGTCGCCCGCACTTTCCCGGAAGAGCTCCTCTGTGGGCTCCGTGAGCGAAGTCCTTACCGTGGGTGTGTGCGTGGCTGTCAGACCACTGAACAGGTGCCTGCAGGGCCGGTGAGGAGGATGCTATTAAGGGGAAGAGCCGGGGTGATAAGGAAAGTTCATGAGTGTTTCAGAGAAAGGGGGGACTGGGAGCAAAGGGCCGACTCAGCGCGAATCTTCGGTTTAAAATGCGTAATTTGCCTTGAGGTTTGGTCCAGGGCGCTGTGGCGATCAGAAAAGTTGCCCTGGACCGACTTTCCGGGATTGCCTTCGTGCTGCATTAGTCGGCTCTGTTGCAGTACGAAACTAGAAAAAAAAAGGCCGATGGGGATTGGCCTGCAGTGATCTTAGCAGGAAAATATGTAATTCGACCTTTGCGGGCTAGCAGTGAGAGTGATTGCTGTCCGCGGTGCTGAAGAAAGAACTTGCCTTGGGAAGGAAACTCAATGAAGGCAGGGCCGGGTGTCAGCTTCCCCTGGCTGAGCTCAGCTCTCTACTCTCATCTGAAGCAGTATGCTGAATGAAGAGCTCAGACTTCCCATCGGCGCTGGACAGTCAGGCGATTATCAGATGATCGGTGTTTAATTTTCAGAATATTTACAAAATGCTTATTCCAGGAGGGAATTTTATTCCTGTCTTTTCCCCCCTTAGGTCAGGCACTTTCCGGTTTTGCTTCCATCCAGATGTGACTTCAGGCTTGGGTTCTGGAAAGCTTTGTGCTAGACCCCTGTCTGTACTGGTCCATGCTCTTTAACCAAGGTGAGATTACTTAATGGTAAAAAGTGTGTCATGAAAATGAATTTTCCTAAACTCCCCAAATGAGAGCTCTGAGTGGCCAGAGTAAGGTGAAGATACTTACTTGTGCTTTTCCTTACAGTTACACATGAAAAATACTTTCCTATTTGAAAGAGACATGGTAGAACCGGGCAGCCTTCCAATAAAGGGAAGACCATGAGCTTCCAGTTGGTTCTCATACTTGTTTGCCTTTCTGTCTATGTGTGTGTGCACATGCATAAGGGATGGTGTTCCTGCCTTGAATTTTACAGTGGATTTTTTTCTATCTGTTGATACAATAAAGTGTTCACTCGTCTTAGTACCAGCTGCTTGTTTTTAATTCTGATGAAGGTTAGAGTTTGGAAAAAGAAAAACAGGGGAAATGTTAAATATATTGGATTCACCTGATTCATGGTGTCCTTAGATGTATCTGGCATATGAAAAAACTATGCATCTTGAATAAAAATGTATTTAAATGCATTCTTTCATTTTATACATTACTGTATCTTAAGTTTCCATTTCTCCTCTGAAAAAACCAATGGATTAAGATACTAATCAAATATTGCATAGCTGAGGATGTGGTGGAAGTAACTTTAAATGTTTTTATTATTTAGAATAAAGCTTATACCACAGCTTTGACTAAAGATGACTTCATTGTTCGCTCAAGAAGTTCGCCTTTCTAAAAGACATGAGGAAATGTAAGTTTTTTAAAAAGTATAATGCAAAAATAGAAGTTGTACTGACTTCATTAGTGAAACACAGGGAAGACCAAAATTTGAAAATGTGTCATTTTAATTTGCTGACACTTAAGAGATTAAGGCAATTTCATTGTCTCTTAAGAAAAACCAGGATTAAAAGGTATAATTATTTTCTACATCTTTTTACCTTTTGTTGCTAATATCTAGATAAATACATTCTTCCTCTCCCCCTAGGATCCACATTGACACTTAACCCATCAAGTCCTCAATTTTCAACTCTGCAAATATTTCAGTGAAATGGAGACAGATGCATTAAGATTTATTGGAAATCACAATCTAGAGCCTATATTATTATTGATTTATATTGTTACATAATTACATATTATGTAACTGTATAAATGTGAGCTTACTATATTTAAGTTTTTATAGGTGTTCCACATCCAGGGCAAAGAGACAAAATGGGTTCATGGACTTCTCTAAGCCTCTTACCAGGAGGGCTGCATGGGTATGTGACCTACAGTCACAGGTCCTGAACTTGGTTTAATGTCCTGATGTCACAAACCTCAATCATTGTGCACTGGGTCCTGCAAATTGTGCAGCCAGTCTTGCTCTTATATTTAATATCAGTGCTCTCCCTCCTCTGACTGTGGGCTGTCAGACTTTCATTTACTTAATTACCAGGTCCTCTTCCTTGGCTTTCTGAGATCATTTACTAACCCTGCCTCCCTACTCAGTCCTCAAAAAATGACTGTTCAAAGACCTTAGTTTTTAGTTCCACCTTTAAGACAGCTGTATGAAACAGTATTTCTTGAAAACCTCCACAACTATCTGAAAGTGGCTAGACTTTTACATATTTTTAATCATGTGACATATTTTCTTATCATTTAAGACTAAATGAGCACTTGAGCAGCAAGAAATTTTTAAGTATATTACTTAAAAATTTATATTACTTCATTATGTAATGAAGTATGTAAAAATTTATATTACTTCATTATGTAATGAAGTAGTTTAAGAATTTAATTACTTTGTACATCTTCCTTCAAGTACTGTTTTACCTTGTTGTCAGCATTCATACATACACACTGCCTCTCACTCATATATCAAACCATCATCCTTCTCTTGGAAAAAGAGGGAAAAAATATTTTTATTGCTTCTTCAAACATATGGAAGTTTAGCACAATTCTAAATGTGTAACATGAGATTCAGGGGTACTGAAGTGTTAAGCAGAAGGTTTCATATAGCAAGTTATATCAATGTATGTGTGTGGGGAGGTATATATAACTATGTGTACAAGGAGATAGATATGTATTACAGTTTGCATTTTCACCAAAAATTAAAACATATCTTCAACACTCTAAAATAATTTCAGAAGACCAGAGGCTATAAAACAGAAGCAAGTACTTACAAGCATATATAAAGAATATGTTAATGAAAATAAAAAATGATTTTATCCAGATTGACTTAAGACTTATTAAACTAAGTTATTCACTGTCTCATTATTTGACATCATAACTGACTTTCAAAACAGGTTAGAGTTGAAATTAGATGCAATTGAGAAATGAGTTCTGTATACTGATCAGGCAATAAAAATGTTTGCTTTTTAATTTTTTCACTTTCTGTAATCTTCACTTTTTTCTAGAGTATCACAAAGATTACTATTACTTCAACAAATGCAGAATAAATTTGGAAATCAAAACACGGAAAAGGGATCACAACTGCAAGCAGCTGAGACTGCTTTTAAAAGGAATCTTAGTCTTTTAAAGGTAAGTTTCCATGACTTAAGTACAGAGTTGTTTCTCACCTTTCCAAAAACATTTTACATGAATTTCATGATTTTGATTTATATGACTTTTTGTTGAGTAATAAGTAGAATTAATCAGGGAGCATCTTGTTTCAAACCCATGTTCATCAGACGGATAACATATGGATTCTCCTTTTTGAAGATGAAAAAAAATTCATGAGAGATGAATGTTTTCAAACATCCAGAAAAACAAAAATAACTACACAAGGAATATTAAAGTCTCCTTTGTGCAAGAAGAAACAGAAGATATCCCTTTCCATTTTCCATCTTCTTTTATTTGAAAGAAGATCCTGAAAGACCTTAAAGTACCTATAATGTGCTTAGATCCAACTCAAAACCTTTAAGCATTATAAAAATAAGAACAATTTGATTTTGCCCTCTTGGAGCCACAGTCAACACACAGAATTCATATCTACTATAGCAGATTTCCCAGATCCTTTTGATGGTTATGGAGGAGGTGGTCAAAGTGTATGATTGCGCAGGGCCTCACCATTTGGCCAATGTGCCCATTTGGAGTAAAATCATATGTGTAACATTTTTGGCTGCTTGCTATACTTTGCTTCCAGAATTGTGGCTTCATCCATAATTAAAACCCTAAAGTTTGCTTCCATTCAAGCTTCCAAGAGATCCTATGACTAAAACATTTGGTAGTAAGACTATATTATTTAAGTTATAAAGCAGTGTTTTCAGTTTTTATTGTTAAATATTTTCATCGATAGGCATGATACAGTTATCTTCTATCCTCACTAGAGGATAAAGGAAGAGGAAAATTCAGTTATCTTCTCAGCTTCTGGCAGTTTGATCCACAGTAATTTAAGTCACAGCCATAGTGCTACCAAAGCATTCTATATTGCCATATGTCTTACTTGCCCAATGGTGTTAGCAATATTTATTTTTAAATGGAAATATATAGGGTATTCTGGAATTTGCTGTGAAAAGTTAGAAAAACTAAATTAGAAGCCTTGATTGCTACCTACCTGAAGCAAGTGATGTGATATTTGGTTCCCAAGTGGTGTCCTTTTAATGAGCAAGTATTTGATGAATGCACAGAAGCTGAAAGTGGAGACAATGAAATAACTATAAATAAGAGTTCTTGATATCAAGGTAATTAGTTGATGACCCAGGCTCAATCGATGATAAAAAGTTGTAAACTCCCTAATATCAGAAACTCTGAGACTTCATGTGATCAAACACTGAATGATACGAAATAGGAAGAAGCGCATAAAGACGTTTGAGAGCTAGAATATTCTGAGAGGTCTCAGAGAGGAAGGCTTCATTTATTTTTAAATAGGCAGAAGAAAAGGAATTCCACTGATTCTTAGCAAAAAGAACCAAGATCCAAAAAATAAATGGTCCTATGAATGTTCAAGGGACTATGAGCTAACTAGCTTGCAGATGTACAGGAAACAAGGTATGTTGTGGGACCAAAGAAGTTGAGACTTGATATGCAGAGATAACACTATAGAGATAATAAAGTAGGGAAAGTGTCTAAGCAAAAGAAAAATACAAACTTATATCAGAAACATATGAGTGGGTGTTTAAGAAAGATTCATTTGCTATTTAGATGCAAGGTGGTTTCAAGATTAGAAAAACTGGAGTTAAGAAGCAAAGCTAAGAAACTGTCATATATGGATGATCCTCTACCTACGATAGTTCAGCTTATGCTTCTTTGTCTTTAGGATGGTGTAAAACTGACACCCAGGCTAACAATATACAGTAAGCTACTCTTGGGATGGTGGGTAGCAGCAGAGCTACACAGCTCCCAGCTAGCCATGCAAGATCCCAAGGGAAACAAGTGATTCTCTAGTGTGCGATGTGGCTAAGCTAGGATGCTCAGTAGGATGAGTGCTTTACATACATTTTGACACTATCTTCTCAAATTATGATGGGTTTATTGGATGTTATTCCATCATGTTAAGGAGCATTTGTATATAAGAAAAATAACAAACCTGGTTTTTACAGTTGTGAGAAACTTCAGTTTGGTAGGGCATCCCCCTCAACCGATTGTCAAAGCAATATATTCTCACATTTAAAAAAAATTTTTTTAAATGATGAAATACTATATCTCCATACCATCCTACCCATCTGGAATTAAGTGCAGTTTTGTATATTTCCTTTCAGTTCTTTAGTAACCATTGTTTGAGCATCTGTTACATCACAGACACAATGCTTGCTGCTAAAAGTAGTCTTTTCCCTTTTTATTTATTACATACTTAGAATAAATGTATAGGCAATTTTTATCCTGATTTCCATCTTTTTTTGAAATTTTGGAAATAATGTTCATGGATCTACCATGTAAGTCACTATGAAGGTAAGATAAATTGGAGTTTATTACAGAATTTTGAGATGAGAGAGACCTTTTTCAGGGGAGGGGCGTGCTAGGGATTGAACTTAGCCTCACACGTTAAGCATGCCTTCCACCACTGAGCTACCTTAGCTCCCAGAAGAAACTTTAAATGACATACATATTACATTAGATTCTCATCTAAGATTTAAAACATTTTTAGCATTAAAACTTTTCCTAAAGACCAAAAATAAATAAAATTGGACTTGCATTGTCTCAGAGCCCCATCAGCCTTTCTTTGATGTGTGGCTTTTGCACTAAAAACCATGAAAACCCCTAATCTGGGCCAGTTCTTTAAAGATGAGGAAACCATAGGGTAACTACTCCTAATGATTCTTGTCAAGAACAAGGTAAGTTACCTCTAGTACAGGTATTTCTAAAGTACTACACACACCTTAAAAATGGTTCCATTAAAACCTGTACTGTAATGATAGGAACAAATAAGGATGACTTCTATTATCATCCAGTGTTTCACATCTTAGATCTTCTAACCAATATAATAAACATTAAAAGTAAATGGTCGGGCTGGGATTGTAGCTCAGTGGTACAGCGCTTGCCTCGCATGCGTGAGGCCCTGGGTTCAATCCTCAGCACCACATACAAAGCAATAAAATAAAGACATTGTGTCCATCTACAGCTAAAAAAATATTAAAAAAAAAGTAAATGGTCTTTGACTTTTGAAAAGGGAGATAGAACACCATCATCTTATATTACATGGTTATATACTTTAAAAGGTCAAATCTTGTGAATTGAGTCAAATTAATGGATTAAAAGTACAAAAATTAATTAACAGTTCTATGTATACAAATGAAAAACATAGAAGATCAGATTCACATTAACAATAAAATTCTAAGATATTTGGAAATGCTCTTAACAAGGGTTATTCATGATACTCTAAAGATACTTATTATACTACAATTTGAGATTCAACAGAAAGCTTATGACATATGCCTTAATCTCTACTAGGGAGACTATTGTCTTTTCTTTTAAAGTCACTTGTCACAAAGTTATTTATAGATTTTTTTTAATTCCAAACATTGGAATTGAATTCAGTAAGTTTCTGAAAATTCATTTGGAAAAACAAACTGCCAAGAATATCAAAGAATAAGGAACAGACTAATTCCATCTAATATCTGACCATATTAATAAATGAATGGATATGAATATAAATAAGGAAGAAAACTCAGTCAAGGTCCAGTCAATAAATGTCATAAATGGTAGTGAACTTCGAAAACACAGGCTAAGAGATTTGTTCCCCATTAGTATTAGTTAAATGGAATGTATCTGCCTTTTAAAAATATAAACACAGTTGGTATGGATTTCAGGAGAAAGAGGATTTTGTTACAATAAATATTTCTATGATATAAACGGTAATGTCCCCACGTCACCTCCCAGAAAAGTTAGTTTTACAGAGAAAGGCAGTTCTGTGATAAGTAACATCATCTCATGAGGAAAACAGAAGAACACTCCAGGGGAAGAAAAAAATAGAAAAACACTCCCACAGATCAGAAGTTTGATAAGTGCTTCCTCTGGAGACTGATCTGGAAGTTTCCTTAGCACAGCTGGCAGTTAAACAGGGCCTTTGACCAAACTGCCACCCAGGACAGCCAGTTACTTAAGTTTTCTACTAACCACTTTTAATAAAGACAAAAGAAACAGATGAAATGTATTATTCTAAAATATGGTATTTAACAAAGAATATACAAAATATTTCAAATGTTTGTTATAAAAATTTTTTTCTGAGTCTTCAAAATTCCATGTTTATTTTATTCTTAAGCATATCTTAACTCAGACTTGCCATATCTCAAGCATTTGGTAGCCACGGGGGTGGCTCATGGCTACTGTAATAACAGTGAAGATCGAGGGGCCTTAGCAGATACAGGTTTGAAGTTTAGGGAATGAACACTTCTACAATGGATGGATGTCTCTCCTTTTGGAATTTGACAGCCATTGATGAGCACTGCCTAGCTATGTTAGAGGTTACAAAGAGTGATATGCAGATTTTTTTATTCCTTCTCATTCAGTTGCTGATTATCTATATAAAGGGAATCTTTCCCTCTTCAGTTACTTGGTTACACTGAAGTCCAGTTCACATAGTAAAAGGTATGCATAGTATCTGATTTCTTTCCCTACTTTTAATGTTGTGACTCTGTGTGTGAATTTGTGCGCACATATGTGTATTTTGTTTGTGCAATGCTGGTGTTTGAACCCAGGGTCTCACACATGCCAAGAAAATGTTCCACCACTGAGCTATACCCCCAGCCCCACATTTCATTTTTAAAATAATAGGTTGTTTCTTCACCTCCTCCAGAGGTGATCTGTGAGGTATTGTTTTGTTTGTTTTAAATTTATCTGGGATCAGAAATCCCAGAAAATTACAATTTTTTAAATTCTTATTTATGCTCAAGTTATGCCTTTTTTATGAGGTGGAATCCTCTTCAAGTTAGCTCCTGAATCTCTTTGATATGATCTTGGCAGTTTTTGATAGATTCCTTTCTTTCAGATAATTTTATTTAGACTCATTGGATGTGTCTGCTGCCCACACCTGGAATTGGTCATTGCTTCAGGAGCCTTGGCTCCTTTTGGCAGGAAATATATTTAGAGCCCTCTGTTTGGGCACTAGGACTATTTATTGCAACTACATTTGATCATTTTTTAAAGATAAAATACAACAGCATCTATCAGTACTTCCAATTTAATTACTTCCAATTTAATTATAGGATTTCAAGCTTCTTAACTTAAAACCTTGTGCGTATAGATTCTTTTTCTCAAACCCAAAATTTCAGTTTCCAAAGAATTTTCCAGTACCAACATAACTACATACAGTAGTCCCTTCTTCACCTGTGGGACATATGTTCCAAGACCTCCAGAGGATGCCTAAAACTGTAGATGCTGCCTAATCCTGTATACACTATTTATTCCTACAAATAAAAACCAGTGATAAAGCTCAGTCTATAAATTAGGCACAGTAAGAAAGTAACAATGCAAAGAATAACAGAACAATTATATCATCATAATAAAAACTGAATGTGGCCTTTCCCTCTCAAAATCTTGTACTGTACTAACCCTTTTTATGATTATGTGAGTGGATACAATGCCTGTATGATGAGATGAAGTAAAGTGACCAACAGGCATTGTGACATGTGAGGATTACTTGTACATAAGCACTTACTTCCGTATTATGACAGCTAGGCTGATAACCCAGATAACTGGTAAGTAACTAACAGGCAGATAGCATATACAGTGTGGATTCACTGGACAAAAGGGTGATTCATGTGCTAGGTAAGACAGTGGTATTTCACAAGGTTTCACGCTACGAAAAATGACAGATAACTTAAATCTTGTGCCTTCTAGAATTTTTTCTTTCTTTGTGTATATGGGTACAGGTGCATGCATGCGCTAGGGATTGAATCCAGGGCCTTGTGCATGTGAAGCACATGCTTTTTAGAACTAGACAGTTCCACAACAGGTGCAGATAGAAGTAAAATGATACACACTCTTGGCATCAGTCAGAGTAAGTACTTTGTAAGTACTTGTTGAGTAAGGAATTCCCACCAGCACTCATTCAAGTGAGAAGAAGATGAGCCTAGTTTCATCAGATTGAAAAGTAAAGGTTAGGATGCCAGGTTAGCCAGTGGTATACAGCAATAGGTGGAGATAAGAGATAATAGATAAGAGATAATCTTAAAAGGAGATGAAGTAGAAAATATGAAGACAGATATCACAGGTCTTAAGAAAACCACACTTAGAAGCAAGGAAAGGAAAAATAAGCCAGCTAAAGAGAAAGAGGAGGTGAGAGAGGGGCTGGGGAGGGAGGGAGATGGAGAGGGAAGGGAGGAGGGAGAAAGAGGTGAACAAAACATCTAAGTAAAATATCACTAAAGTAAGAGGCTTTTCAGAGATGTGGTAATCTTGGAGTAGACATGAAAGCCTGTCTCACCACAGTGCTGCTTTCCCAGCCCACGTGCATCTGCCCGTATCTGCTCTTTTGTTTGCAAATCTGCTCCTCTAAAGAGATAATCAGCATCTTATTTTTCTGGTCTTCAAGAAAAACATTTATAATACTGTCTACAGTGCTAGTAACACCTAGATCTACGACTAACAATAGCTTTATAAACTGTTCTTAGAATATTGGCACAATTGAAGGTGTGATTATTCTCTTTGTGTCTTGGTGACTGGATTTCTAAAAGTAAGAAATAATTTTCCAGGACCTTGTAAAATCTCAACATAATCACAGAAGAGTTAGGCTTCTGTGTCTGTTGTGTTGGCATCAAACGCTCTTCAGTGTGCTTCATAGATGTAAACTTCTGAGATGGGTTAGACATGCTCATAGATCAATTTTTTAATCCCCAAATTGATGTGGTTTTTTTTTCCTTCAAATCACCTTCCTCTAGACAGCAGGTGCACTAATGGTTGTGCAACTTTGGGGAGTCCCTTTAGGGAATTTCCTGTTTTTCCCTTTTACATTTCACACCCGTTCCTTGCTCCCGCCGCTACCATCTGCTATCTTTTTTCTCTCGTTCAGCATTGGCTTCTTCACACCCCACTCCCACGCCCTTTTCCATCTCTCTCCGTCTGTCCAACAGCCCTCTACTTAGATTGCTCCAATGCGTGCACAGGGATCAAGAGAACTTCCTCTTTTCTATCAATTCACTAAGCTCAAAGGAGAAACAAAATTTGCATGGCCTTGGACCCAGGCCTCTGTGACCTTGATAAACATAAGTAAGTGGACACCAGACAAAAATAGGTGCTAATTTGGGGAGTGTTTTTAAATGAGGTTCAAAGGTTTCAGCAACAACTTGCAAAATCCTATAATACCGGGCAAATATTTCATGCATGTATGAAGCTAAAAATTGTACCAGGTTATGAGTTTAGTTATCCTGGTGTTTTGACAACTGTGAGAGAAAATACACATTCCTACAAATTAAACTACGAATTAAAGCACAGTGTAACTACAAATTAAAGCATGGTGTTTGAATGCCATCAGTTGAATAATACACTATGTAGCAATAACATTTACCATTGAAATTAACATAGAAATCTAGTCCTCTGGTCTTGGCAAAAGGTACTAAGGTACCTCACTGAACTTCTTCTAAACATGTGAAATATTTACATCAATATAAAATTTGAAGATGAAATGCTGAACAAACAAAATGTGTGCCATTAGTGTACCATTTGCATCATGAGAGACTGAAACTCTTCATGTTTAAGGTTATCACAGTGTGGACCTGAGCATCTGTTTTTGTACCTGGATACTTGATTATTTCACTTGTCCGACTGTTTTTAGGTCATTTTAAATCTAAGTTAATGCTCTGAGCATTTTTAAAGGAAGTTCTTTTTGCAAAAATTACTGGCATTTACCAGCTATTCAAAGTGAAAAGGCAGAATGTAGAAATACCACCCCCCTCTTCTATTTTAAAATAAGAAACCCTGAGCTGTTTAGTGGAAGCGGGTTAATTGAGCTATAATCAGTTCTCCTACATCGGTGTCCTTCCATCAGTTCAAATTGTGGATCCAGAGAAGAGCAGAGGTGAGAGATTTGGGTTACAGATATTGGTAGGATAGGTGTCATTTGTATTACATAAATACACTTTGATGATAAAATGTTCTATCTATATACAGGATATAGAAGCAGCAGAAAAATCTCTGCAGACCAAGATTCACCCAGATCCAAGGCCTGAAGTGGTTTCTCTTGAGGTGAGACTCTTAAGGGAACAAAAGTAACCGAGACCCCACCCTATCAGTGCACTGTAAGGTAAACAGTGGAACGGTGGTTGCATGTGTGTATTCCCCAGATCTATTTATTCAGCAAAATAAGGTGTGTTTAATTGATACTTTTATGTCCACAATACTATGTTTTATAGGTAGTAATTAAGAAGAATCTTGATGAAAATAACTTTTTCATCTAATGGAAAATTTTTTGTAAAGATCTTGTGTCTTTTCCCTTCATCCCTTAGAAACAACAGCCTTGTTAAATCATAGGAGAAAAAGATGATGTAAATCTTTTTTTTTTTTAATTTTTTTTTTAGTTGTTGATGGATCTTTATTTTATTCATTTATTATTTATATGTGGTGCCCAGGGTCGAACCCAGCGCCTCACGCATGCTAGGCGAGAGCTCTACGGCTGAGCCCCAGCCCCAGCCAGATGATGTAAATCTTAAGGCGGCAGCACGCCTAACCTGAGTGCTTTTCCTGTTAGAACTGTTAGAAGTAGCAGTTCTGCCCCTTCACCAAAATTCAACCGAAGCTATTTAAATGCATATTATCATGCACCACAGTGTGGCTTTTGTGTGTTTGATTTAGCTCAGTTCAAGAGCAGGTTGAGAAGATGGTTGCAAAAATGAACCATATTTGGTATATGAATGTGTTTGTGATGAATGGGAATTTACTACGTATAGAATAGTTCCATTATATATTTTTAATGACCCTTTTCAAATGCAATTTTGCTTTCTGCCCAAAGGGGGATATGAATGGACTCAAAATTAAAGGCTGAGAGTTTTACCCTCAATTTTCTATGTCATCTAGGGTAATAAGAAAAGGCAGTGATAGAAGAGAAAAAAAGCTGTGGTACAATGTCATGCCCAAGCATCTCTTTCTTTGTTGAATTCTCCAATACCTTACCCTGGCGAGTACAGGGCCCACACAATAGGGGTTAATCCAGCCGTGAATGGCAGAGAAACTCCCAAGCACAGGCCTCCGATGGTATTTTTCTTAGCTAGTCTTGCACAGCAGGATGACCCTTTATTTTAAAAATGTCAGGCTGCTTCTCAGATCACATGCATAGATGTATAGACATGAAGAATCCCTCAGCAATTTCAACTGTCAAAGCCACCGTACATTTTTAATGACCAGCATAAATAATTATGTGTTCCTAATGCTATCCAACTCATTGGCTGCATTGCCAAAAATGGGATTGGTAGTGTTGATCTCATGGAAAATGGTCTCCTGTGATGCAGGAATTTTTTCAGAGTAGCTCTCTTTGGCCTCCTTAGGACAGTTACCTAAGAAACCATCACAGCTCTTATTCACGGCCTAGCAATGTTACATGAACTTCTACAGCCAGATGCCACTAGAGTCAGACCAATAACAATACAGCATCTCAACTTTCCAGCTATTTGTATTAATAAATGGTTAAACTGTATTGATAATATTTGAACATACAAAGAAATTTAAGAAAAATTTCAGTCTGTAATATCAAGGATTTTGTAAAAGGTTGAGTGGATACATATCTCCCATACACCGAAGGGGCCAATCTATCTGACTCCTAGACTGCAACCTACTAGTTAGAATTCTGTTCCTGATCTCATCCCAGGTCAAATCATTTCATGTTAATTCTGAAGAAAGTGTTCATGTTTGACCGCTTAACTGTAATCATTTTGGTATGGGTAATCATTTGGTATGGGATCTGGAACATGAAGCAAACATATTTAATGATTTATAGCCATAAATGACACAACTAGCAATAATCACAAGGTTGGCCACAAGAGGGCGTGTAAAATCACAATAAAATTCTAAGACCTGTAATTCTGCCAGGCTCTGGTTTTACTGAGAAATTTGAAAATTAACACTAGTAAGTAGCCAGATTTTTTTTCTAAAATTAACATAAAATATTCTGTAGAGGAAATTCATTCTATGTATATGTGTGTGTGTGTGTGTGTGTGTGTGTGTGTGTACACGCACACACACACTTAAGTGAATAAACATTTAGACTATTATGAAGAGCCAAGTTCAATTGCTTGATACGCTTTTTTACTTTTGGTTTTTTTTTTCCAGACTCGTTACTGGGCATCAGTAGAAGAATATATTCCCAAATGGGAACAGTTTCTTTTAGGAAGAGAACCATATCCTATTGGTGTTGAAAATCAAAATGAAGCAGAACACAACCTTCAAAATGAGTCACGGCAATAACTTCTTTGCATGCTGTTTTTTAATTTAAAAAACTATTTAATAAAACTGGATAAAGAACATATAGGTAATCGCAGGAACTTTTGGAATTGAATATGTTCATATTGTTCTGTTAACTCTTGAATGACAATGAAGATAGGAGAATTTACTGAGAAGTCTCTGGTTATCATCAATTACTATCTCAAGGTCATGAATTTGCTTTCCACTAAACCCCTGGAAGTGTTAAAAACTAATATTAAAGGTGGACTTTAGTATTAAACAAGTTACTAAATCAGCATTGTGTGTGCTATTTGAAATATTTACATCACTCTCATCTACACAGGTTGGTTCTAAGTTTTCCAGAATCTTTACTTTTTATTACTTTATTATGAGGATAAAGTATCAGGTTAGGGTGGTTGCCTAACATGTTTTTTATTTGTTTGTTTGTTTGAATGAATGAAAAGACAGGGACACTTAACTGCTTTTGTATAATATTTATCAGTAGGTAGATTTACAGAATTTTATGCCTCACAGATAATCACATCTTCCAAAGTTCTGGAGATAGAAAGAAGTGAACTATAAAACAGTGACTAAGGAGCCAGTTTCAGGAAGGCTCAGGTTTGGTTTTGAAAAAGGAGATCCATCACTACTGAGAATGGTTTTGGATTTTAACTTAGTTATTTAAGGACTGCCATTTCTGTGACTACAAATAGTCCCTCCCTCGTATTTTCCTTAAACTTGTTCTTCCCTCTCCCTTCTATTTTCATTATTTCTGAAAAGATTGTCAGTCAAGTCAAAGGCAGTTGTGCACCCCTGTAATCTCAGCTACTCAGCAGACTGATATAAGAAGATCACAAGTTCAAGGTCAGCCTGGACAACTTAGCAAGACCCTGTCTCAATATATAAAATAGAAAGTGCTAGGGATCTCACTCAGTGATAGAGAACCCCAGGTTCAACCCCCAGTACAGAAAAGGGGAAAAAAAAAAAAAAAAAGAACCAGCAGAAAACTTTAGGTCACAACCCAATACAGCTTTGAGATTCTCAGTCTAGTGCTTGAGCACTAGAACAAAAATGATAATTTTCTAACTATAGAGGCAGCCTCTGCTCATAAAAGGTGTCTATGCTACATTACAGTTAACTTAAATTGTAAACTGTTAAAAAGACAATGGGACAAGCTTAAAAAAAGAACATCACAACAAATAAACTATTGAAATGTCCGTCCTTGGTGCTAAGTTCCTTTAAACTACCCTCTTGGAAATATCCTGTTGAGGGGGTTTTGGTGTGGGTAACAATAACGTTGTTTTCATAATATGTGCTGGCAGATTAGCACGCTTCTCCACAGTGTTAACAGTTGTAATTAAGGAATAAACAGCACAGAGTGTCAGTCTGATAACAATTTCATCTATAGTGTCACAATACAAAATGTCACAAAATATTAGAACTGTTATACAACTATAAAAAGTATCGGCTTAAAAGCCGAAAGCCTTTAAAAAGAAAAAAGAAAAAAAAACAAAAAAAACAGAAGACAGAGAAAGGAAGATATAAGAAAACTGGTATAGCGGCCAGAACAATTTTATACCTTCTCAAGAATGTTCTGTCATGAAAATAAATTGATAATTTTTTTTTTTTGCTGTTACATTACAGTTTGGTTTCTAGCCATCCAGTTGATTTAGCAGGAGAATGCAGGTTTTTTTAGCAGCTTTGAATTGGTAAACAGATTTAGATGTAGTAGGAAGGAGCACGAGGAAGTTTTTTTTTTTTTTTTTTTTTTAACATCCAATCTTCCCTAGCATATGCACATAAGAAGGTGAATGAAATGGAGCAATGTGAAACTTATTTCTCTTTAGTCAAGTGAAAAAAAAAAAGACTAAACATTTGTTAGCTGGTAAAATATTGTGTCAAGCAGTAGGCACATTCCAAAATTAAACAGTGGTTGATACGTTAACGTCCTCAAATATTTGAGCGTACACTTCCTTTGAGATCTGTAAATTAAATCACCAGTAGATTAGATTAAAATACAAAATGAATGGCAATGTAACTATCTCAGAAAAGGTTCAGGTTTTTTCTCTCCTAAACTGATTACCTTGCTAGGTTTTTGTTTTGTTTTGTTTTCTAAGTCTAATATACTCTGGATTGCAATTTAGGGCAGAAAGGAAGGTATTTTCAGGCTTCAGCTGTACAATTTTTTCCCCCTCATTTTAACTAATAACTCAAAAACTCCCAGAGATTACTTTATTCTTGGCCCTTGCAGAGCTCTCCCACCCCACTCGCCTTGTAGATGGTAACAGATTGCACCACATGGTGTCTGTTTTAAAAAAAAAAAAAATTCCCATAGGGACCTGGATATCCCATTAAAGGGCTTTGTATTCTTAATGGCAAATTAGCTTTACATAGCAATTTCCAAACATTGTTTTACAGGGAGGAAGAGCAAAATACCATATATAAAGTGTATATATTTTTTTTCATACAATTGGTAGGAATATCAAGAAAAAAGAAATTTCATCTACTCATCCCTTCCCCCACTAAATCAATATTCTTATACTGTCCTCGACCCACTATTCTCCATGAAAACTATGAATCTGTATTTTCTTTTCTTTTTTTCTTTTTTTTGAAAAAATGGAGTTTTCAAAATAAAAGCCATTCAAAGAATTCTTTCCAAAGCCTTTCTTGGATTGTTGCAAATGCATAAATATTCAAAGCTCAGTTTCTGCTGAAACACTTCTGGTCTATGAAATTATTAAACTATAAAATGTTAAAGATCAGAAGGAGCCGCAGTTTTCTTCCAAACTTCAAAAACATAAATTTTAAGTACTGAGGAAAAATGCCTAACATTGTGGAAAACAGACATCTGGTTGTCCTTGTGAGGGAGTGAGTGTCAATGGAAGTGAAGTCAAATGGACATTTTTTTCTCTGCTTTAGGCACAGGTGTTTTAGCTGGTCAGCTTAAGACTCAGATGAAGATAATAATCTATGGCTTTCGTCACTATTTTAGACTACCTTTCCTCCTTTTTTATAAAACATAATAAAGTGGATGTGTGGGCATACTTATTTTTAATAAAAAACTTATTTAGAAATTATGTTTTCATTTTTCACAGAATACAAGGGGTGTGTGAGCGCATGCACATGCATGTGTAAAACCAGGGTATGCAATCACCAATTTCAGAGGAAGCTACCAGGCTTTCAATACATGGAAGTTCTAGTGCATAAAATTAATGCACAGGCCATGAATTTGGCTTACGTACAAAATACAGTCTTCATTTTCCGTTCTTGGTATATTAGTTTGTCTTTATGCTATAATTTATATCCTTTTCTGTTAAAGCAAAAAGAAAATTTTTTAAATTTAAAAGAAAGTTTTCAATCCCCCCTGTGGAATTCTGTCCCTTTTTAAGAATTGGCCAAATATGCTACATGTCCTAAAACATTCTTCAATTAGTCATCTGGTTTTTACTGCTTCTACTTTAATTAGGATACTGAGATAATGTTTCTTCTTCTTAAGAGTTTCAGACCCAAATCTAACCCTCTGAGAAGGTAGTAACCAGGCTGATGAGTGTAGAAAGGAAGAGCCTGTGGACTAGGGGGAGGTGACTCAGAAGTGGGGACAGATTGCTGGAACAAGGGGCTCCACCCCACCCACATGTGTGTTTTTGTTTGTTTCTGTTATAATTTAGAAGTTAATTTGTCTACATAGGAAATTTAATTCCCCCATTACTAATAAAAGCTCGTTTAGAGTTTTCTAAGGCCAACATGGGACGTGTCAAGCTTTGGCAATTAAGGAGAGGATTGATTTGTGGATTTGACATCTGGCATTGTGATGGCCCTTTCTAACTGGAACGGAGATTACATCCTTACTAAAATCCAAGAAAAGGAAAGGCGACTCCAACAAAGCCAAAGGCTGAGAATGCTTCCGGACATTATCTTGCCCTGCAGAGTCAGGTTTCCCTGCTCCCTCCTAAGTTTATAGCAATGTATGAGTCTTTGCTATCTTAAAAACTCAAATTCGGGCTGGGATTGTAGCTCAGTGGCTGAGCCCTGCATGCGTGAGGCACTGGGTTCAACCCTCAGCACCACATAAAAATAAAGATATTGTGTCCATCTACAACTAAAAAAAAAAATTTAAAAAAAAGAAAAGAAAAACTCAAATTCATGGCACAAAGATTGAGATCTGTGAATGTGGCATCTAGATTGACAACAGGAAAAAATATATCAATATATAGTTGCAATGCAAGGAAACCATGAGATGCACTTATTTCAAAAAGTGATGATTTTGTGCATTTCATTTTATGACAATTGGTCTTTTGACCTCCACTGTTAAGGTTGCAATGTTTTTGAGTCTAGGTTATCAATGTAGAAGTTTCTGGATATTTTACACAGTACTACTTTAGGGACAATACAGTCAAAGAAAAGAAAATTACAGATTTTGTACTATGTCTCTATCTTCTCTCCTACTACCACTTATCGTTCATATTATATTTTCAGACAATTAGAAAGTCACATTTTTTTTTTTTTTTTGGTCCTGGAATGCTTTAATCGAGGGAAGAAATACTGAGATGTTCCAAAGGGGTCAAATCTAGAGCCCTTAAAATGATACCCAGTCAACACAAAGGTGGACAATATTTGAGCTCCATTTGTTCATTCATTCTTTGAACAGATCCTACTGGCTGCTTAATGTGTCACAGACACAGTTCTAAACCCCAAGGATACAGAAGAAAACAAAACCAAACCCCACATCCTCACAGAATTAACATTCCACCAGAGGCAGCAGGCAGAGGAGCTGAACGTATAGATGGACACAAAGAAAGAATCCGTGGTGTATTAGATGGTGAGGAAGGGGGAATACAGCATGAATATCTAACATACCCTCTCAGTGCAAGAGAACAAAGCAGACTTCATCATTTCTCAGATATTACAACTGTAACAGAGGGTTCTTTTTCCTATTCAAAGATCTGGAGTTGGGGTTTTCCAATGCAGCAACATTTCCATGGCTACTAGTTTGGAAGTTGCATGACAAACAGGTTTATGATAAATAATGCAAAAAAAAAAATCCTCACTACTGTAACAGTTGTTTGTATGCAATGTTTATAGCAGATTATTCACAATAGCCAAAAGACAAAAACAATTCAAATGTCCACCCATGGGTGAATGTCTAAAAAGCTGTCTATACAGTGGAATGTCACTCAGCTCTAAAAAGGAAGACAATTCTACTGGGCACCATGGCAGGAGGATCGCGAGTTCAAAGGCACCCTCAGCAATTTAGTGAGGCCCTAAGCAACTCTTTGAGATCCTGTCTCTAAATAAAATATATATAAAAAGTGGGCAGGGGGCTGGGGGTGTGGCTCAGTGGTTAAGTGCCTCTGGGTTCAATCCCTTGTACAAAAAAAAAAAAAAAAACCCAAGGAAATTCTGACACATGCTATAACCTGAATGAACCCAGAAGACATAATGCTAAGTGACATAAACCAGACACTGACAGACTAATAGTGTATAATTCCACTTTCACTTGAGGTACCTAGAATAATCAAATTCATAGACATAAAATAAAATGGTGGTTGCTAATGGCTGAGGGAAAGAAATACAGGGAGTTAGCATTTAATGAACACAGATTGTTCAATTTGAGAACATGAAAAAAATTCTTGGAGATGCATGGAGGATGGGTACACACAATATGAACATGCTTAGTGTCACTGAACCATATGTTCAAAGATGGGTAAAATGGCAAATTTTGTGTTATATGTTTAGTTACTGTAATAAAAATGTCCCTTACTAAACATGACCTGAATACATCCATAGTGTAAGCTATTTTGTTTAAATCTTGTTTTTTTCTGACAACCCAGTACATAGAAGCAAGGTTAATTCCTTGCAGAAATAAGCACAGGCATGCAATGCACAACTAAGTTCCAGTCGGTGACAAATTGCATACTGATGGTGGTCCTATAAAATTATAATGGAGGGGCTGAGGTTGTGGCTCAGTGGCAGAGCGCTTGCCTCACATGTGTGAGGAACTGAGTTCGATCCTCAGCACCACATAAAAATAAAACAAAATAAAGACACTGTGTCCATGTATAACTAAAAAATATTTAAAAAAAAATTATAATGGAGCTGAATGATTCCAATCACCTGGTGATGCTGTCGCACCAGGCATTACTCATGTTTGCGGGGATGGTGGTGTAAACAAACCTACAGTGCTGTCACACATATAATAGTAGAGCCCATACAATTTTGCACAGTACATAATACTCAATAATGTTAATAAACAACTATGTTACTGGCTTATGTATTTACTATACTATACTTTTATGGTTAGAGTACACTCTTTCTTCTTAGGAAAAGTTTACTGTAAAACAGCAAGCCATGTATCACCAGCACTAGCCAATACGTCTCCTGTATACCATATCTCTCTTTTTTATATATATATATTTTTAGTTGGCAATGGACTTTTATTTTATTTATTTATATGCAGTGCTAAAAATCGAAGCCAGTACCTCACACATGCGAGGCAAGCGCTCTACCACTGAGCCATGACCGCAGCCCCTACTGTATCTCTTGACTGCATTATCTTCTCTTGAGCTTGATGAATCTCAGTGTTTTGTTCATCACAACTATAGGAGAAATAGTCTATAATATATATACATATATATATTATGTGTATTTATTATATAATATATAATGATATGTATTATATAGTATAGACTATTATACACATATATGTGTATATATACATATGTAGAGAGAGAACACACACACTCCCTAGGTGTGTGTGTTCTCTCTCTACATATGTATATATAGGCTTATACTCCCCATAAGCCTAGGTGTGTAGTGGGCTGTACCATCTAGGTTTGTGTAAGTAAACCGTATGATATTTGTACAATGACAAAATTGACTAATGACAGCTTTCTCAGCACATAGTCTCATCATTAAGCAATGGATAACTAATTCGTGTATTATACTGCACGTTTTCAAATTCATTTGAATGCCTGCTACTTGAAAGACTGATTGATGTTCTGGGTATTTTTTTTTTTTTTTTTACATCTCTGCAACCCCTTACAAAGTTCTAGTCCCAAGTCTACCACTGTTACTCAGTTTCCTTACTGAGTTGGATTAGACCTGCATTGTCCAGCAGGACTTTTTGTGAACGGCAGAAATGGTCTACATCTGCATTGCCCAGTAAGGCAGCCACCCATATGTATCTATTGAGCACTTGATATGGGGCCAGTACAACTAAGGAACTCGAATTTCAATTATTTTAAGTATGGTTGGGACAACTTGGGTATATGGATCTACTTTTCAACTGTAAATTTTATGAAATCTACATCAATGAAGTATTTCCAGTGAAAATTTAGCATCCTAAAGGAAATACACATTGGGTTTGTAAGAGTATAAACACAATAATGTAGCTGGTTATTGATTTTTGTTTCAATTACATGTTGCAACATTTCCCATGTATTAGGTAAAATACATTAAAATTAATTTCACCTGTTTCCTTAAAAAAGAAAAATAAAATAGCTACTAGAAAACTCAAAACTGCTCCTGTGACTCACATTACATTTTACTGAACATCCTTAAATTATACATTTCCCAACAGCCTTTGCAATTCTGAGTCAGTAACATTATAAGCACTCCTTAAATTCACTTTAATATTTAACTATGAGTCCTATAATTGATGAATCTGGGGGAAAACTTACAGTTAAATATTTAACTGAGATTTTCATACTTCACTTTCAACAGAATGCAAAAGAAGAAGAAATATAAGTGAGAAATCTGTAGGTCAAGTATCGCTTTGTCCTCAGAGTTGTATTCTGAAGTGTGCTCATTTTTAGAATCCCAAATCTCAGCACAATGCCTAGAGGGTATTAGATGTTCAATAAATACTTGTGGAGGGATAGTAAACCAGGCTTGCATTTTAACCAGATTCTTAAAGTACATTTTAAATATTTTTTTAAATTGTTGATGGACCTTTATTTTATTTATTTATACGTGGTGCTGAAAATCAAACCCAGTGCCTCACACATGCTAGGCAAGCGCTCTACCACTGAGCTACAGTCCCAGCCCTTAAAGTACATTTGATGAGAACATTTATCAAAGGTGAAACAGCACAAAGCTGCTAGCCAGATAAAATAATTTGGCATTAATTTTCTTATGATGCAAGATAAAAAAGAAGCTGGATACCAAAATCAAAGGTTTGTTTTTCCTCAGAGGACCTTGATAATCCTTAAAAGTAATGGTACTACTTGGTGATTGCAAAGCAATCACCTTTCATAGGAAACGTACCTTGTAGATAAATACCTCACATCATCAAATTACAGATGGTGAAATGGAAGCAGTGTGACATTAAGTGACCGTCCGAAGTCTCACTGGGGCTCCCTTCTTATACCTGAGGACTTTGCATCCTTAGCTTTCTGTCTCCCCTGTTTCCACTACAACACCCACAGGTTCTCTAAAGGAACCACAGAAAAGCAATTACCAGTTAAAATTAGGTTGAAAGGAAACACTGCTTTCACAAATCATGTATTTTAACTTCATAAACTTAACAGGCTGAGAGACCAAAATGGAATTAACATTGTCACTAACTAGTTGAAAGCTCTGAACAAAGATCTTTATATTAACCTTCAGTCAAATTAAATTTAAAAAAAAAAAAAACATATATCAAGTCCTCAAAGTGCCCTGGCCTGCTGCTATTGACAACATCAACATCATGGGAAACAGTGCCTTTTTTTTGGTACCTGGGACTGAACTCAGGGGCACTCGACCACTGAGCCACATCCACAGCCCTATTTTGTGTTTTATTTAGAGACAGGGTCTCACTGAGTTGCTTAGCGCCTCACCGTTGCTGAGGCTGGCTTTGAACTCACGATCCTCCTGTCTCAGCCTCCCAAAGTGCTGGGATCACAGGTGTGTGTCACTGCATCCGGCTAAACGGTGCCATTTTTGTATAAAAGGGATGATTCCTTGTTCATCTGATTGCTCCTACTTTATTTACTCTCCTATTTGTTTGTCAAATTCAAAAGCTGTTATAGCTTGGATGTGAGGTTTCCCCCAAAAGCTCACATGTGAGACAATACAAGAAGGTTTGGAGAAGAAATTATTGGGTTATGAGAGTCTTAACTCAATCAGTGAATTAATCCCCTGATGGGATTAACTGAGTGGTAACTGAAGGCAGGTAGGGCATGGCTGCAGGAGGTGGACATTTGGGGTGTGTCTTTGGGGTTCATATTTGGAATCTAGCCAGTGGAGTCTCTCTGCTTGCTGATCATCATGCGAGCTGCTTCCCTCCACCACACTCTTCCACCATGATGTTCTGCCTCACCTTGAGCTCTGAAGAATGGAGCCAGCTGTCTGTGGACTGAGATCTTTGAAATTGTGAGCTCCCAAATAAATTTTCCTCCTCTACAATTGTTCTGGTTGGGTCCTTTAGTCACAGAAGCAAAAAAGCTAAGACAGAAGGGTAGCAAGTAGAATAAATCTACCTTTTACCACATCTTCCCTTTATGAATGGAATTGGGAGTCAGGTCATTTCACATGTATCTATTACTTAGACCAGGATGGACTAAGAATTGTGGATAGACATAAACAGTATGCCTTCCTCAGCGCTCTTTGTTGATAGTGGGGGTTGGGGAGACTCAGCAGTATATATAGGTAGAGTAGAATTTTTTTAGAAAGACCAAGGTAAGGATTCTAACACAACCTGGAAAATGGGGGTGAGTAGGGTGGGGAGGTAAGGAAGCTGGGAATGAAGAGAAACCTGGGCTGCATTTTAAGAGATGAGTAAAAGAGGCGTCAGCCAGGAGCCTTGTTTCAACATGGTAGATAAGCAACACTGACATCTCTCTTCCTGCACTCCAAGCCTCATAGATAAGTGACTCCACCTCCTAACCTCGAATTTTCTCCAGAGTTTTCTCCACTGAGACTGTTCAAGTTGAGGTTATCGATACTTTCTATTTTGCTAAGACCAATGTCTGTCCTAAGTACTCATTATTTTCCCTCAGCCCCTTGGCAAAATTTGACATGATTAATAACTTCCTCTTTTTTTTTTGGTACTAGGGATTGAACTCAAGGGTGCTCAACCACTGAGCCACAATCGCAGCCCTATTTTGTGTTTTATTTAGAGACAGGGTCTTACTGGTTGCTTTGCGCCTCGCCGTTGCTGAGGCTGGCTTTGAACTCACGATCCTCCTGCCTCAGCCTCCCAAAGTGCTGGGATGACACGCGTGCGCCACCAAGCCCAGCTGACTCTCTCATTCTTGAAGCGCTTCTTCCCTTGGTTTCTCCAACTCAGTCTACCAGCTCCTGTTCCTTCTCTCTGAATATTCTCTCTGAAATATTCAAGTACCTCACAGTTCACTCTTTGATCCTATTCTCTCTTCTAGCTATTTCTTCTGTGGTATCATCCAGATTTTCCCCTTGAGTTGACTGTCAGCTTTACACTTACATATCTAATAACGTGTCAGATTTAACATATCCTAACAGAGCTCTAGTCTGCCTTCAAACCTATTCTTCCCACGGTCTTCTCCATCTTTGAAAAATGCCATCACTCTACTCCTCCAATAACTGAGGTCAAAATCTTGATCCTGGTTACTTTTGCAATGTTCTTTCCTACCACTCTTCCTCTTGACCTCTGGGTTCCAGCCACATCAACTTTCTTTTGCTCCCCTCTGAGTCTGTGCTTTGTGCCTGCTAATCCATCCACTAGGAAGCCTCTTCTTTCTCTCATTTCATTCAGGTCTCTGTTCAAATCTCACCTCTTAGCAGAGATCCTCCCTGATAACTTTTTCCAAAAATAAGACGACTTTTCTTCAGGCTTTAGAACTCTACCAACTTACTTGCCTTATGTTCTCAGTGTACGGTGTGGTATTTTGTACCCATTTATTAATATGCTGTCTACTTCTCTCTCTGAAATGTAAGCTACATGAGGGCATAAATCTGTCTTCTCACCACCTTATCATCAGCCTCTGTCAGTATTTGGCACTTGGAAGGTACTCAATAAATGTCCTTAGAATAAATTAGAAAAGAAGAAAGTACTACATATAACCCTGTTTAAAACACAAAGTGCTGGGCACAGTGAAGCACGCCTCTAATCCCAGCAGCTCGAGAGGCTGAGGCAGGAGGACTGCAAGTTCAAGGCCAGCCTCAGCAACTTAGTGAGACCCTAAGCAACTCAGTGAGACCCTGTCTCTAAATAAAATACAAAAAAGGGCTGGGGATGTTGCTCAGTGGTTAAGTGCCCTTGGGTTCAATTGCTGATACCAAAATAATAATAATAACAACAACCAATAATAATAAATAAAATAAGAAGAGAAAAAGAGCCAGAACCACTGAAGGCAGAGAAGACACAACAGTGATCCCGCATCCAAACAAGACACAGGCAGAGGGCGATTCATGGAAAAGGAAGTGACGACAGTCAACGCAGGCAAGAGAAGGTGCTTAATCTCAATAATTATCAGAACAACATGCATTAGCTCAAGATACCATTTCTGATCCATCACCCTGGAAAAATTAACAATATTTGATATTATCACTGTTGCTAAAGATATAGGGAAAATGTTATTTTATATACTCCTAGTAGGAATGTAAATAGGTGTAGCCACTTTGGAGGGCAATTTTGTCACCATTATCTGCCATCTCACTTTCCACAGTTTCAGTTACCCATAGTCAACAGTAGTCTGAAAATATTACATGGAAAATTCCAGAAATCAATATTGATGATCCCAGAAATCAACAATTCTGAACTGGGTGATAAAATCTCATACCAACTCACTCCATGCTGTGACTCATCCCTTGATCAAGTGTATCCATGCTGTATACACTACCCGCCTGTAAATCACTTAGTAGCACTCATAGTTATCAGACTGACTGCCACAATATCCTATGTTTAAGTTACCTTTATGTAATAGTCTAACACAAAGTTGAAAAGTCCATGTCATCTCACTTCATCTCGGTATAAAGGCATTGTTCAATCTCATATCATCACAAGAAGGGCACATACAGTACAATGAGAGAGAGACCACATTCACATAAGTTTTCTTATAGTACATGGTTAAAATTGTTCTATTTTATAATTGGTTGTTAATCTCTTTTAATGCCTAATTGAAAATTAAACCTTAGCCCGGCGCTGTGGCTCAAGCCTGTAATCCCAGCACTTACGGAGGCTGAGACAGGAGAATTGCAAGTTCAAAGGCAGCCTCAGCAATGGCGAGGTGCTAAGCAACTCAGTGAGACCCTGTCTCTACATAAAACACAAAATAAGGCTGGGGATGTGGCTCAGTGGTCGAGTGCCCCTGAGTTCCATCCCTGGTACCAAAAAAAAAAAAAAAAAAGTTAAATAAACAAAAGAAAGGTATCCATTTTAAAAAAGATGAAAGCAGGGGCTGGGGTTGTGGCTCAGTGGTAGAGTGCTTGCCTTGCATGCTTGAGGCACCAGGTTCGATCCTCAGCACCACATAAAAAAATAAATAAAGATATTGTGTCCATCTACAACTAAAAAAAAATTTAAAAAGATGAAAGCAAAAAATGGTAGAAATTGAGACTAGAAGAGGCTGCCGGGGCCAGACTATGGCTGGCCTCACAGGCTGGGCTACATCTCACGGACTGTACCCAGCCCTTCCACATCATTCATCCATGTCTCTCATGCAAGTCATAACTTTGAGAGTTGTGAGGAATTTCTCAATAACTACAGTTTACCTCGCACACATTTTAAATGTTTCTTAAACCACTGAGTGATCTTGTAGTCTTGCAAAACAGTCATTATCTCTAAGCCCCTTTCACAATTTATTAAAGTTCCCTCATTAAGACCATATTAAACACACACACAAAAAAACAACAACAGAGACTGACTATGGTAACTAACAAATTATCTATACCCTGCTTCTTCAGGATCTCAGAATAAGAATGAAGCTGAAAAGAGGATAATGACGCTTAATTATGAAGATGTTTTCAGCCTGCATATTTAACTTCTGTACAAGTGACAGAGGTCATTCCTTCAAAGGGCTCCCCAATTGTACATCACGTATTTGAATCCAATGGGTTAAATGCTGAGGCAAAAATGATAAGAATAGCCCCTGCCTCTCATGGGGTTTGTACTCTAGGCAAGGAAAGAAATATGAGATGAATTACTGGAACAGAAAAATATAAAACTGACCAGAAAAATATAAAACAAATTAGTTTTTTGGTTTTGGGGTTTTTTGTTTTTGTTGTTTCTGAGGATTGAACCCAGGGGCATTTAACTACTGAGCCACATCCCCAGCCCTTTTTATATTTCATTTAGAGACAGGGTTTGCTAAGTTGCTCAGAACCTAAGTTGCTGAGGCTGGCTTTGAAGCCACGAACCTCCTGCCTCAGCCTCCCAAGCCACTGGGATTACAGGTGTATGCCATTGTACCCAGCCACAAGTTAGTTTTAACACCCATGGAAGTTTAAGCACATAATGGGTGAATGACTTAGGGAGGTCAAAGGCGGCTTTGCTAGGGAAACAGAGATTGAATTCAAAGGAAGAAAATGAAAGAATAGAGGTAGCAGTGAGTGAGGAAATTCATTTTTCTTGACACAGAATAGCATATGCAAAGGCTGGAAAGGTGAATGCTGATATTTCAGTGGACCTTTAGAAAAAGGGTTGCTGAAAAAAAACTTTGTCTTACTGTTCCCCAATTTGTTGAACTGAAGAAAAGAAAGGAGAAAGTACAAATAGATCACAGTACTAAATCCTTGGCCTTGCCATCTCACCCACAAACTTCTGTTTTTGGCACTGGGGATTGAACTCAGGGGCACTCGACCACTGAGCCACATCCCCAGCCCTATTTTGTGTTTTATGTAGAGACAGGATCTCACTGAGTTGCTTAGCAACTCACCATTGCTGAGGCTGGCTCTGAACTCGCGATTTTCCTGTCTCAGACTCCCAAAGTGCTGGGATTACAGGCGTGCACTACTGTGCCCAGCTAAAATTTTGGGGTTTTTTAATTAGTCAGACAAGGCTCTATAAATTCATTATCTGAGGATGAGGCAAACATGATGCCACATCCTCTCTAGTCTTAGTTACTTGATAAATACCACAAATAGTTAAATAAGCAGCCTCTGAGGATGAATGTCACATGTATTCATAAAATAAGAACATTCTGATATTGGAATACAAGGAAGTCAAAGTATTTTTTAACTTAGAAGAATCAAGCAGTTGATTGCAAAAGTCTTAAATTTACTGTATTCTTTTAGGATCTATAGAAATTGCCTGTAAAAAGAAGCAAAATTTGTTCCTCTCTCCCCAGACTAAAATTTGTCAATACCCTCAGCAAAACTTTCCAAAATATTCTTTGACTGCACCATTAAGAAATGAACTCCAGGGGCTGGGGTTATGGCGCACTGGTAGCGTGCTCGCCTGGCATGCGTGAGGCACTGGGTTCGATCCTCAGCACCACATAAAAATAAAATAAAGATATTCTGTTCACCTACAACTAAAAAATAAATGTTTAAAAAAAAAAAAAGAAATGAACTCCACACTCTGGCTTACCACAAACAGATGTACAGACACATAAATAAAGCAAGAGTAGGTTTCAAATAAAACAGCTGTGAAAATGTTTATTTAAAGAGTCAAGCAGGCTGGGTGTTGTGGCACAGGTCTGTAATCCCAGCAGCTCGGGAGGCTGAGGCAGGAGGATCGTAAGTTCAAAGCCAGCCTTAATAACTTAGTGAGGCCCTAAGCAACTTAGCAAGACCCTGTCTCAAAATAAAATACTAAATAGGGCTGGGGATGTGACTCAGTGGTTGAGTGCCCCTGAGTTCAATCTCTAGTATTAAAAAATTAAATTAAATTAAATAGTCAAATAGGGGAATTGGAATATAGATTGGCTATTATAGGATATCAAATAACTATTGATTTTAATAGCAACAATAATATTTATATTGTGACTATTTAAGAAAATGTTAGCCATATGTAGCAGCACACTCCTGTAATCCCAGCTACTTGGGAGGCTAAGGCAGAGCACAAGTTCAAGGCTAGCCTCAGCAACTTAGTGAGACCCTGTCTCAAAATAAAAAGGGCTGAGGATGTGGCTTAGTTGTAGAGTGCCTAGCATGTGGAAGGCCCTGGGTACAATCCTCAGTGCCTCAGAAGAAAAGAAAATGTCTGTCCTTTTAAAAGAGACACACTAGGGCTGGGATTACAGCTCAGTTGTAGAATGCTTCCCTGGCCGTGTGAGGCACTCATTTCTATCCTCAGCACTGCATAAAAATAAATAAAATAAAGGTATTGTGTCCATCTACAACTAAACATTTTTTTAAAAAGCGACATACTAAAGTGTACTGGTGTTAAATGAAATAATATGTAGTATTTGCTTTTAAACATATCAGGAAAGAAAGAGAAGCTCATTTAAAAAAAAAAAGAATGTGAAGAAACCAATGTAGTCAAAACTTAATTGATGTATCTGGGTGACAGTCTGTGGAAATGATTATACAGGTTGAATATTGCTCATCTGAAAGGCCTGGGATCAAAACTGTCTCAAATTTTAGATTTTTTTATTTTGAAATATTTACATATACATAATGAGATATCTTTGGGAGGAGGCCCAAGTCTAAACACAAAATTGCTTTGTTTCATATATACCTTATTTACATAGCATGAAGGTAATTTTTTATGCCTGTGTTTTGACTGTGATCTGTCACAGAAAGACAATTGGAATTTTCTATGTATGGCATCTTGTCAGTACCCAATGAGTTGGAATTCTGGAGTCTTCTGGATTTTCAGATTAGGGATGCTTAATCTGTGCCACTCTTTCTACTTTTGCATACGTTTAAAAGTTTCATAACAAAAAATGAAGTTCAAATGAAATAAATCTTCTCTTCCCTTACTCTATGCAATGCCCTTTGATACTTTTCTTCTCTTTTTTTTTTTTTTTTTTTTTAAATAGATGGACACAATGTCTTTATTTTATTGGTTTGTATGTGGTGCTGAGGATCGAACCCAGGTCCTCACGCATGCGAGGCAAGCGCTCTACCGCTGAGCTACAATCCCAGCCCCTTTTCTTCTCTTTTTAACTGAATAATAGAAGGAAAAAAGAATGTTGAGGGTCAGCCCCAAGTTGAACTCATGATCTCTTGCTTGTGAAGCATAGTGAGAGCTATGGTCCCTGCTCTGCCCGTACAGAAACATTCTAACAAAAAAAAGACATTCTCTGGTCACTTGAATGCAAATTCAAAACAGAAAACCTAATTCTCCTGTGTTTCCAACTTCCAAAAATGTAATACTTCTTGACATTTCCATCGTTGTCTCTTTAAGTTCAATGTAAATAGCTGCTGCTACTTTGAGAGAGTGCCTGCTAATGTCTATCACAGTACAAGGATGTATGTCTCTCTGGTGACATCTAAATGTTGATCTTGTAAATTCTGCAGCAACACATAATGTAGTACAAAGATGTGCCAAGTAGCATCAAAAACATTTTTTTTTTCAAAATCTGGGTTTAATCTAAATGTCAAATCAAATTTAAAGGAAAACAAATTACAAAATGTATTTAGATGACTTCAGCTAATTAATTTTCCCCATTGAGAATATTCTGAACTTTGGACACAAAGGTCAAATGTTTTATTTCTCTTGTTACTTTTAGTAGCTAATTTGCAAAGCAAGTTAATTATAAAAACTAAAAGGAATTTTTAAAGACAAATTCTATTTTTGTACTGTGGGAATTTCCAACATTAAAAAAATCTATATTGACTGCTTTTATTATGCTGAGATGTAAATTTTTTTAAAACCCTGTGATCCAACGGATTAAATATAGAACTTTCTACCTTCCTTTTGCTAACCTGGGGGAAAATGTCCACCCATTCTGAAAAGTTCCCCTAACTTGGTGAATCCCTTGCTCTTTCCCAGAGCCAAGTCTAGCAGACACTGCAGACTGATTATGAAGCATTCATCTCTCTGCTCCCACCCATCACCCCCTTCCATTTTATTCCAATATCACCTTTTTTTTTAAGCCACTGAGGGAATTACCACCCCAACTGGTAATTCCAGGGGATTTATTGCAATTGATCTAAACGAGTCATGCCAATCTCCTTCTCTTTGGCACTGAATGTTTTAGAAATGAACATGTGATACCATTATGGCCAATGAGACAGGAGAGCAAGACCATTAGAAGGGTTTCTGGGAAAGGTTCTCTTGCTCCAAGGAGAAAGACTTTGTTCATCTAGACATTACTGGAGCTGCTCCAGAGGTTGTTAACTTCAGCAGTGTCTTTTCACAAACCTAAAGTGAAACTTTGCAAGAAGGTGGCCAATCTAAGAAAATCTCACCTCTGCTTCTGGGTTTCTTGTAATATGAGATGCTCAGTGTCCTTACTAGGTAAACTACTTGCATGCTACTTGTAGCTAAGAGCTTTAGAGTATCAGGCACAATTTCAGATCCATTATTTGCTAAGCGGTTTGTGAGCTTAAACTAAGAATGGATCTATGCAAAATAAATAAATAAATCCAAAATAAAATTTTTTAAAAAGAATAGATCTATGCAACTCTAAAACAGCTGGTCATCTCAGTTCAGAAACAAAAAGATAAATGAATGAGTCGATATGATGTCAAGGGAAGAGTCTAAAGGCACAAGTCTCTGGAAAGTTCCGAAGTTCAGTAACAAAGTTGAACACAGAGGAAAAAAAACAAAGGAGGGACAGGTAGGTTAACCCTGTTACAGCAAGGAAAGAGGACCTCACACACCTCAATTCCCCACATCATTATTTCGAATTCACTTAAAGGCATGACTGTAAGTTGTCAGCTGCTACCAAGAAAGATCTCAGTATTCTGGCTTAATGACAAGACAAGCTGTACTCTAAAAAGGCTATCCAAATGGCTAAAGTTCTGAACATGAGACGGTCTGACCTATCAATTTCACGACATGATTCTTCTGCACAGTTTCTGCGGTTCAGTATCAGCAGAGCAAGAGATGCTGATCCAATCTCATGCTTGGGGAGAGAGAAAATCTAAAGAGAAGATGGAAATTTGGCAACAGTTCTTTTTATGGTAAAGGGGAGAGTAAGCCACCTTCCTTATACCACTGGGCAAAAACAGGCAGAACTAGCGCTTTCTGTCTTCATCCTAAGTGTCTAATCACTTCTTTTCCATTTCTAATTTTTGGAAAGGCATGCCTGGTGGAAGGAGAGGTAGGTAGGGCTTGGTTTCCGTTTTCAGAGGGGTAATGTGAAGATAATGTGTTTTGACTCTAAAAACATCTTGAGCTCCTTGAAAGAAAGGAACTATGTGATTTTAAAATGAGAATAATGATATATTTTATGTAAAAGAGTGATATGCTTGGCTTATGATATTTAAAGCAAAATGATCACAGCATATGTTTGTTTTCTGTGATCTGGGAAGTGATCTTCGATTTCAGAACAGTGCCTGGCCCATAGTAGGCCTGCTGGTACAGGTTGAAGGAATATTTATTAACCTATTGCTAGGAAAAAGCAAAAAGTTTAAAGGGATGATGACATATTATTGTTTCACCTGAATAAGGGCAAAGGCTTATTATTGTTTCATCTGAATAGGGGGAAAAGGCTTCTTTAACTTCTAAAACTTCTAAATAAATTTAAAGTCTTTTTGCATGCTATAACTTTAGAATAAATTATTTCTATTATTACCTTTGAGGGTTTTTTTAAAGCTGACAATTTTTTTGAACTAGCAAATATATTTTTAAACAGTTTCTAAAAACTAAATTAAGCTTGATAATTAGGTGTAAATGGAGATGCGAGTGGCAATTCTATTTAAACTCTAAAATACATTCTATAATTGTCAGTATTCTTAATACAACATTTGAATTTTAGAAGAATTTGAATGGAGACAATGTTTAGGCATCTCTGCCTGCCATGGAAGCTTCCCTGGATTTATTTCACATATGCTTTTTGCTTTATTTTTTTAAAAAAATCTCATCCAATAAGTCTAGGAATGCAGCAGGATTTTCATTTATAGGATGAGATCTTAGAACCCCATTTTGAAACTGTACAAAGTACATTTAATTCTAATCTGACCCACACATATACTCTTTCTTAAAAGCTTATCAAATCCAAGCCTTTGAAAATGCATACACTGTAACAGATTTTTTAAAAACATGATGGAAAATATATACCACCCAGCTAAACACGCTCCTGATTTAGAATCGAGGCCTATATGTTTCTATTTCCATAGTGACTATTGCTGTGGAATCGACATGTTTTAATTTAGATATGAGATTATAAACATCATTTGGAGACAGAATTTATTTTCTTCTCCTACAATTTCTGAAAACTGATCAGTCGAACTGCTGAACAGAAGCAAATTCTGGAGTGGGATTGAGAAAGTACTTGGCTTTCAGGGGCACCTATGACTAATAAAAGGTGAGTTTTCACAGAAATTCATGGTTTTTAAATCCTTTTTAAAACAATGATGAGTTTCCATACTTGATAAAACAAACTGATGAAGAGATTCCTAATCAGATCACTCTCAGGGAGAATTTAAATTATGCAAACATCTAACTAAGAAAGAAAACATTAGGGCAACCAGGTAAGTCGAGAGGCTGCAGACATTTCTTGTCCTACATTTCTTTTTTTTTTTTTAAAAAAATGTTGAAATGAGACATTTTATGCTCATCAATTATCTAAGAAATGCAGTTAGGGTGTGATTCACATTTAGGTCAAGTATAAGTTAGCAACCCAAATCACAAATTTAGAGGGAAAGGGGCACATTATATTCATTCATTAAGTTTTTCAATGAAATCTTTGCAAACCCCGCTATCCCCGTTCTTGTGAAGCTCAGAGCTGAGGGTGGGCAGAACCAGGAGATAGGTGCATGGAGTCTTGGAAAGCGCTACAGCATGGTATAGAGAACCAGGAAATGCTGGCAGGGCACAAAGAAAGAAAGCAGGAGTGGTGAAGAGGTCCTTTTATAAAATGTGTCTATCATAAAACCTTTCTTTTTCAGTTTGGTACTGGGGATTGAACCCAAGGGTGCATAACCACTAAGCCGCATCCTCAGCCCTTTTTTATTTCGAGACAGGGTCTTGCTAAGTTGCTTACAGCCTTGCTAAGTTGCAGAGGCAAGTCTTGAATCTATGATCCTCCTGCCTCAGCCTCCCAAGCTGCTGGGATCACAGACATGCACCACAATTTTTCACACACATACATACACACAGGCATGCAAAACCCTCAGACACATCTGTTGAATACAGTGGGCTTACATAGTCCAGCTGGCATGTAAGCACCCCTACCTCATGACCTCAGTTGTTAAAAACCCATACTTACTACGGTAACCCTTGAGCTCAGCTTTTTACTTTTCCATAGCCTTGTTCAATCTCCCCAACTTTCTGATTGCTTTTATGTTTGTTTGTTTGTTTCCGCTCTTAAGAGTGGAGCTAAACCAAAAGTTTATACAATTCAAGGGGTGCTAGAACTGCCCCACAAGCAGAAGCCAGCTAGCTTCTTAGCCCAGAGATGGTCTATAATGAAAAGTAACGGAGTTCGCAGAAAGGAAGTCATGAGCGATGTCAGTGGTGAGGAGGGGGGAAGATGGTAAGCAAAGACATCATTTTGTTTAATTGATGATCGGCTATATTCATCAATGCCTGCAGAAAGCAAAAAGCTACAGCTTTGCAGTATTATTTCTTTTTTTTTTGGTACCAGGGATTGAACTCAGGGGCACTCGACCACTGAGCCACATCCCCAGCCCTATTTTGTGTTTTATGTAGAGACAGGGTCTCACTGAGTTGCTTAGCACCTCACCATTGCTGAGGCTGGCTTTGAACTCGCGATTCTCCTGTCTCAGCCTCCCTAAGTGCTGGGATTACAGGCTTGAGCCACCACGCCCGGCTTGCAGTATTATTTCAGGTTAGGCTTTGCTAAGTCCCCAAGTGCTTGCTGAAAATCTTCACCACTTCAATGAAATCTGCCTGCCACACTTTAATTTTCTTTTGCAGCACTGGGGATTGAATCCAGGGCCTCATGCATGGCAGGCAAACACTCTGCCACTGAGCCACATCCACAGCCCACCAGCATACTCTTTGAAGGGACCATATTCTAGTGTTGGAGCCATTCATTCTTTGAAGTGATATTTAATGCAGGCTTACTGAGACTCAAGAGGAAGAATAATGGGGCAGATCAGAAGGGCCAAAATAGCCCTCCATTCAGTATTTATCAAACATCTACTATGTGGTAGGTACTATTCTGGAATCTGAAAAATGCAGCAGAGAAGAGAACATATGAGGATCCTTGCTGACGTTCATCTAGTAGAGGAAGATATACAATAAATAAAGCAAGGAAAGACAATAAGGAATGTGTGTGGGAGGGAGGGGGAAAGGGAGAGAAATTATATGCATTGGAGGTGAAAGTTCCACATTTCAAGTAGATTGCTAGGAAAGGCCTCCCAAGATACTATTATTCAGGCAAGATGTAAGCAAAGACCTGACAGAAGAGAAGGATGAAAAGGGATGAAGAAAATGGTTCCAGAAGAAAGCATGGCAAATGCAAAGGTCCTGAGGCAGGAACTTGCTTGGCACCGAAGAGGCCAGTATAGCCCTAAATGGAGTGAGGGAAAGAAGATAGATGAGCTCAGAGATATCAGTGGGAAGGGATGCTGTAGGGACTTACAGTGACACCATAGCTTGCACTCTGAGTGGTCAGTGGTAAAGCATTGCAGGGTGAGAAGAGTGACTTGAACTAATGTTTTCCAACAAATATTTACTGAGCATCTACTATAGGCCAAGCACTGTGCTGGGGATATACTAATGTACAGCAAAGAGTTAGCCCCT
This sequence comes from Xerus rutilus, assembly GCA_028644305.1. NCBI lineage: Eukaryota > Metazoa > Chordata > Mammalia > Rodentia > Sciuridae > Xerus > Xerus rutilus. The sequence continues at coordinate 47,384,115 of CM053413.1, forward strand.
GCCCTCATGGACTTTATATCCTAGCAGAAAAGAAAGAAGTAGCAGGGTGCTGCGGCTCACACCTATAATCCCAGCACTTTGGGAGGCTGAGACAGGAGGATCACGAGTTCAAAGCCAGCCTCAGCAACAGCGAGGTGCTAAGCAACTCAGTGAGACCCTGTCTCTACATAAAACACAAAATAGGGCTGGGGATATGGCTCAATGGTCGAGTGCCCCTGAATTCAACCACTGGTGCAAAAAAAGAAAAAGAAAAAGAAAAGAAAAGAGAGAAGTAAAAGCCACACAGCTAGTCTCCAGAACATGAGATCATAGCTATAGGCTGCAGCCAGACCAAGCTGCTAAAGGGACCTATATATGAAATTAGTGATGCAAGGTACAAAATGGCAGTCTTAAGCCAACTAGAAATTCTTTTTGTGACCTCACAAAAGAGGAATAGATGAAAAGATTTGACAGCGGAGCGTGGTGGTGCACGCCTATAATCCCAGCAACTTGGAAGGCTGAGGCAGGAGGATCTGAAGTTTGAGGCCAGCCTCAGCAACTTAGTGAGACCCTGTCTTGAAAAATAAAAGGGGCAGCTGATGTGGCTCAGTGGTTGAGCAGCCCTAGGTTTGATCCCCAATACAAGAAAAAAAATTTAAATAAAGGGTTTGAGTTTTAAAGAAAAACTAGGGCACCTGGAAGGAGGTTGAACTACACTTTGAGGATGCATAAAACCTGGCCATGTCCAGAAGGGGAGGAGACATCACCCAGAGAGGAAAAGGACACAGCTCTGAGGAGTTGCATCTGCTTCAAATGCCTATGCTGCCAGGCATTGCTGGGGTCACACTGGAACCTTTGGGAGTCTCTGTTTACCCCAACTGAAATGACGACACGTGCATTTCAAGTTTAGGAGAATTAAAATAACATTCAACTGGGCACAGTGGCGTAACCCTGTAATCCCAGCTACTGGGGAGGCTGAGGCAAGTTCAAAGCCAGCCTCGGCAACTTAGCGAGATCCCATCTCAATTTTTCTTTAATATTTTTTTAGTTGTAGATGAACACAATACCTTTGTTTGTTTATTTACATGTGGTGCTGAGGATTGAACCCAATGCCTCACACGTGCGAGGCAAGCACTCTACCACTGAGCCACAACCCCAGCCCCCTGTCTCAAGTTTTTAAAAAGGGCTATGGATGTAGCTCAGCGCTACAGTGCCCCTGGTTCAGTTTCTAGTACAGAAAAAATAACAACACTTATCAAAGTCCCTGGATATAGCAAATGCCAAATAAACTATAGTTATCATGACAGAATAGAAGTTCTGTTTCTTTGGGTTTCTGCTTCCCAAAGAGCAAGGAGCCTGCAACAACTACAGTCTGAACCTTGCTTGTGATAAATATTATGAAGGAAAAGAACGGAAGAAATGTGGAATGACCTGGGCGTGGTGGTGCAGGCCCTTAATCCCAGCAGCTGGGGAGGCTGAGGCAGGGGGATTGAGAATTCAAAGCCAGCCTCAGCAAAAGCAAGGCACTAAGCAGCTCAGTGAAAGCCTGTCTCTAAATAAAATACAAAATCAGGCTGGGGATGTGGCTCAGTGGTTGAGAGCCCCTGGGTTCAATCCCTGGTACAAAAAATAAATACTGGAATGAGGGAGGCAGAGGAGAGAGGAGAAAATCCAGGTTGGATGAAGAGAGGGGAAGTAAAGGCTCTTTCCAAAGATAAGTCTCATTTTGAGGCAAACTTCTAGCAATTATTACGACACAGTCAGGATTATTTAACTCCTGCCTTTCCAGGAAAGGGTTTCCTGAAATGTGCTACACTCCCAGGACAAAAAGAAAGACAAAGGAATAGCAAAGTGAGGGAGAAAAAAATGCCCTCCTCTCGGGCAGAGTAAAAGTGGGCAAGACCAAACTCAGGAGGAAATCAGCTACTGCTCAAGAACTCACGGCGAAATGGAAAACTCTCTTCTCTTGCAGACACTTCGGTATTTATTCTCCCAGAGGATGAATGTATAACACGGTCTTCCCCAGCTATTGATTTCGCATGATCTAACCAGAAGCGATGAGTAGTTTAAGCTTCGAGCAGCCACCTGTGAGTTCTACAAAGCATCTCTCTAGGGACGTAAGTGCAAACACTGGTACATTCTTTTTCCAACGCAATATTCCTTTGCAGTAGATAGTCAGTAGTCTTATGTCAATTTCATAGATTTGAGAGTAAACCGTAGAGACCCAGTACGTCTTCTTCAAATTAATCCTAGACCTACAGTTTAAATCCCATGTTTATTCTGACACACTCAGAATATCCAACTCGACTCTGCCTTCATCCCCGGAGAAACCCTGTACATTTTATAACAGATGTATAAGATATTAGAATTAATATGAGCGCACATTCTGGTCAAGAAGGCAATTTTACTAGAAGCCAGACATTTGCATGATTCAGCCACAATCATCAGATAACGTAGGCTCCCAGCCTTCCCCCTACCCACGTAAATTCTGTGCCATGATGGAACTTGGTGGTATCTTCTGGTTGTTACTGAACAACCAAACCGATGCTCACCTGTAAGAGCTTATTCTTACTGGTTAAGGTTTGGGAGCCCTTATGAGGAGTTATAAGCACATACTTCCTAGTATTCAAGATGGAAGAAGTATGGGCTGGGGTTGTGGCTCCATCATAGAGCACTTGCCTAGCACATGTGAAGCACTGGATTTAATCCTCAGCACCACATAAAAATAAATAAATTTATTAAAAAGAAACTTTTTTAAAAAGATTGAAAGAAAACCCGAGAGCAACCTGATCCTAGAAGTTTTTCTATTTGTTTTCTGGTGTCTCTGGGATAATGTCAGGACAATAGAACTCATTGTTCTTACCATTTTGTCTTAACTACCAGGAGATTCAATGTTTGTAGAAGCAAATCCTCTATCTCAGTAACCCTCCCAGAAAGTATATTTTTCTAGTATTTGTTCCTTTGATTTCTATTTATACTGACAACCTTATAGAACATATGTCGTTCTAGGTGAAATTATATGAATTCTTTTTTGGAAAGGAAAAAAGGGATAAAACTTCTTGCCCCAAATGTGCACCAGCTTTTAGGATTTGTGTTCTTTAATTAACAAAGCATACGGAGGCAGGAGAATTGAGAATTCAAAGCTAGGCTCAGCAACTTAGCAAGGCCCTAAGCAACTCAGTGAGACCCTGTCTCTAAATAAAATACAAAAAAAAGGGTGTGGGGATGTGGCTCAGTGGTTAAGTGCCCCTGGGTTCAATTCCAGGAATCAAACAATAAAAAATAAATAAGCAAACAAATAAGAGAATTCTAGGTGAAAGCCCTAGAAACCAGATCTCTTTGGGAAGAGTCTAACCCCAGGCCACTATCTTTCTCAAGTCTATATGGAAAGGTCCTTTTTTTCCGTAGACTACATTTAACAAGTTGTTCCTACATCATGGAAGTGCTGGAGGAAAAAAAATCACCAGATTGTTCTGAGCACTTTTTGAGCAAACCAAACTTAAATTCCATTATTGTTATGCTGTATTTTTAACCTCTCTCTTCCTTGAGCTGCCCCAGGCTCAACCCCATCTCCCCTGAATATGTCTAACTGCAAGATTCTCAGAACTGTAAGAAGGAATCCATGTTGATAATAAAAGGCTAGGAAGGATGCTCTTAAACTTTAAAGGTCCCATTTCTTTTTCTTTTTTTTACTTTTTTGTACCTTTATTTATTTTTATGTGGTGCTGAGGATCAAACTCAGTGCCCTACACGTGCTAGGCAATGGCTCTACCACTGAACTACAGCACTGGCCCCTAGATGTCCCATTTCTAAGGACCCTAAAGAAAAGGTAGGTCATAGGTAGAAAGATTACTAGTACTACTCTTTGGTTGCAAACCACAGAAAACAATTCTGGCCAATCTGGGAAAGAAATTCACAGGAATGAGATGGTGGTGCTATCACAAAGGGCAGGGCAGGAATGAGAGCCATTCTGGATATATCAATAACAGGCTGATTCCCCTTCCCCTTGGAACGAATGGTCTTGGGTTTTTTTTTTTTTTTTTTTTTTTTGCAGCCTTATCCCTCTGCTCAAGGGTCAGATTCCACAGAAAGCATCTATATGACCCAGCTGGGGTCCCATGTGTGTCCCTGGCCAATGATCATGGAGTGGCAGACATTATTTCACAGTTCCAGTGATCTGTGCTCAGGGGACGAGGGTGGTTCTCCCAAAGCAAAATCAGAATGCTGATAACCAGAGGAAAGGAAGTGGAGGGTGAACAGGTCCCCAACCACCAAAGCATCTTTCCGCTCAGAGCGGTTATTAGTGGCAGTCACTGGTGCCAAGACATCCTACCAACCCCATCCTTCTCAGAGCTTGTGTAACAGTTCCTGTGTCGTTACCATCTCCTGACACCACAACTAGGTCTCTGACTCCTGTGACTTCAGGAAGTGTGAGAGAAAGAGTGGTATCCTGGAAAGCTCTCACCCAAAAGTCTGTTAAGAGTCTCGGGTTCCTAAGACAAGCAACCACCTCCTTGTAGAAAAAATATGGCCTACCCAATATAACTGTTAAACAGTCACATTTAAGTCAAGGATGTGTTGCTTCGGTGATTCCATCTGGAGACTTGGCTGGGAAATGCACGGTTTAAAAACATGGCAGCAGCCTCTCTTTCTATAAAATTTTTCACTTTGATCAATTACCATTCCTTTCGGTGGGAAAATGGTAAATGAGTCAAAGACCTATACTGCCGACGGCCCAGACACGCTCTTTGTTTTTTCCGTGGTATCCCTTGGGAAGTTTCTTTACTGACTTCCAAGCAAATTTGAGTTGGACCCACCAATGGGCAATTGGGGGGTGTGGGAAGGGGAAATTTTCTAATTTAAATCCAAGCAGATCGATGTGAGGGGCCAATTGAAATTGCACTGATACTTCTCTTAGTTCCTGGGTGCATCAGGGACTTTAACTGCCACCAACCTTGGTACTGACCTCCTATTTCTGAATGCCTTCACCCAGACATGTCCTATCTGGTCACCCTCTTTTACTTCCTGGTTCTTGGTTTGTTTATCAACAGTCTCTCATTAGGATGGAAGATCTTTCAGGTTAAAGGTGTCTTGTTCACACCTGTATTCCTACAACGGTGCCTGGCACACAGCAAGCCTTCAATACATGTTTTAGGACCTAATTCCTACAGGATGGAATACAAGGTAGCTGCTAGGAAGACTGGGCTGGGGAACCTTCTCACCTAGGGGGAGGAGTCAAAGCTGACACCCAACCCTTAATTTCAGTGTTACCTCCTACATGCCAAGCATTGGGACCAAAGCAGTCAACCCAGTCCCTGCCCTTGTAGTATTATAGCACTTTACTTGGTAAAGAACCCTGTAGTCCCACTTGCTCTGCTGACCAAGTGTCCCAAGTTTAAGTGGTAATAACAGCAGCTCTAATTAGCAAGAGCAAAGAGCTCCAATGTATTGAATATCCACGTGTCACACATATTCCACATTTTTATCTCATTTAAATTTACCAAACCTCTTAGTAGTAAAGGCTATAAAGACTAAGCAATCAGGTCTCACACTATTAAGAGGAATCACCCACAGTCATACAGGTGGTGAATATTGAAATCAGCTGCTCTCCACGTTGCCAAAGCCTAGGCTATTTCACCTACAATCCCACTGGAGTGAAACAGCCCAAGAGCCACTGATGGGGCATTTTTCTGCCTCTAAGACATCTCCAGCTTCTAAAGACCACTCCACAGGACCCCTCAGGCAATTTAAAAGCTGATCAGTCACTTACTTTACGCTATCTCACTTTCCCGTGATGATAATTTCAGTCCCTTACCTGAATGCCTGGAAGGGCTCAGGTGTTTGACTTGTCCCGTTGCACAGAATGGACCAACAGACCTCGTGCGGTGATGTCATTGCTGTCCTCATATTGCAGAGGAGACACCTGAGGCTCAAAGAAGGCAAGCCTCTTATCTAGCCCAGGATCCCACAGCTTCGCAGAAGCGGAACTAGGTTTCAAAGTCACATCTGTCGATACTGAACTTAGCCACAGCAAATGGCAGCTAGTGCCATCAACTCGCCGTCAGTTATTTCTTCTCCGTACTTTCACTTGGGCTGCCTGAGATATCTTTTCCTCCTCAGTGAAGACCTGCTGCTCTTTGACATCTCCGACCTCACGTTCTCTACAGAGGCACCTTGGACTTTCATTTCTTCTGCCCGGTATCAGTCAGGAGTCTCAGGGAGACTATGACAGCAAACACTTGCCAAGTCCTCTAATACACCCAGTTTCATTCACGGGGGTCCCAGAAGGTCAAGGGATCAGGTCTCAATTCCTCTCACCATCCATCCCTAATACTGAGGCCCACATCAGAGTCCCAGACCAGCAGCCAACCTACTCATAAAGCCTTCTGCTCTGGCAAAAGTCCTGGGCTGGAGTCTCATTGGCCTCATTTGGGTCAGGTGCCCAATCCTGAGCCTTTGCCACGGACCAGGAAGATGCTGTGCACTGATTGGCCTGGGCTGGGTCACGTGTCCTCCAGGAAGGGATGAAACCGCTTCCACCTTAACCATATGGACTGAGAGTGGGGGAGGGGTGACTTCTCTAAAGGAAATGTTGGATGTTGTTACCAGACAGGAGAATGATGATCAGCAGGCAAAAATAACAGATGTCCACTGCACTCACCAACCCAGACTGGATTCAATGCCCAATTTCATCTTCATAACCAAGTATCCTGCTGGGATTTTTGTTGTATGTGTTTTTCTTCCCTACTAAACTATAAACTCCTCCAGGGCAGAGGCCATGTCCTCCTCCTCCTTGTAATTTTCAACACCCAGTAGAGTGCCTCGTGCATAAAGAGTATTCAAGCCATGTTTGTTGAATGAATTATCAAGTGTACTAATTTACAAGGAGTCAATGAAGTTATTTCATCGGTTAAAGTCAGCATCATGGTGAGTTGGTGGAAAGGACATGAGTGCTCAGTATTTTGGATTTTGGTTTTTGGGGTTTTGTTTTGTTTGTTTTGTTTTTTGTTTTGGTTTTTGAGACAGTCTTGTTAAGTTGCTCGGGGCCTTGATAAGTTGCTGAGGCTGGCTTTGAACTTGCAATCATCCTGCCTCAGCCTCCTGAGTCACTGGGATTACAGGCATGCACCACCATGTCCAGCTCAATCAGTATTTTTCTAAGTCTGGGAATTACTTGCATCTGAAAAAATGCAGGTTTCTGGGCCACAGAGAGATTTGTTGACTTAACATTTTGGTAAATGAGGTATAGGAATGTGCATTTTTAGCAAAAATATTGTGATGATCATGCACATTCTGGTTAGAACTGTGGCAACATACTTAGACAACGTCATCCAAAGGTATATCCACCATTGTGTTCCAGTTATGTGACCTAAAAGGAGACAGACCTGTCACCCACTCAGTTTGCTGCCCTTCCAAGTGGGGCTTATGAGGACTAGGGTTCAATGGTAGATCGTGTGTCCAGCATGCATAAAGCCCTGGATTCAATCCTCAGCCTAAAAAAAAGAAATGATAAAAATGGGCTAAGGAACTTACCCAATTCATATGTAAAGAGTAATGAACAAGATAATGCAGGTGGTTTCTTTATAAAGTGTTGCATTAAAGTTTTACTGATACCACTCTGGTGTTCTGAGGTTTGCAGGAACCAGCTGCTATTCTAAGGCTCTAATCGTTAAGTATTTATTTCATCTTCACCACAGCCCTGGGAGCTAGGCGTTTTCAAGAACCCCATTTTGCTGATAAGGAAACAGAAAAGTATTTTTTTCCCGGTAAGTGATTCAGTAGGATTTGAACTCAGCTGCTCTGATGTTAGATCTCAGGATCCTAACTAAATAGTTTCCTTTATTCTTATAATTTATTATCCTCCCCTAGGTAATTCACTGCCAGCCACCTTGGGGACATCAAAACTCTGAGGGAAAAGAACTGCAAATAAGACTTAGGGCTGAAAAAGACTGATGAATGAAAGGAACAATAACGGACAGTCTTAGAGTTTGGACAAGATGTTTTGGGAAAGAACCAAATATATTAGACTCTGGTTTACCTCCAGTGGAAACGTCTCTTTTCTTCTCCCTTTCCTGAAACATGCCTTCTAGATTCTATAACACCTCTGTCCTTTGAAAGCCAGAACTGGTCCTTAATCTTAGATGACTGTTTTTATTTTGAATTGGTAGACTTCTTCCCTCTTCCTTACTTCTAGACACCATATATATATATATATATATATATATATATATATATATATATATATATTTTTTTTTTTTTTTTCCCCATGAAGCATGAGCAAAGCCTGGAGTGTAAGCCAAAGCCCTCAGAAATGTGACAACTGCTACCAAGGATTTGAGAGTAAAAATACAAAACCTGGAATCAAGATAGATACAAATGCTACACTCCAGTACCTGCCTGCAATGGCATCTTCCCCACCTCAAAGATAAGGTAGAGAAAGGCATTAAGAAAACACAGGCTTAGCATTCAACTGGGCACAGTGGCCCACACCTGTAATCCCAATGACTCCGGAGGCTGAGGCAGGAGGATCACAAGTTTGAGGTCATCCTCAGAAACTTACTGAGACCCTATTTCAGTCTAAAAAATAAAAAGGGCTAGGGATGTGGCTCAGTGATAAAGTGTCTTGGGTTCAATCTCCAT
>CM053413.1:47393233-47480208 GCA_028644305.1 Xerus rutilus
CATTAAGAAAACACAGGCTTAGCATTCAACTGGGCACAGTGGCCCACACCTGTAATCCCAATGACTCCGGAGGCTGAGGCAGGAGGATCACAAGTTTGAGGTCATCCTCAGAAACTTACTGAGACCCTATTTCAGTCTAAAAAATAAAAAGGGCTAGGGATGTGGCTCAGTGATAAAGTGTCTTGGGTTCAATCTCCATATCAAAAATAATTTTTAAAAGTTAAAAATAAACATTAAAAGGGCTGGGGTGTAGCTCAGTAGTAAAGCACCCCTGTGTTCAATCCTCAGTACCACCCCCACGGGGTGCAGGGGCAGAGGAACACAATGAAAAGAGACATAGGCTTTATTCTGGATTGCTTAGCTGGGGGACTCACCCTGAAAACTCATCTCACCTCTGGATTCTGTTTACCTGGCTCTTCTCAACAGGATGTATAAAAGAACTTCAAACACTGGTGCTTCTGGGGCTGCAGTTAGAGCTCAGTGGTAGAGCGCTTGCCTAGTATGTGTGAGGCACTGGGTTTGATCCTCAGCACCACATAAAAATAAATAAATAAAAGTATAGAAAATACAATAACATTAACAACAACAACAAAAGAACCTCAAATGTTTCTACCTTTGGAACACCTGGATGTTTATATTTAATTAAAGCATAATGTGTCTCATATGGACATATACCTTTGGCCGGCTTTGGTCAAAAAAGGAGACATTAAAATAAGTCTATTCTTAATCCAGAAGCACAATTATGAGAAATAATTTACATACATGATAACCGGTTCCACAAACCCGAGTGCTATCAATGTCCTCATTTCCTTGTCATCTCTGCTTCATGCACAATTAGGAAGCCAGCCACTGGAGGGTAAGAACTTTGAATGGTCACTCAAAGAAAGGAGAGCAGAGAATCACCTGAATGTGCATTGAAAGCATATGGCGTCTCCTGGGGCCAAAGGGTCTAGGAGAGAGGAGGTGGTTTGGCAAACAAATGCCAGTGGCTAATTACCAGACAACAAGAACTTTTGGGGAACCCTCAAATGCTAGCCTGATAGATTTTTCACTTATGAAAGAAACATTTGGAGGTTGGGTGGGGGAGGGGGGTGCAGCAAGAACTTCAAATCAGCACCTCCAGAGGCCCCGGGCCACGACTGGAGTTTGCTCCATGCTGGAGAGCCCATTTTCTGGCTTCTTTCCTAACTCTTGGCCTGTTGAGTTCTTCACACTGTCTGTCCACTGTCCACCAAGGGGCCTGGCCAAGGCTCCTTTTCTTGAGCTATGTACTTTCAACCAGTTTTGAGCAGCCCCATTTCAGATTGGCCTTTTTATGTTTGATATAAAGAATAGTTGTTGGCCAATTTCATCTTTTCATCGCTGTTCTCTAGGCCTGAATCCAAGCAGTTTGTCAGATGCTCATTAACTCCCCCTTTGGCTCTTTCCAGTGTGTCTCCTAAGCTCATTGTGCCAAGAACTAACGCTTTCTTTTACACGATTCTCTTTCTCTGCTCCATCAGGGAGACAAATTACTTTCCAAAAGGGATCGCCAGGGATGGTTTAATGAGAATTTCTTTGGGGCTAGGCATGGAACGCAATGTAGTTAACATTCGGTGGACTTAATTGGACTTTTCTTTTCTGCCTCTTTTAAAAAAAAAATCTGAAGCTATCCTGTTAATCTCTCATTTGTAATCAATTGTGTTGACTAAACAAAAGTCTAGGTCGTCTTTTCTTCCTGTCCCAGACAATCCTTTGTTGCCTCTAAATGCCTCATTCTTGAGTGATCCTGGTCTCGTAGATGGGCCCGATTGTTGACAGTTCATTATTGCGCTTTTGTCCATTTAATCTTTCTTGCTGTGTTTTGCATGTGCATGCCTTAATGAGCTCCGTTGGCAATTAACATGTTTCTAGGAGCAAACTGGTTGCTCAGACGTTTGAGAGGGAAGTGCGGGGAAAAGGGCAACGCAGCTGCCTTGAGGTTGTTTATTTCCCAGCGTTTTCTTAAGACTCCTGTCCTTTCTCTGGCAGCCCCCCCCCCTTTTCCTCCCCCAGCCCATTCACTACCTGCACACCTGGACGCCTTTCCGCAGTAACTTGCAGCCTGACTCAGGCAACCCCCTACCCTCTCCTGAGCCAAACAGCAAAATAGGCGGCGGTGTGGGGTGGGGGGAGGTTGAAGACCCACCTCTGCAGCCAAGGCAAGAACGGTGCAGTACCCCCCAAAATGTGTCTGGATCTGACAACTTCTCTGTGTCGCTCTTTGCAGAGAGGAACCTCTAACCCGCCTAAGGCAATAGGATTGTACAATCTGTTATGTACAAGGCTGTGGCTTTGGAAGAGGCTTTTTTTTTTTTTTTTTTTTTTGAGTCTTGCTGGCAAGATTGCTGAAGTGTGAGCAGTCATGGACAGAACAAACATCTTGTAGGGGAAAAGATAATTGGAGTCTTTTTTGTGTCTGTGACAGGATTCCCCTCCCCCGCAACTTGATTTTTTCAAAAAAATTTTTAGGGTGGCCTCTACAATTTAATCAAGGTTAGAATATTAATATGCAGCTGATGACTACCTTGTTTAAGTCATTTATTAATATTGTAAACCACAAGTCATGCAAACAGTTTAATATTAAGAAAGGGAAAAAAATCAGAAAACACAGCCTTTCACCCATTAATTCCGATGCATAGTGAATAACTAAGAAGAATCCCAGCTAAGACTGTTCTGAAGCATTGGCTTCAGAGCTGGTGCTGGCAGTGAAAGGTGTGTAGTAATTCAGGCACAAGGTTCCTTCTCTCTCTGCATGGCTTTTCAGGTGAAGGAATCCTTTCCTGATCCCCACACCTGCAGGGAATCGACATGTTAAACCCAGGAGTGACTTCAAACCCGCAGAAAGCAGAGCTAAGCCTTATAGATGCAGGAGTATTCTGTTTATCTACAATTACAGTCAGATGTGAAATAACACCTTCTCAGGTGAGAGCGATTGACAGAAGCTGGTGTGAAGGTTAAGAAACAACCAAGTTACCAGGGAACAACCTCAAGGAGATTGGAGGGTGCAAGAAACACTGAGCAGGTATACCCCTGAGCCACAGTACCTCTCCCAGACTGCAGAGATGAGCAGTCCAAGAGAGAAACACCTCCTAAGACACCTATGTGTTTTCTCTTATTTGCTGCCTCCTTTACAGGGAAACAATCCCCACCCCTCTTCAGAACTGTCAATCTGGAAACAATTCTCTCTTCCTTAGGAGATAGGTGACCCTTTTGGTCTCTCTCCTGTAGAAACTTATTACAGAAGACTTTCTCAAAGTTCTCTTGGTGGTTAGAAAGTTATTTCTCTGACTGACATGCTCCGTCTTCTTTGTTTATCTTTTTCTTTTTAAAGAGAAGAACTTGACCATGATTTTCGTGTACAGGCCAACTTTCCCTTTGCATTCGAAATCCTGGTGTCTGCCTTGCCCAGAGTTCTGGAGCTATTTAAGGAGGTGGGCTTGCCGTCCTCCAATCTCCAGAAGTCATTTCAAAAGGACCAGCTCCAGAGAATGGAAAGGATTTGGGTTGACTCTCATAGAGCACTTAAGATGTCCCAGAACTTAGGGGAGTGTGAGAATGTCAGGCAAGGCTAAAAAAACCATTGTATGAGAACAAGTGAAAGAGCTGACTCCTTAAACCCCACGCAATTTTCACGGGTAATGCTTGAGGAAAGTAAGGCGTCCACGTTCTTAGCCGCCAAGTCCTCCTCGCCTGCCCATCCTGGGGTTTCCTGAGGTTTATAGCATGCTCTGAGATTTTGGAGTTTAAATCTGCATATTTCTTTGGGTCCCAATCTCCCCTCAACAAACTGTAGCCAGAACGAGATAACATTTAAATTCCCCTGGCTTCCTCGTCCCCCCTCCCCTGGCTGCGTTTTCCCAGACTTGGGGTGGGGGAGGGAGGAGAGAAATACAAAAAAACGAGGACGCTCTCCTTTCAGGAAATGGAATTCTAATGTACGCGTTCCTATTTCTGAATCGGAGGTACTAAAAATACCCCCGCGACAGCCTGAGGAAGCTGTCGCCGTCCTCTGTGCAAACAAAATCGACAATTCTCCTTCCCTGCGCAATGGGTCTTCGAATTGGGCGGGGGCTGGGGACAGAACCGTCCGCTGAGACCAGGACGGATCTTCTACCCTGCCCTGGAGCGTCATTCCATGGAACCCCAATCCCCAGATTCCTCCTTCACCAATTAGGACTGAAGGCAGCGTTGGTCTCCTAGAAGCTCGAGTTTGAAGCCTTGCTACCTAGACCGGTGACCGTGCATCTGCTTTAGATGGTCTCTGCCTCTATTTCGTCGACTGTAAAGTGGGAATAATCGTCGCCAGCTTATGGGTTGTCAACAACAGAGAGAATGGATCAGGTTCCTGGCTTGGGACATGAGTTTTTTCCGCTTGTGGAAGCCACTGGAGCTCTCAGCACTGAGCACCTACTGTATACCACGCATTGGGTTAACCAACACTCAAGTCATTTCCAGAGATACTTGGGGGTTGCCCTTTGCATTAACCGCCGTTCCCTCCAAATAGCCGCCCCCGCAGTGGAAATCCGCGTGGGGTCAGAGCCCAGCTGTCCTCGCCCCCTCAATGGTGAGGTTGCGTGGAAGCACACTCCCGGGCCCAGTGCCTCATTTCTTCCCGGCGCTGGGGAACATTGTTCCAGAAGACGTGGGCTGAATCGCGGCGCGGATATTAAAAGTGTGTGGGGAGGGTGGGGGGAGGCCTGGCGCGACGCGCCAGTAATCTGAGCTCTTGATTATCCAGATTCGGATCAAACGGGGCGGCGGCGGCCGGCCCCCTCCTGGGAATGATTAGATGATTAATGTAATGCTGTTTGAAGGGTCTCTGTTTTCTCTCTTAATTTGGGTCATTACTTAGAAAGCAAGCGTGAGATCATTTCATCAGCGTGCTCGGCCGCGGAGATAGCTATTCAGGAAATGGGCTAACTGCGCGGTAATCAGGACCCAGGAGGCGGCAGCGGCGAGCTCCGGGAGCCCGGGCGCGCCCTCCCGCGGCAGGGCGCACGGCACCGGGAAGCCAACCCCAGCCCAAGTGCGCAGACTAGGGAGCCCGGAAGCTCTCGGGTCCCTTATCCTCCAGCTCTAGCCGCCAGGGGAGATCGGGAGCAGTGGTTCCACTCCTTAAGTTACCTAGAGGAAGGGACTTGCCTAGAAGGATGCTAGCCAGGCAGTGCCCTGGTCTTTTCCCCTTACACTGCGCGCCGCTTTTACTGGAGGACGCACCCAGAAGCTGCTCCCTAAATTCAGTCACTTTAACCCTTTACATTTTTTTCTCACCCAATTAAAGCAACACCCAGAATCCCAAGCGTCTTAACAGTCACCAAATAAAAACTTGGCACCTCCTGGAGGCGGATGTAGGCCTTTTTGCCCTCGCTTCTGGGTGCCTTAGCATACAAGCGCCGCAAGAACACCAGTTTGGCCTCACCTTGGGCCCAGTGCTCCAAAGGAAGTCACATTGGGGCAGGGAAAGACTATAAACGTCTATTTCGAATTCGTTCTTTGGAGTTGCAGAGCTCACCTTGCGAGGAGGGGATGGGGGAAAGAAAACGCGCACTAATGATTCTGTTTATTGAGTCATATATGTGTATATATTCCGTGTTCGCTTGTACAGGAGGAATTACATGGCTGTATAAAGATGGCTGGGAACGCCGCATTCTTCTGGGGCGCTCACGGTGACAGGCTGAGGTTAAAAACCTGCTGCCCGAGGAGAAGCCGAGGCCTGGAATTAAATACGTTTCGGCGCACTGGATTTAAATAAATTTCCTGAATATACAAAGGTGGGAGCCACGCGTTTGCTGCCAGTCATCGAGGAAACGTTTAACTTTCCAAAAATATGCTGGTTTTGATAAATAGATTTTAGCCTCTCTGCTATAGTTTTTTTTCCTTTTAATTTTAGAAATAAGTTTATACGTGTGATCTGTTTTAGGGTGGTACAGGGCGGGAAGGGAGGACAAGGCAGTAGCTCTCAGCTCTGCACTGTCCTAGTCAGGTCCTTTGCGGTGGGGGCGGTGGGGCCCACGCTGTCGTGGAGTTTGCGCACGTGTTTCTTTAAGTCAAAGTTTCTGCAAAAACCTTTGCCGCAAGTGGCGCACGTGAAAGGCTTCTTGTCATTGTGGGTGTGCATGTGGAAGGTCAGATTGTAGACCTGGTGGAAGGCCTTGTTGCAGATGGTGCATTTGTACTGCTTCTCGCCGCTGTGGGTCAGCTTGTGGTTCTTGTAGTTCCCTACAGGAGACCAAAAACACAAAAAAGTAGGGGTATGCGGTGGAATGGGAGGGCCCAGGCGTCCCGGGGGCGGTTCAGGTGCCCGCGTAAAGAAGGCGACGCTTGGCTAGGCGGGCGCGACCTCTTTGAGTGAAGAAGTTGTCAAACTTCGTATGCGTCAAGCCCGGAGCACTCCCAAAAGGACCGAGTGCCGAGTCTTGCGGAGCTGGCCCGCGCCCCTGCCCTGCCGGGTACAAGGGCCCGGTGAAGCGTCCCTCCTGCCGCGCTGGAAAACTTTCGCAGCCCAGACATACCGGGTCGTTCTCCTAGCAAATGCCTCGCTCCAAGAAATTCGCACGAACCCAGGCTTCGTACCCTTCTTTTTTCCTTTATCATTTTTAAAAAGTTACTCCCTCTAGTCCCCCAATAACCACCTGGAGATCCAAAAGTGCCTTAGAGCCTGGGAAACTGGGAATCTTACATGTTTCCCCCAAGTCTTAAGTTGTTCCCAGGAGGCAGATATTCCCTAGATATATTTTTTTCCATTTCAAAGAGGAGAGCCGAATACAAAGGGAACCTTTTTCTGGAGGGCAGGACTCTTTTTTTCCCTACTTCTTTTCCTTCTGTCCTCTTCCTTCCTTCTCATTTCTCAAATTCAGAGTCTCCCTGTGCATCCGGCTTGAATACAGTGAGGTCTATTAACCCAGGCCGGAAAAGCTTCCACCCATACCCAACACGACCCGATTCCAAAGAATCCCTTCGCTCTACTCTGGCTTTTGTGCTGCCTGTCTCCAGATCCCTCTTTGCCATCCCCCCCACCAGCCGCAACCCGCTGAGTAGTCTCGAGGTGAGGTGGGGAGAGGGCCTCGCCGGGCACTTTACCTTTTTGGTGAAAGCCTTTGCCACAAAATTCGCAGACGAAGGGCTTGTAGCCTGCGTGGATGCGGATATGCGTGTTGAGCGTAGAGCTGCGGTTGAAGGCTTTGCCGCACTGGTTGCATTTATGCGGCTTTTCCTGCGGAGAGGGGCGCGCGCACAGTAAGACTGAGATCACCGCCGGGAGAGGCCACCTCCCGGACACCTCAAAAGGGACACGGTTTTCCCCGAAAGGGTAAGGGGGGATCTTTGGCCATCCTATCCCCATCGCTCAGGTTTGGGGTGGGGGGTTGCGCGTGGGCCAGGCCTGACCCGGGGGCCACGTACCTGGGTGTGGATAATTTTGTGTCTGCAGAGCGTGCTGGCCTGGCGAAAGCCTTTGCCACAGACTTTGCACACGAACGGTCTGGCACCGGTGTGGACCGGCATGTGGCGGGTGAGGTTATAGTGAGCGTTAAACACCTATGGAAGGACAAGAGGGGGCTTTGTGCTGAGTCCCATGGAGGGCCTACTACCAATCCCAGGAGGCCACAGCCTACCTCCCCCAACCAACACCCCAGTTCAGAAACCAGAGCCCTTTAGCAAAGTATTTCCCGATCTACTTCCACCAGTACCGTGTGACTGCTGACAGCGTCATCCCCATTTTACAGAATAGGAAACTGAGGCCCAACCAGGCACCCAATTTGAGTACGCAGGTACTGGAGAGCTCCTCAACTCGAGAAAGGGGTGTTCAAGGCTGCCCCAGGGAAGCAGCCTCCGCTGGCCGCCCCTCCCGGCCCCCGAGGACCTTGGGCCTCACCTTGCCGCACACCTCACAGGTGAAGTTTTTGGGCTTGCCGTCAGCAGAGCCCCCGGGTAACTTGCTGTGACCCTTGACGACCCCGCGCTCAGCGGTCAGGGCCGAGTTCTCCTTCAGCACCTGCTCCAGCGGCGCCGGCAAGCGCTCCTTATGGGGATAGGGAGCTGGATGGGGGAACTTGTCCGCGGCCAGGCCGGCCAGCTTGGCGTTCTCCAGTAGAAAGAGCTTGGGATGCGCAGCTAGAGCTGTGGGAGCCTGCGCGTTGAGGAGGCCAGAAGGGAAAAGGTGGCCGCCGAGAAGCTCGGAAGGCGGGTATGCGGTCGAGTCCAGGTAGTTGAAGTAGTAGAGCGAGCCGCTGGCCGGCAGCCCCACGGCTTGGTTGATGACCTGCGGCTTGATGACCCTGCCCGCGGGCAGCGCAGACGGTGCAAGGCCCAGTTCGGCCTTGCAGCACACGCCACAGTTGGTTTTGCACAAGCCGCTGGCGCCGCACACTGGGGCCCCCCCGCCGCCGCCGCCGCCTCCTCCTCCTCCACCGCCGCCCGCCCGGAGGCTGCTTTTCCAGAGCTCAGAGTAACTGAGCAGTGTCTTGGACGGCACCTCGTAGCCCAGGGGCTGGAGGGGGATCATACAGGGCAGCGGCGAGCAGAGGTTGAGCAGTTTCTTGCTCTGGCTGCTGTCCGCCTCTAGCGCCCCAGGCCGGGGCTCAAAGGGTGCGCGGGGTTCCGACGTCTTGGCCATGATGCGCTCGATGGAGAAGGCTAGCGTCTTGGAGGTGGCCGGCGACGCTCCGGCGCGCGGGCAGGCCGGAGGCACCATGGTCTCCAGGGAAGCCGAGCTGGCCATGGCGCACGGAGCCGAGCCGGGCTGGGCTGGGCCGGGCCGGGGCACAGCCTCTCCTCTCTAAGTCTGCATTCCGGAAAAGGCAGGGGGGAAAACCGCAATTTAATAAGCACCTAGTCGGGCCGGGTCACCCATTTGCATTCAAATGAACAGAGGCAGAACAAAGTGCACCCAAGGGTACCAAATTACCGCCCATTAACCCGGCGCGCAAAGGAACCCACTAGCCCCTGCCCTGGGACTATGAAAGGGGGAAGGGGGAGGGTTTACAAAGGAAAGGGAGAGAGGGGGAAAACAGAAAAGAGCCTCAAATTAACCCCCCTGAGCCCTTCCCTGGACCCAGGCCTCCGCCACGCGTGCTGGGATCTGGACAGTGAAGGGGCAAAGTTAAAGAGGACCGGGAGAGCCACCTCGCTTTTACCTCTTTCCCCCACCGCCAAGGAGATGCGTTCCGAGCCATGCAGCGTGTCTCTTCTGTCACATTTTGATGGCAAACATCTTCCCCTCCGCGTGAGATCACTGTCTTTTACATTCAGCTGACATCACATGAAGTCACTTGAAGTGGAATGACATGGGCGGCGGCGCGGCTCCCGTAGCGGACCCTGTGTTCCCCCGCGCCTGCCGGCCGCCGCCGCCACCGCCCCTCAAACTTTAAAAGGAGGCAACTGGCGCCCGCGCTCCCCTCGGGAAAGTGCGAGCGGTTTGCGAATCGGGAAGGAGGGAAGAGACGGGAGGGGGGAGGGGGAGGAATCGTGATGGTTTTGCCGGTGGAAGGAAAGGGGGGGGAGCCCAAACCCAAACCTAGGCAGAGTTCCGTGCGTGATTCACAACTTTGGGGGCCTACAGGTTTGGGGGCACTCGGGGAATGCGGGGAGTCCCGGACGCGCTGCCCCAAAGGGCCCTCGTGTGTCCGTCTAGTCACCGAAGTATCCCTTAGCCCTCCGCAGCCGAGCTGGGCATCGTGCTAATAAACTGCCATTTACCCACGGAGCCGGCGCCAGCCCCGAACACGCGCAAATGATAATTACCTCATTAGGATGTGGCGCATGGACGCGGGCGTCGCGTTTGGAGGGGGGAACTTGTTAATGGGGAAATATTAATTTATGCAAAAGCAACGAGCTCGCCTTGGCTGGCGTCGGAGGTCGGCAAAGAGCTCCTGCCGCCTAAGGACGACCTCGAAGCGTCCGAGAGAGCAAGGCCGGGATCCCCGGGGCCTCTGCGCCGGGCGGGTGCGCCTCCGGCTTTCTGGGCTCCCCGCCTGAGGCCGGGGGTGTCTGCACTGAGAGCTAGAGGACTGTTTGAGATCCTAATCGATCAGAATTGCTGATTTATGATCGGGTTTCCAAGGCAAAGCCGGGCTCTGAGGCTGGTTTAGGGCTGCGTGCGGGGAGGATTCGGAGAGCAGCTCTCCCCGCTGATGGGTACTTACTGTTTGTATAATTGAGAAGGTCCAATCTCCACCTGTTTAAGGAGCAGATTGAAACAGCAGAACCTCCCCTGGATCCTATTAAAACGTTTTTCCTCCTAAGGCCATTCAGTCGAACCAATTTTCCGAAGTGATTCATAGAGCTGAATTCTGCCAAGGCAGCTCTTTCACTTTTAGCCACTAAAGCACCGCGTGGAACCGGGTTTTGTGTTTTTCTAAAATAAAGAGAAGGATTATCAGAGGGGAGAGGGAGGGGGCCTGAAGAGGGGCGGGCAGAGACTTAGTGTGGCCAGAGGTACAAGCAGAGGGAAGAAAAGGCCCTTTTCTAGACAGGCCCCAAGCAAGTTCGGAGGAATTCAGCGTTTTGTGCCTAGCGCACAAAAGCAGCGCGCTCCGCGCTTGGTTTGGAGGGGCTGAATTCATCTGTTTGCAGACCATTCCACCTGCGTATCACAACAAACTGCTCAAAGACGCTCCAGCACTTTCAACAGGCCGGGTGCTCTTGGCGACAACAAAAGTGGTCGAGGCTGAGGGTTCTTATGGGGAGGGGTGGTGGCTAGCAAGAGAGCGAGCGAGAGAATTAGGTTTAGGAAAGGAGGAGGGGTGGGTGCAGGGGTTTTTGAAAACTTTTGGCTGGTTTTGTTCGCGGGACAATTATATCTTGCCAGCCGGCTTTTGCAAGACCACGAGCTTTGTAGCCGCAACCACAGTTTAAGAGGATTACGGTGGGTATAATATGAGCAAACAGCGTTGAGGGTTTGATAGTGAATTCCGTCTCCAAAGACACACGATCATGTGGAGCTGGAGAAAGTGCTGGTGGAGACAGATCCTCTCCTTCACTCAGGAACAGGTCTTGAAGGGCTGACTTCCATCCCATCCCAGGTCCCTTAGCACTGCAAAACATCCCGGGAAAACCATCAAGGGACCCAGGGACCGGACAAGGAGAGCTCTAGTTTTAGCTGCAGGCACATAACTCCCCTTTCCCCTGTAGAACTTCTCTTTCCTTCTACCCATCCATCCAGTTGTAGCTCCCTGCTATTTCAGACCAGATATGGGCATTGCAGGTCGGGAGAGGAAAAGTGTACTTGGAAAACAGGAAGAGGGGAACAAAGAGAGGTCTTTGAGGAAAAGTGGCTTGGAGGGAGGCTGGAGGAGGTTAATGTTCTCATCTCGCCAAGCTCAGAAACTGCCCCTAAATTCAGCAATCTTAAGTCTGTTCCCTTAACATCACCCACCCACCCCCACCCCCAGCAACTTCCAGATTTCCAAGCTAGAGAGAGGCTTGCCCGTCTGGAGAAGAACATTTCCATACAGCCCATTTAATTTAGGACCTGTTCAGAGAGACTGAACTTCAGCCCCAATGTACTCCCTTCCCTATGTTAATAGGAACACAAGAGCCCAGGTTACTCTCCTCTTCCACCAAGCATGAAACAAACCACCCACCCCAACACTGAAACAATATCAATACACCCGCAACCTCACAAAACCTGAATTGCTATCTGACTGTGGATCCTGTTCGCCACCAGCATCGCACCCCAACCCTTTTTCCAAATTGGGTAATTGTTGATCTCCGCAGCAGCTGAAAGATCTGCTGGTTTGAAAGCTCCATCAATCTGAAAGGCTTCCAAAGGTTTCCCGTGAACCTGCCTTGCCATCTCTAGTGCTTTTTGTGGCTGTATAAGCCATCTCTCTCTCCCAGGCATCACAAATGAGTGCTACCTCCACAGAAAGAAAACATTTGGGTAAAAACAAGTTGCCCCTAATGTGCCTCCCTTTCCAAATGTTGGGTGAATACACTGGCTTTTATGAAAGTATTTAATTAGCTTCCACAAACTTCTCCTTCCCTCGCCTGCAGATTATATTGAAGTGGAGGGTTGGAAACTATTTTACACCTTGCCACTCACATGTTAATTAATCTCTATCTAACCCTAATTGCAGTTTATTCAAGCACCGCTCAACAGCTCACCCACACAATAAACACTGATCCTACTTTTATACATATTACTTCACGTTAACACATTGAGTAATTAACTCCAGTACCAACTAATAGTGCAAACAAATATTTTCTGTAAACGAGATGATTTCAGGCAGAATAATAGAAGACTGGGAAAACGCAGTGAATGGTGGAGAGAGAGCTGAGATTTCCACTTGCTGTCCCCCCAACCCTCCAAATTCATTCTCCTAGGAAGCACCATTTTTTTTTCTTTTCTGAGACTGAAATGTTATCTTTTCAAGAGGCACGATAGAAATTAAATTCTCACAATTTTAGGGAGTTGGAGTTCTGTGGGTTTAGGGGTGACTTTTTTCTGCCTACATATTTTTAGTGTGTATGATTGCAGATAACCTGACATGAAAAGTTACATACACAAGGCTCCAGGACTGAGCAGATGTTTCAGGGACTGAAAGTTTTCCAGAACCACTCCTCTAATGAAGTCCTGTTGGTTAAAGAAATGATTTTGTAATGAAGTGGGTCATAGGCCATGGTGACCTTCTGGAACCCCGAGTCTCTCTCCAAACCAAGACAAGCATACAAGCTCCACTTTGGAGGTGCTGGTGCCCTGGGATGGAGAGAGGGATCGCCTGAGTAGGAGGTAGGTAGGTAGTCACGGCCCAAGGGAGACCTACTAGGCCCCAGTATGCTCTCTTCCCCTGTATTCCCAGACACACTGGGGCAAAGGCGGACACCGTCCTGCCCAGCTCTACTGAATGTGCCACAGCCCATCACACAGGGCCACCAGGCCTCGGCCTCAGCCTCAGCTGCAGGCCTAGCTCCTTGGGAGAGCCCCAGTCCAAATCCAGTCGCGCTTGCTTCTTCGCCATCTGTCCGTCTCGGGGGCTTCAACACTCAGCCGCAGTAGGGGAACGCCAGGCCAGAGTTAAGCCTGAGGCCCCTCTGCAGCCCGTACCCTTTCCACTCTGCAGAGTCTGCAGCTCGGTGGGGCCTGACCTGGGCCGCGACCTTTGGGATCCATGGTCTTGTGAGGAGATACTCAGGCCAAACAACTCACATACCCCTGATTGGGGATTTGGGCGCAACCCCAAGGACCTGAGCGCAGGGCTTTAATTGAAATCGCAGTATTAAGCACAGCTGGTGGCTGTCTATTGATTTTACAGAAGCTTCTATTGTAAGAAGCATATTAAATATGACTGGCCCTGCTAGAGCTGAGCTTCTCCTCCCGCCCTTTCTCTCTGGCCATTTTATGGTCACTAACCCGGACCACTGTTAATGATGACTTTCTTTAAAAAAATTTTTTTTCAAATGCCAGAAATCGCACACACTTTAGGACAAATTACTTAGCTGATGCCTCCCCGCAGTGTGGACAACCTCAGAGGGAAATCCCTTTCTTGTGCAAAAGCTCACACATTTGTGCCACTTCTGGCATCACAGAAGGAAAAGACCAGCATTTCCACTCCAAAAAAGTGCTGCAATGCCATCCCTAAAGGCTTGTGTCTCTTGGTTCTGGATGACAAGGGACACTTTTCATTGTTTCAACCGTTATCATTTCTCATCTGATTTTAATATATAATATATCGTCCTATGCCCACCTCCCCAGGGAGTCAGTCAGCTTGGGGTGGGGGAGATGGTGCGCTCACATTGTGAATTTGGGAAAAACGTGGACAGAGTGGGCTTGAATGTCCTTCCATCCCCCTCCCCTTGATTTGTTTGGGGTGGTGAGGAAAAGCCAACCACAAACCAAACAAACTTCAGGGTTTAAGGACTGCTTCCCTCTTTCCTTCCTTAACTAACTTCCTCCCTTCCTTCCTTGGGAACATTTAAAATCTGATTTACTTGGTGCCCGCTTAACCTAGTGAAAATAGATTAACTTCTGAAGACAAATTCTTCTGTGACCCTCCTTTTACCCCCAGGAAGCATTTTATTGAAAACATTCGACCAGGCTTGCCCATGGCGGGTTTGTCCAAGGCGAAAGGGGCCTCCGCCTTCCGTGAGCGTTGTTCTCAGGATTAGTGCTGTCGAGAGACAAAGAGCCCTAGATACCCTGGCCCAGCGAGGCCCAGCGCGCCCGGAGAGCTCCCGGGTTCCGGATACCGCTCAGTCCCAAGCCTTGGCCCCTAAGGACAGATGGGCCAGAGCCCTTTGCATCTGCCCACATCTTTTGGGAGGCTGCACTGGCCCATTGCACCCGCTGCTGTTTTGCAGCGCTGGTTGCTTTCAGGGACTAGTCTGCAAATCTCAAAGCACCCACAGACTGGTTTTTACCCTGGAGCAGGAGAAGCGCCTATTAGCCAGGGGCCGCCGGCTTTGCAGCCTGGGGGGGGGGGGAGTGGGGACGGGGGAGGGGCGATGATACAAACCTATCATGATTTCCAGGATCCTCCCAACACCCTACGCGATCACACCAGAGGACATTCGCAGTGTCTTCGGAAATCTGGGCAGTGTACGCGCTCCTAGGCCAGAGGGAGTCTCCCAAAAGAGCAGATCTGCAGTCTCTACCCGTGCAAGTTTGGTGCGCTCTCCTCTCTGCCCTGGATGCATATATAATCACAAACATATATATGCATATCGTATATATGCATATGTATGCATATCGTGTATATGCATGCAAGTATGTGTATATATATACTATCGACAAGCTAGAAATGCCATTTAATTAGGAATCTGATCCAATATTCGCGTGAAGCAATTCGCAAGCGGACGTGTCATTTTTCCAGGCACATTGGAGGAAAGAAGGTAGGCGCCTAGTGCACCTGGATGTTCCGCTTGCACCCGATTTTGGTGTGAACCCAAAGGAAATAATCATTTATAAAGAACCATTATATTTTTTATACATAATATTATATATACATACATATATGACATAAAAAGGCATTTCGGTGAGTACCAGGCCCTGCGTATTTGGGCGATGTTGATTTCCGACTCTCTGGGAAGATGGTTTAGGATCCTCTGCGTTATTTAACTTGGCAGCTGGTTAAACTCCGCGGTGGAGCCTGCCCAAAGGTATTAGCGTTAAGTGCTGAGAGCAGGAGTTAAGCCGGCAGGGAAAAGGAGGAACCAGAGGGGGCCAAGGGTGAGAGGAACCGATTTTAGATTCCCCCAAACTTGTGTAACTTGACAGGGCAGCACAGAGCCGAATTGCCTGGCGTTTTGTAGAACCCGAAACGTTGCAAACGCTCAAAGGGAGTACCCGAGCTGGGTTTTGTCAAGTTTGGGTAAGCATTTGCCCGTGTGTGCCCACAACTGGAAAAGTTCTTTATTGGTCCTAACTCTGGAGCTCACACATGTTCAACCGAAACCCATCATCTCCTTACCTGGGTAAAGATCTCTGCTGCTGCACCCTGGGAGTTTGAAGTTTGACTTAGATAAACACAAATGCAAAACTACAAAAATGCAGAGCAGAGTTCCTCCAAGAATGGGTCTGTTTTTGCCTTCCTAGCACACACAGATCCTTCCTCTTTGAGGAAACAGTTAGGGTAGCAATTACTAGATGATTACTTGTAACTATTATACACCAGGCAGAATACTAAGTTAAATACTGCAGTCAATTCTCATATCATCCTATGAAGTCAGTGTATCTAATCAATAGCTTCTTCATTCAGATGCAAAAATCGAGGCCCTTGGAGGCTAGTAAAAAGCCCAAGCTCACATAACTAGTTAAAAGAGGTTTTTTCCAGAGTCGATACTCCTAAGCACCATGCTATAAACCCAAATCTGAACAACTAGGTCATACTTCTGGTGGAGTGTAAATTGAGACACTTTGGAAAAAATGAGTTGGCAGTATCTACTAAGTTTGAGTATTTGTGTTATTTACGACACAGCAGTTCCACCCCCAAGTTTATACTCAGCAGAAATGCACACCTATGTTCACCAAAAGACAAAGTACTAGGCTGTTGATAGCAGGACCATTTGTAATAGCCCTAAGTTGGAAACTGAATAACCAGCGTGATTGGAACCCATAAATAAATAGTAGTATGTTCACCAAATGAATATGCTGTATATATCAGTAAGGGTCAACTCACTACAGTTATACTCAAGAGCACGAATGAGTCTCACAAACACAGTCTTGAGCAAAGGCAGTCAGATCTAAATACTTGATAGCACATGATTCCTTTTTGAAAAAATTCCAAAAGAGGCAAAATTTTGGAAAACATGGGGGCATACTGGGCATTGATCAAAATCTGTTTCCTGACCTGGGATTTGGTTTATGAATGTTTGTCAAACTGTGTATGCCTGTTTGTATACTTTTCTATATGTGTTATACTTCTGTATATCTGTTAAATACACTTTTTGGTTTACACTTCTATGTATGTATTATAATATCAATGTGCCTGTTAAATAAACGAATAATCAACATGAGTTGGTCTCACTGCACCCAGCCACCAACTCTTCAAAGAGACACTGCCCCTCTCCTGGCTCTTGAGTAAGGCTTCTTTAATTTCTTCCTTTCAATGGACCCAATAACTGTGGCAATTAATACATACTTTTCGAAAACCCTCTGTATCCAAACTTCCAACATGGTTGTCTTTGGAGTTGTGCAGTTGATCCAGCTTCTGAGGAAACCTGCAATGGACTCAAGCATGCTTAATCAGGGGAATTCTTTTGAAGTGTCCTCACCCACAACTTCAGCAGAGGGGTGGCAGTTGTAAACTTGTACCTTACCCTTGGTCCAGGGCTCCAGGTGAATGGTCTCAGTCTAGGAACTATATCAAACTTTCCAGAGACACATCTTTTTGGTTGCCTTGAGAGGTGAAGGCGCTGGTTTACAGCAGGAGAACAGGGCATAGTAGATTCTGGCATTAATAAAAAGCTTTGGCAAGTCCTTAGACCTCAGCTCAATGGGGCTTGGCCCTTGACAAGACCAGTGGGGGGGAGAGGGGAGACAGGATCTTGGCTCTCTGGCAAGTGACCCAGTTAACAAAACTAGCTGTTTTGCTCTGGGAGAGAGTGGGGAAGTTTATTTTAGAAGGAAAAAAAGAAGAAAAAAAAAAAGCCTTGGAACACAGAAAACAAATCAAATACTCTATAATCCCCTTGTGTCAATTCATGCTGATTTCTGCAGTGACTCCAGTTGCAAATCTGACCTTAGCATTTCAAGACAGATACTAAAAACCTACAACTAAAAAAATTAAGGTAGGTGTAAGGAGTGCAGAGGAGCTGACACTCTAATTCAGATAGACTCAAAAGATAAATCCTTTGTTCTGAAAAATTGCAAGGGGTAGGACCTAAGGCTATACGATTCATACCTTGGTTAGCCAGCACACCTGTCTTGAGACTTTCTGCACTTGATATAATCCAGATGCCTTATGAAGATCCACACGATTCCTTCCTTTATGGAATATACATTCTGCCATTCAACCGATAGGCATGGATAACTGCCTTCTAGAAACCAGCTCATGTGCCAAGTATTGGAAGCTGGATAATGGACATGGCTAGGGTGATACAAACTCTCAAGTGGTGGAGTTGGGGGAAAGTAAAAAACGAACAGAAGAATTCCCTGGTAATGAAGTTTACAAATCTAAGAAACTTCACACTCTCACAGTTGTCCAGGTCAAAATAATAAGCAGTGGGCATTCCACTATGAGCATTCCAGTGATGGGCAGGCAGTCTCACCTTTTGGCAGCTCATTGTCTGGCCTGCCTGGGGGTTTGCTTTCTTGTGATCTTTCTTTCTTTTTCTTGGACTTTGCACATAGTAGACAAGCACTCTACCACTTGACCACATCTGCAGCCCTTTTTAAATTTTCTTTAGAGACAGAAGCTCAATAAATTGCTCAGATTGGCCTTAAACTTGTGATCCTCCTGCCTCAGCCTCTCCAGTCACAGGGATGATGTGTCCAGCACCTGGCACTTTTTCTAGATGTAGAATTCTGGATGGACTGGATTTGGCTATCTCTGGGGCATGGAGTGTCTTAAGATATGATGATACAATATCAAATTCCTCTCTGGGCCTTGTAGGACTGTCTTTGAGGCAGTGTGTTCTGGAAGCAGATCAAGTTAGAAGCCTGGCTCATTAGTTAGCTATGTGTCCACAGGCCAATTACTAAACCTCTCTGCAAGCCCAAGGAGCCTGTCTTTCACAGGAGATGAACATCTACCTGGTCACAGAGTAATGAGGACTAAATGAGAAAATGCACAGCAATTATTGGTGATGGGTCAATGGAAAGCCCTCAGCGGAGGATTTGCTATTGTCACAATAATTACTGTTAATGATAACAATGGTCCTTTAGGAAAAGGAAGAAAAAAAAAAAAAGAACCAAACCAAAACGAAAGGAAACAAAACAAAAAAATCAACACAAAACAAACAAAAAAACCTTCTCAACATCAATTTCTTATTTTGGTTTTTACTTGTTTTTGTACGTATGGTGAATTTTTTTTCTGGTTTAGAAAGTAATCGATGGAGAAATTTGGGGAAAAGAAATTTGGGGACAAGAATTATGAAAGAAACATTGAGAAAGAATTGCAAAGAATAAAATTAAAACTGTACATCATCTTACGACCCAGGAGTCACAGACAATTCTTTGGTGTATATTCTTTCTATGCATTTACAAGATTGACATCTTATGAGACATACAGCTTTATCATCTGCTTTTTCATTTGAATTAGCATGAATATTTTCCTGTGCTTTAAGTATGCTAATAAGATATGATTTTAATGTCTCTGTAGTACTTCACTCTGTGTCTTTAACATGAGTTAAATGGTCCTTTGCTGTTGGATAGTGAGATTGTTTATAATTTTTCTGCTATAGCTCCATCAGGAACATTCTCACACATGATTTCTGTGCATAGCTAATTCCCGTAGGACAAATTCCCAGAAGTGGAATTACTATGGCAAGAAATACACACATTTTTAAAGCTTTAGACACCAACTGACAAATTGCCCTTCAGAAAAGGGGTACATATTTATCCCCACTCCAATCAGCAGGACGTGACAATTCCTTTCCCAGAACCTTTACACACACTAGGCAGAATCTTTTTTTTCTTTTTAAATCTTTTGATAGGTCCCAAATGGTATCTCATTGCTATTTCTGCCCATGTGTTCTTGCCCAGGGCAGATTTGGTTGCCAAATCGTGGAGAACTTGGAATGTACAAATGATGGTGCAGACCTGGGTGACAGAATAGAGGAAGACATATGGGAAAGGATGTCCCAGAGAGAGATCCGTCCAGAGAAAAAGGAGACCAGTGTCACATCCCTTTTGGCACGCAAATAGTTCCAAACTGCTTTAGGCTTTGAACATTTCCTTGGGAAGCATCCTTACTCTCCTTTGCTCAGAACCCTTCGATGGAAATGGGTTGCTGAACTTTGTACAGTTCTAGAGTTTCTGTTCTAGGTCCTGCACATGGATGCTGACCTGTAGCTGGAGATCTAGCCCAGTGAATGAGTGCCTCAGGCTGATGAGCCCAAGATGATCTGTGTTTCTCCTATGAGCACCCAAACAACTGTGTTCTGGCTGGGCCAGATGTTTTGCAGATGCAAACTGACTGCCAGAAGGGGAGAATGCTCTGAGAACAGCTGGACTAGTTCAAACCTCTCACCATGCCTAGAAAAAGCATCAGAATTACTAGAAATGGGAACAGTGGTTCTGGCCCTACTTACATGTACAAAAGAAAGAGGATTTCCCTGTGAAAGCTTGATCTTTCAGCTGTATTTGAGCTTCCTTTCAGAGAACCACATTCTTTACTTACTACTCTGATTTCTGCTGAATCTTGTCCAGTGATTAAAAAATAACCAAATCTTATTGAGTCACTTTGAACATACAAAAAGGAAGTAGAGAATAATATAATGAACTCATATTCCATCACTCAGTTCTGATAAGATCATCTATGGCCAATCTGATTCATATACAACCCAATATATGCCCCCTCATATTATTATTATGCTTTTTTGTACCAGAGATTGAACCCAGGGGCACTTAACCACTGAGCCACATCCACACACCTTTTTTGTATTTTTTTATTTAGAGACAGGCTCTCACTGAGCTGCTTAGGGCCTCAGTAAGTTGCTGAGGCTGGCTTTGAACTCGTGATCCTCCTGCCTCACCCTCCCGTGCTGCTGGGATTACAGGTGTGCCTCACGGTGCCCAGCCCCCTCGTATAATTCTAATGCAAGTTCCAAACATAGTATTTTATCATTCATACATAAATTAAGTACCATCATCTAAAATACTAAATTAATTCCTTAACATAAATAGTGTTCAAATTTCCAATTTTCTTATAAAAATCATAATTAAAAAAATCCTTTGTTTAAAGTATGGTCCAGTTAAGGTCATATGATTTATAGGTTCCCCAGTTTATTTTTTCTTTTTTTTCCTTGTAATTTACTTCTTGAAAAAAATCAGGTGTTTTCCCTGTCCTGTAGAGTTTCCCATAGTCTGCATTTTGCTGCAGTTGACGATTCTAAGGACTTACTTCTTAGAAGGCTGTGCTTCTCTTGAACACTCCTTTGAGGGTGAATCTTTGCTCTTTAAATTGTCTGGCCTATGAACTCTTGGAAGGCAGAGGCCTCTCTTGCTCAGCTTGGGTTCCTGCAGTCACACCCACCGGCTAGGCAGCAGGTACATTTGGTTTGCTGAGGCATCAAATGACTAAAAGAGTGGGGGCACATGCCCATAATCCCAGTGGCTCAGGAGGCTGAGGCAGGAGGATAGCAAGTTAGAGGCCAGCCTCAACAACTTAGTGAGGCCCTGTCTCAAAAAACAAAAAGGACTGGGGATGTGGTTCAGTGGTTAAGTACCCCTGAGTTTAATCCCTGGCACCAAAATAATAATAATAATAAATAAAAAAGCCCCTACTATCCTGTTGATAATTTAGCTCAAGCTAAGATTCTTAGTTCCTGATGGTCATTCACAGACTAAGTTTTTATATTCTACAGTTCCTGAACATACTCTGGTACTTTTCTTCTCCTTATTAGATTTTAACCAAAGAGGAGGAAACTTCTCAGACTTTCCCTCAGATGCTGAGAAAACATTTCTTTATAGAATAAAAACTTCCTGTAGAGCCAGGCATGGTGAGCCACGCCTATAATCCCAGTGGCTGGGGAGGCTGAGGCAGGAGTATCTCGAGTTTAAAGCCAGCCTCAGCAAAAACAAGGCCCTAAGAAACTCAGTGAGACCCTGTCTTTAAATAAAATACAAAAAAAGGGCTGGAGATGTGGCTCAGTGGTTAGGCACCCCTGGGTTCCATCCCTGGTACCATTAGAAAAACAAACAAACAAACAAACAAACAGAAAACAAATTCCTATAGAGCCACTTCTGCCTTCCACCTCCGCCTCCACAGGTTCCTCTAGGGTGGCGGTGGAGGTGGTACAGAGAAATGCTCAGGAGACACTTATCCTAGAAATAAGAGCTTGCTTGGAGAAGAGAGCAGAGCTACAGCTACTGCATCTTTATCCTCA
Organism: Xerus rutilus; assembly: GCA_028644305.1. Lineage (NCBI taxonomy): Eukaryota > Metazoa > Chordata > Mammalia > Rodentia > Sciuridae > Xerus > Xerus rutilus. Next base: position 47,414,741 of record CM053413.1, read on the forward strand.
TGGTTAGGCATCTGCTTATTTAACATACTTCGATGTGGTATTTTCTTCTGATTTGTGTTTGTAGATTAATCTTCCAACTAGACAGCAAAAAGGAGGAAGTAAAATAATATTGGTCAACTCTGGGCTTATTCGCAGATCAGAGTTTTGTGCTTCCCAACTTTTCGGATGCAGTAGTCATAATTAGTAACACTTCATTGAGTTCGAACAACATAATAACATCATGTAGTGAAAGTGAAGCTTCTCTGCCATTCTAAATGTCTAATCTCTTTCCCTGGAAACTGTCATTAGTTTCTTGCTATGTCCCAGGCCCAGTAAGCTTAATATTATTATTATTTTGTCAAAGATCTTTTTTTAAAATTTATCATTTTTGTAAAATTCAAGGGACAATGGAAACCAATTATAAATTATAAACATTCTATAATTTTGAGATGCTTTACTAATGAATTTTTCTTTTCATTTTATTTTTATTTGTTCTTTTTAGACATACATGATAGTAGAGTATATTTTGACAGGTTAAACATATATAGAATAAGTATAACTTGTTCCAATTAGAATCCCATTATTGTGGTTGTACATGCTGTGGACTTACATCGCTTGTGTGAGCTCAGTAATCATTGCTAGCAAGAATTATTAATATATCAACAAGATGGCCATATAAAGCTGGTAGACCAGTTATCCTCACTTCAGAGGGAATGAATGGGCTTGGTCCGTGTTAGCAGTTAGTCCAAGGCCACATGTTTAGTTGAATGGCAGAGTGGAAACTTCTAACTGGCCAGCCAAGACCTCTAATCTGCTGGCTGTTAACTATCTCACTCTATGGATGAAGAAAAATGTGACCTTTTAGTATTTGCCAAAATAAAGTATAGAATGTGATTGGTTGAATTGTTTGGGCTAGTTTGATGGTTTAATCCTCTTTCAGGAAAGTGTAACTGTTTGGCTTACAAAAAAAAAAGGGCGGTGGGGGGAGAAGAGGCCGAGGCTGAGAGTGTAGCTCAATGGTAGAGCATTTGCCTAGCATGTGCAAGACCCTGGGTTCAATCCCAGCACTGTGCACTTGCCCTCTCTTTCTCTGAAAGGATACTACCAAAGGATAATACCCATTTTATAGGAAAGGAAATTGGGATAAGAGTCAATGGATGAAGCAAAGCATGAGATGGACAAACGAAAGATCTTCAGCAGAGCTTCTCAACCTTTCTGTGTGAGCCCATATGCTTAAGTTCATGCATGTGGCACTGCCCCATGGAGTTCTCTGATAGGCTGGCAAGCCTAAGGACCTCTTCTCAGAATAATGATTTAAAATGAATAAGATAGTCAGGCATGGTGGCACATGACTGTAATCCCAGCAGCCCGGGAGGCTGAGGCAGGAGGATCACGAGTTCAAAGCCAGCCTCAGCAATTTAGTGAGGCCCTAAGTAACTTGGTGAGACCCTGTCTCTAAATAAACTATAAAAAGGGTTGAGGGTGTAGCTCAGTGGTTAAATGCCCCTGGATTCAATTCCTGGTACCAAAATAAGTAAATAAAATAAATAAGATAAAATATGTAATATTCCAAAGAATATTCATCATATTAATATGTAGTTATCAAAATATTTTAAAAATGTATGTGTTACAGTGCTACAAGTGCTTCTCCTCCTCCTTTGTTTAAAATTCCAGAAACTTCTGGAAACTATTCATCCTGGGTTCCTGACACTTTCACCAACATTGCCCTATTTTTTCCCCACCCCCTAGCTTCTGGTAACCATTGTTCTACTTTCTGCTTCCAAGAGTTCAACATTTTTGGATTCCACCTATAAGAGGGATCATGCAGAATTTGTTCTCCTGTGCTTAGCTTATTTCACTTAGCACAATGTTCTCCAGATTCATCCATGTTTGTTGCAGAAGACACGACTTCCTTTCTCCTTAAGTCTGAATAGCATTTCTTTGTTTTACACACACACACACACACACACACACACACACACACACACACAGAGCAATTTATTCATTTACCCATCAGTGGACACTGAGGTTGATTCCATATCTTGGTTATTGTGAATAATGCTGCAATGAATGTTGGGGTGCAAATATCTGTGGTATACTGCTTTCTTTAATTAGTTAATTAATTAATTAATTTATTGTTTTGATATCAAGGGTTGAACTCAGGGATGCTTAACCACTGAGCTACATCCCCAGTCCTTTATTTTATTTTTTATTTTTAAAAAATTTTTTTTAGTTGTAGATGGACACAATATCTTTATTTTTATGTGGTGCTGAGGATTGAACCCAGTGCTTCGCATATGCAAGGCGAGTGCCCTATCACTGAGCCACAACCCCAGCCCTCCATCCTTTTATTTTTATTTTTTATTTTGAGACAGGATCTTGCTAAGTTGTTTAGGGCCTTGCTAAATTGCTGAGGCTGGCCTTGAAGTTGTGATCCTCCTGCCTCAGCTTTCCAAGCCACTAGGATTACAGGCATGCACCACTATACCTGGCTTGCTTCTTCCTTAATGCATTAAATAAACCAAATAAGACCCAGAGGCAGGTCAAATAACTAAGTCAATTTAGAAACACCAACAACTGTAGTTTTGCAATGGTAATGTGTTATTAAAATATCCATGGTTTCTGTTTAGTGACAAAGTTACAAATACTAGTCTAATTTGAAGCTTGCTCTCAACACCATCCCCATGAGATTCAGGGACCTCCTGAGTTCTACCTAGCCAAACACTCCAGATGAAGGACTCTTTTGAGGGACTGGGAGGACATCTCAGTGGTTAGAGCACTTGGCTAGCACACATGAGTGAGTCCTGAGTTCAGTGCCCAGCAGTGCAAACAAATAGACCCCCCCCAACACCAAACTCCTATCTGAGAAGAGGACCCACACAGAGGTTGGAGGGTGATACTTAACTTTTTATCCTGCACCTGTATTAGTACATGCACTTTAATTCTATATTTCTTTTCTTTTTCTGGTACTGGGGATTGAACCCAGGGAGACTTAACCACTGAGCCACATCCCCAGCCCTTTTTGTAATTTATTTAGAGACAGGATCTTACTAAGTTGCTTAGGGCCTCACTAAATTGCTGAGGCTGGCTTTGAACTCGTGATCCTCCTGCCTCAGCCTCCCGAGCCGCTGGAATTACAGGCATGCACCACCACGCCTGGCCTAGAACCTGTGCTCTTAACTGCCTCCTTCTAATTGCTCCTGCTTTATCTGTCACCAATGCTCTACAAATCCTGGAGCTCCTTGCTTTTGTCTTTGTTCCAATATTTTATATGAAGTGGTTTGAGCCCCTGTGCTTTGGAGTAAGAGGGTGTAAGTCTTGCCCCCTGTCAAGGGTGATCTTTCCCTAATGTGTTGGGGGAGGGGTGGGCCTTATCAGATGTCCACTGCAGAGTCCGTCCCTGGTTCTGTCTCTGTCATCAGTCCTTTTCCCTGACATCCCAGGCTCTTTGCTGGGACAGGCATCTTGTGTTTTCTTTCTTTTTTTTCTTTTGCATTATCCAAGAGAATATTAACTGAAGCCTGTGTGTATAGCAGCTTCCTTTCAGAGGTTTGGTGATGAGAGAGGGTAGATGGTTTTGTTTCTTTACAGCAGAAAGATACAAACCACTTTTGAAAATCTTCAAGTCAAAATAGGTTTTGCGCCGGGCACGGTGGCACAAGCCTGTAATCCCAGCACTTAGGGAGGCTGAGACAGGAGAATTGCGAGTTCAAAGCCAGCCTCAGCAACGGCGAGGTGCTAAGCAACTCAGTGAGACCCTGTCTCTACATAAAACACAGAATAGGGATGGGGATGTGGCTCAGTGGTCAAGTGCCCCTGAGTTCAATCCCCAGTACCAAAAAAAAAAAAAAGGTTTTGCCTTAGAATCAAAGCAATATAAGAATTGAATATAAGTTGGAGAAATGAATCAGAGATGGTTTTACTAGCTAATGATTCAAAAAGAAACCCATTTTCTTTCTTTCTCCTTCCTTCTTTCCTCCCTCCCTTTCTTTCTTCCTTCCTTCCTTGTACTGGGGATTGAATCGAGGGACACTTGACCACTGAGTCACATCCCCAGTTCTTTTTATTTTTTATTTTGAGACAGGGTCTCGCTAAGTTAATTTGGGCTTTGCTAAGTTGCTGAGGCTTTGAATTTGTGATCCTTCTGCCTCAGCCTCCCAAGCCGCTGGCATGCGCTGCCTGCCTGGCAAGAAACCCATTTTCTTGATGGGTGGGAGTCATTGCTTGACTTAATCTCTCTAGAATAATTTTGAGGGAATATTTTGTTTTCAGTACTTGGAATTGAACCCAGAGCCTCATGTATGCTAGACAAGCACTCTACCACTGAGCTACATCCCCAACCTCTCCAGAATCATTTTGTCAAAGCTATTCAAGTCCTCTGAGTTTTGGAGAAAACTACACCTCCTTATTCTGCCAGAAATCACTTCATACAAGTTCAACTTCCAATATCACAAAACCAGAAATTGTTGTTTAATTAAAGCTCTGAAGAGTTCAAATTTTCCAAATAAATACAATGTCAATACTCTCCATATGCTCTGGAATTTTTTAGTCTATAATCTTCATATTTGCTTTTTAAAAGGATCCTTTTATTTCCAAATCAACTCATTGAACCACAAAATGCTGCAGAGGAATTTCTTGTGCTCCAAGCCCTGTTCTAGGAGGTATTTGAGGAGACTAAGCAAGGCACAGTTTGGTGGTCCCTTTGAGGATAATAGAGTGGCATCTGAATGTGGCACAGTCATAGCTTCCACAGAAACTCTACTTTGATTTGCACCAAACAGCACCAGTGTCTGTCTTCTTATTGTTGCCTTCGATTTTCTTTTAAATAAATTCCAAATTTTCCAGCACTTTCTTTGAGGATTGTGCCATCTTTACCATACATTTCCTGCCTCAAGTGAAGCCTTGTTTATTCTTTGCAATTGTGTTCACCTTCCAGGAAACAAGCCAATTTGCTTCTGATGGACCGAGGGAAATATGCCAACTTAACCATGTTTACAATTGTTTTTTTGCCATCCCACCATCGATTCTTAGGAAATTAAGAAGAAGAATTTATGTGTGTACTTTTGACTTATTGTTCCCTTGCATCCCTCTTATTTTGTAGTTGTGTGATTAATTGTAATCATTTCATCCCTCTGCTAGCTGGTGGCTGTGATTAATTCGTTGCTCAGTGTTTTTCTGTGACCTTCAATGTACTGTCATCAGGGTAGAGAACTCTGCTGGCAGATGGCACCGTGGTTGGACCTTCTCTCGTGTTTTGCTTAGTTACAACAAATGCAGATTTACAACTTTAGATGAAATGCATGGTTTCATAAGGAGGAAAACAGATGATAATTTTAGTATTTAGATGAAGAAGCAAAACAACCTTGAATAAAAAAATGAAGATTGATTTTTTTAAAAAAATTTGTTTACCAAGTACTGCAGAATTGTGCATAATTTGATTTCATTTGGGATTTGTTAATCATGTCTTGGGTGGAATTGGCCACAAAGAACACACATACTTTGGATCTTAAAATTTAAACAAAGTGAACTTGTTCAATGTTGTGCTGAAGCCATAATGATACGACTTTGTTGTTTGGTTGACTTTCTGAAATTCTTAGTGAAACCCAAACTTATGACAGCATGATTGTCCTTGCCTGATCTGGCAATCCAGGTCACAGTGCTATAGAGGTGGATGGCTTTTTAAAAGCCATCCTGGTTATCTACTCTCTTTTTTGTAATTCCTTTATAGGTGGAACAATTGTCATACAATAAGTTTATTTATTTATATATTTTTGGTACTGGGGATTGAAACCAGGGGCGCTTAACCACTGAGCCACATCCCCAGCCTTTTTTAATATTTTATTTAGAGACAAGGTCTTGCTGAGTTGCTTAGGACTTCGCTAAGTTGCTAAGGCTGGCTTTGAACCTGCCATCCTCCTGCCTCAGCCTCCTGAGCTGCTGGGATTACAGACATGCCCCACCGCACCTTGCTAGTTTATGCTTTCTTGGTCAAGGTCGTATCTAAGTGTGCCTGTCTGATGTTCACTCGTTCAATCCCATCAACATTTATTGAGTGCCTATTGTATCTCAGGCTGGTATGCACAAAGGCATACACAGTTCCCAACCTCAAGTAGTTGGCAGAAAGGCTGAGACAGACACGTGAACAGACAACTGCAATATAGTGCACTCGGGCTGTGATTGGATTTAGGGTGTTTGAGAAATTCTCCAGTCACACATTTTCAAACAGTCTCTTGGGTCACTTCCACAGATGGCTCATTTCCTCCATTATGTTTTGATCCATCCTAACTTCATCTTGGATTTTCAGTTTACCTTACTTTGCTCCTGTTTCTTCTTTGACCAGAAAATCTCCTTAATTTCTTCACACTCCTGGGCTCCATATTATTATGATCAAAATAATATGGAAAGTCTCTGTGTGCAAACATAGAAATAATCCTACACTGATAAATGGAAAATGCAATTTACCCATAGTAGGTCCAGGATGATTTCCCTTCTCGTAAAAACATAAGATGTATGTGACATGTATTTGTATATGATTTGAACATATTTGGAAGACTATTTGCCCATCTGTTAGCAATGGCTACTTAAGGGAAATGGGTTGGTGGGAGAAGCTTGAACTTTTTGTCTCACAGAATTCAATCCTCTTTGATTTTTTTTCACTCACAATTTTTTAAATGAGTGGAAAATTTAAAAATATATTGGTGAGCCAGGCACAGTGGTACATGCCTGTAATCCCAGCTTTTTGGGAGGCTGAGACAGGAGAATCTTGAATTCAAAGCCAGCCTCAGAGGGATGTGGCTCAGTGGTCAAGGGCCCCTGAGTTCAATCTCCAGTACCAAAAACAAACAAACAAAAAAAGCCAGCCTCAGCAACGGGGAGGCGCTAAGCAACTCAGTGAGACCCTGTCTCTACATAAAACACAAAATAGGGCTGGGGATGTGGCTTAGTGGTTGAATGCCCCTGAGTTCAATCCTCAGTATCAATAAACAAACAAACAAACAAATAAATACATAAAAATATTGGTTAGCTCTCAGTTGTGCAGATCAACAAACCCAAACTAGAGGAAATTAAATATCCTCCCTGGACATCTCCTGTTCTCATCAAACTCCCTCCTGAGCCCCTGGGTACATCTTCCCTTGAAGCAGCACACCCCAAACACACTGAGAATATCCCTGAATGCCTTAAGTCAACACATATTTGCTGTGCATTTACTATGTGCACTGCGGATTAATGGGAGAACAAAATAGCTTCCTGCCTCTGTGGGATTTCAGGCAAGTGGCACATCCCCTTTCCTGGCTTCTCTACGTGTTTTTTAAGGCTCAGCACAGGGATCTTCCCTCTCCTTCTTCCTCTTCTTCATCTTATAATATTTGCTCTGCTGGAGACTTTTAGAATTTTTTTTTGTATTTTCTGATGGACAGCATACCTTTATTTTATTTGTTTATTTTTATGTGGTTCTAAGGATAAAACCCAGTGCCTCACATGTGCTAGGCAAGTGCTGTGCCACTGAGCTCTGTCACTACAGCCCTGCAGGAGATTTTTGAAGATTCAAACCAACTAGACCAAAGATTCTAAAAGAAGGGCAACCAGATCAGCTCCATTTGTCTGCCTAGCCTTCATTTGGTTGTCTGCATTTACGAGTGCACTGGGTATAGTTGGGGGGAGCTGGTACATCTTGTGCCTTCTTCTTCTTCTTTTTGGTACTGAGGATTGAACACAGGCACACTTGACCCCTGAGCCACATCCATCCCCAGCCCTTTAAATATTTTATTTAGGGGGCTAGGATTGTAGCTCAGCGGTAGAGCGCTTGCCTCGCATGCGTGAGGCCCTGGGTTCGATCCTCAGCACCACATACAAAGCAATAAAATAAAGACATTATGTCCATCTACAGCTAAAAAAATATTTAAAAAAAAAAATAAATAAATAAATAAATATTTTATTTAGAAACAGGGTCTCACTGAATTGCTTAGGGCCTCACTAAGTTGCTGAGGCTGGCTTTGAACTCGTGCTCCTGCCTCAGCCTCCCGAGCTGCTGAAATTACAGGCGTGTGCCACCTGCCCGGCTCCTGTGCCTTCTTGAAGTGGAGAAAGGTGACATGAAACGTCTAATGATGTGAACAACCCACTCATATAGCATAATGAACACTATGGTGAAGTACAGAACTTACGAGGATATGTACTAAAAAATGGATGCTGAGCTTAGGGTAGGGTTTGAAAAGGCTTCCAAGGGAAGTCTGAGTTTAGCTGGGATTTGTAGGATGAGATGAAGTGGTTCAGGGGACAACCCCAGGTGGGAAAAACCAAGGTGCACAGCAGGAAGTGAAAGGTAATTATCTATTATTATGGAGGATTCCTGAGAGTCTGAGGAGCAGAGTGAACTGAGCAGGCTAAAGAGATAGGCAAGGGTCAGATCCTGCATGGTTTTGTGTACCACCTGTTCTGGTTGGCTTTTTTCTTTTTGCTGCTGTGACCAAAAGATCTGACCAGAACAATTTTAGGAGAGGAGAGGTTTATTTGAGAGCTCACAGTTTCAGAGGTCTCAGTCCATAGACAGCAGGCTCTATTCCTCGGGGCTCAAGGTGAGGCTGAACATCATGGTGGAAGAGTGTGGTGGAGGGAAGCAGCTCACATGATGATCAGCAAGCAGAGAGACTCCACTCTCCAGAGTGGAGATACACCCCAAGGCCACGCCCCTCAATGCCCACCTCCTTCAGCCACACCCACCTGCCTCCAGCTACCACTCAGTTAATCCCATCAGGGATTAATTCACTGATTAGGTTAAGGCTACAACCCAATCATTTGTCCTCTGAAACTTCTTGCATTGTCTCACACATGAGCTTTTGGGGGACACCTCACACCAAATCATAACAGCAGGGGTCAGATCCTGTATGGTTTTGTATACCACCTTAAGGAGTTTGGGCTTCATTCTAAGAGAAGGATGGGGTGATAGGATGCTTTTAATCAGAGACAAGATCACACTTGTTTTTTAGGAGGGTCCTGCTGGCTGATGAAAGACACAGGTAAGAGAGGGCCTGGGTGTTTCTAGAATGGTACTTGACCAAAGTGTACACAGCTATTCATGGATTGAGAATTAGTAGAGCAAAAGCTTTTCCATCAAGTCAATGGTTTCTTTGATCTCTTCTCCATCCATCTAGCATTTTCTTCCATGACCTTTTCTCCATCACCCGGTTCCGATAGCTTTAGAATTTTCCTCTTTCCAGAAAAGGTATGTGTTTGTGTGAGACCTAAACATGCACTTCACAAAAGAGGCTCCTCAAATTCCCCAATACGTTGATTAAAAAGCAAATCCACTCCATTTTCACGATTAGTGAACTAAAATCATAAACCACCACACTTACCAGAATGGGGACCAGGGAGGACTGACAATACCTAAATGTCATTGCAAATGGAGAATGACAGGGACATTGATGAGGGTACAACACTGTTCACCTTCTGTGGAAAACTGGCAGTGTTTTCTAAAAAAGAACATACCTTTTGCTATATGGCCTGGCAACTGCACCCAAAATGATATACAAGGACATTTATCACAGCAACTCAAAATGGAGAATGGCACCTTAGCATGGATAAATCAGTTGTAGTATATTCATGTATCAGAACATGATGCCACAATAAAGAACCAGAACCATAAAAGGTAGAACAAAAGATGCTACATGTGAATGGATATATACTATGACTGTAATTTAATAAAGACTTAAAGTAGGAAAGTTGATCTAGGACCTTAGAAAGCAGAGGTTGGGGTGGTGCATGGGCCTGGGGTATGCCAGGGGCTGTCTGGGCTGTTCTCTTTCTTGACTTGGTCACTGTTTCACAAACATATTCCCTTTATGATAAAGTGAGTGAGCTGTATGCTGAGGATTTGAGTACTCTTATTTGTGCATATTTTAATAACACACATTCAAAAGTGAAAACAGAGAAAGCTCAGGATACCAAAGAAATAAAGAAAAAAGCTCAACATGTCAAAGCCGTCTTCTTATCTTTGTGTTTGTGGCAAGAATAACCTAAGTGTTAAACTTGGCCAGTGCTTTCTTTCTGCTCTCTTCTGATGTCATTTCTTTCCCCCTGGCCCTTTTACCATGTCGCCACACTGGGGGATGCTCTTTGACAGGATCTTCGGGTTTTAGGTGATGGCACATTCTCCTTTTGAATGCATCCATTTGTTTGTTTGTTTGTTTATTGATTGATTCTGAGAATTGAGTCCCAGAGGTGTTTAATCACCGAGCCACATCCGCAGCCCTTTTTTATTTTTTATTTTAAGAGAGGGTTGCTCAGGGCCTTGCTAAGTTGCTGAGCCTGGCCTTGAACTTGCAATCCTCCTGCCTCAGCCTCCAGAGTCACTGGGATTACGGGCATGTGCTCCTGTGCCTGGCTTCTTCTTTTTTTTAGACATTGATTTTAGAGACATGTTCTTTCCTGACTTGGTTCTCTTTACGCCTTTTGGCTCATGCCCTTTGGTTAGGTATCTAACACCCTCGTTTACTTCCCCTCTAGGGATCCTGAGCCTATTCTTCTCTCTTCCAACAGTTATGTACTGGGCAGATGCTCCCTCTTTACTTTGCACATTTTGGAATTGTTTATAATTATTGCAAGAAATATGCCTTGGTTTCACAACTCAAAATATCATAAGAATATATTTTAAAAAAATCCTGGCTTTGCTACTCTGACTTAACTGTGTGCCATTGGGCATCCAAGTATTCTCACACCTGAATTCCCACTATTTGTATTACCAGTTTTAGGCTGGTGTCTCTGGACTCATGCCTCTGTGTGGATTTGTGTAACCAATGGGCAAGCTGGCTTAATCTTTTTACCTTAATTTCCTCATCTATAATAAGGATAATGCCAGCCCTCTCTTTTAATGATTGTCAGGAGATTTAAGTGAGATAATATATGTAGAATGCCTGGTATAAAATAGTTGCTCAATAAATAGGGCAGAAGTACTGCTGATTTGTACCTGCAGACCGTAAGGACTGAGCGGTGTGGGATGTACCCTCTGGAGGGCTGTTCTGCAGAGAACAGCCGGTGAGTGACCATTTCACCGGTTCTCTCAGAAAAGCAGTCGTGTCCCTAAAAACTCAGCCCCCAGGAGAGGTCAGCTTGATTTAGTGACATACAAATAAAGCAAACAGGGCTACGCGTGTTTGATTTCTTTCAAACGTAGGTGATGATATGGCTCAGAGGGGCTGGGGAGCGAGAAGAGTACTCCCTATCTTAGAGAAGCTTGTGAGATGCTTTAACAAATATATAAGAATCATATATAATTGGCACACACTTTGTTTGAATGCAAACACTGCTGTTGAAGTGGTGCTTTAAAACAGTTTGTTGGCCTTCTCTTCGTACAGGAGAAACATTTCTCTCGTTTACACTACTCACTTGCTTAGCAAACCCTTATTTATCCTATAATGCAAGCGTAATCTGCCCAACATGTCCAAATGCCCACAGATCCTGAATTAGTGGAGTCTGAATTAATGGAATTCGAGGCAGTCTCTCATGGAGAACGACAAGCATCTGAAAACAACCCACTCCAAGAGTGTCAAGCACACTCTAGAAAAATCACCTCTTCCCTCCCCTCTCCTCTCTCTTCCTGCTTCTTATCTGGCTTTCAAAGGAGACAGAGGAAGACAGACTCCCATGTATATTCTCAGGACATCTGAATAGTTATTTATTGAGAAGCCACAGTTTCCCACACGTTCATAACTGTAGGCTTTATATAAGGCAAAAGCAAGATGGGATCCACTACTTTACACAGGAAGAGAGCGCTCGGCAGCCGACCTCAGGGTCGCGCAGTTACAGATTGAAACGCAATGTACATGACAGATATAAAAAACAGTGTGGAACAAAATAATTTAAATTATGATTACAGTCTACAGAGGGAAATATCCACATCTTATTATAAACACATTTATAGTCTAGGGTTATCATTTAAATATTCAGGGTTTTTTGTTTGTTTTTTACATACACAGTTATTGAAACATAAAAGCAAAATGCTAACATTTAGGATGATAAACTTGGACAGAAGACAGTTGCTGTGAACTGTGCTTGATGCTAAGTCATGATGGGATTGCCCCCTTGTCGTGGCAATTAAGAGTATTCATCTGCCGGTAGGTAGCCTTTTACAGCTAACTATATTGATAAATGAAAGGATAGGGCCACAAGGATGCTGGGATTCCATTTTTTTAAAATAATTTCTTTTTAGTTTTAGGAACCAAAGTTGGCTATTGGGGCCTGGCCTTTGGTTTATTAAAAACAAACATCCCCCCCAACAGACAAACACAAAAACAAAGCAGATCTATGTGCTTAAATTATTCATGTACTCATTTAAATAACCAGCATCTACATACCTGAAACAAAGAAATCAAAGTCTCCAGCATCCTCGCCCTCACATCCATTTATGTTCAATGTCTACACAGTTCATGAATGAAGCATTATTTCACTTGGTTGATAACAGAGACCCGCCTAGCAGTGGAACTATGTATTCTCCATGAACAGTATTTAAAGAATGGTGTGCCATATTGCTTGTAAACATATAGACATGGAAATAAGGAAATCAATGGATTTGAAGGTCATTTGCTAATCTGGGTACCACAGAGCTAAAATGGCAATTGTATTTATTGGTCAACATCTCATGGGCATGGTAGTTGACAGAAAATTCCCTAATGGAGTTAACTAACAGACTAAGGACATGCATTGATTACAGGACTCTGTCCCAGTGGACTCGAGGACCGAACAGTCTAATCATCTTCTTCATCTTCCTCATCGCTGTCCTTCATGCTGATCCCCTGCAGGCCCCCACCCTCGCTCACTGACGCCGTGGCTTCTTCTACAGTGAGCCGGTTCCGGATGGTCTCATAGGTCTTGCTGTTTAAGGTGGAATCCAGCACCCCTTGCAATCGGAAATCTCTATAGGTTTTCTAAGGAGGGAAAAGATGCAATGATAAGGGAGATCTCATCTCCCAGGTGGGCAGGGAGAGGATGCAAAGCAGGTGTGACCTTCTGCTAAATGTCACTCTTTATGCATTGCCAAATAAAAAGCCACCATTCTCTGATTTCACTTGTACTGAAAACTGAGATTCATTAAATGACAGAAAAGGAGAAACTGTGACAGGATAAACTGTATTAGAGGAGACAAAGCAAAGAACATAAGCTTGTGTTTATTCAATTCCATAAAGGGAAATGTTCCATAATTGTTTTGGTTCTTTCTTTTTCCGGGGGGGAGTGGGGTGGGGATCTGGTTCTTAGGTTCGTATAAAATAATATGATTGACAGTGTAAGGGGCTCTAATGTATAAATAATGGATCCAGTGATTATGGTATTTTGTTATTTCAGTTACAGTCTGGTCTTTAGAATTTTTGAGTCTTGTAATTGCATGAGCCATATCCCTCTGTCTCATTCACAAGATAGACATATGTATATTGGTATATGAAACCTATTACGGGCAGCAACAATTATGGGCAAGATGGAGCGCTAATGCCTCATCAATATGGTGCAGGCATGTGACTCATTTCTCATCTCCTTAGGAAAGAACTGTATTGATTCCGTTCGCAACTTTATGCTCTCAGGGAAGAAATTTGGCTCTTTTTCAAGAACAATGGTTTGGTATTACTGTACCACAAGTTCTTTCTTTGTTCCTTCAGGCTATTTCTTTCGGATTTCCTTAGGTATCCTAAGGACTGTTTTTCTAGAAATCCCTTAGTGTTAATTGAACATGACCAGAAGCATCTGGCTGTTGTCTACTTCATAATTTTTTTTTAAAGGTCTCTAACTACAATTCTTCTCATCACACTGCATATCATTTTAGCTACTGATTCTGCTGTTTGCTTCTCATATTGATATAGGAAACTTGCTAAAGGGGCCAGAGAAGGACTGTTAACCTCTTTTGGCAACACTCTTGCGATGATTTCTTTTTCTTTTCCTTTTCTTTTCTTTTCTCCTTCCTTCCTTCCTTCCTTCCTTCCTTCCTTCCTTTTCTTTCTTTCTTCCTTCCTTTCTTTCTCTTTCTTTCTTTCTTTCTTTCTTTCTTTCTTTCTTTCTTTCTTTCTTTCTTTCTTTCTTTCTTTCTTTCTTTCTTTCTGGTACTGGGGATTGAATTCAGGGGCACTCAACCACTGAGCTATATCCTCAGCCCTTTTTTTGTATTTTATTTAGAGACACGGTCTCACTGAATTGCTTAGTGCCTCACTAAGTTGCTGAGGCTGGCTTTGAACTGGCCATCCTCCTGCCTCAGCCTCCTGAGCTGCTGGGATTACAGGCGAGTGCCACCGCGCCTGGCCATTATTTCTATTTTTAATAGTTCATCTAATGCAGTCATAGTGTTAACTATCACAAGGTCAACCTCCTCTGAAGATCATACATTACGATGACCATAGAGTCAGTGAATGAACACAGCTTGGCTTAGGGAAGCCCCATAAGGTAAGATTATAGACAAGATGGCTACATTCCCCCTTTGCTACTTTATGCCCAGTGCTCCAGCAAGATTATCCATAGAGCCTTCCTTCCATCTTAAAATGAACCTGATTTAGACACTGAGTTTATAAAGTCAACCCAAATCATAGATCAAGCTGCAGGTTTTCTGAGGAGGAGGAGGAAGCCAGGTAGGTGCCTCAATTGTGTCTCTACCTTGATGGCAAGAAGTGGGAGTCTGAGTCATGGTGTAGACCAGATAACCAGTGGATTAACTGGGTATTTTTTAATTTACTTTTTATATTTTTTATTTATTTTTATTTTTTATTTTTGGTACCTGGGATTGAACTCAGGGGTACTCGACCACTGAGCCACATCCCCAACCCTATTTCGTGTTTTATGTAGAGACAGGGTCTCACTGAGTTGCTCAGCGCCTCGCCGTTGCCGAGGCTGGCTTTGAACTTGCGATTCTCCTGTCAGCCTCCCAGAGTGCTGGGATTACAGACGTGCGCCACCGCGCCTGGCTTAACTGGAGTTTTTGAACTTTCCAATTAGTTGTTCTGTGGCCACTGGGAATAAAATAATTGTTGCCAGAATAGGAGAGGAAAAATAAAGCTAAAAGAGCTTGAGTGTTTCTCCCCTTTATAAAAATTCCAGAGCAGTGCACACCCCAACTGGACTCTGAGTGCCTAAGGTCAAGGGGCCATGTTGAGTCACTTTTGAATCCTCCATCTGGTGATACACGAGGAGGGGCTTGCTCCATCGTTACCCAGTGTTGGATGAATGAATACATGCTTGCTGAATAATGAATGAATGGATGAATAAACCGGGTGTCTGTTGAGACCGGAAAGAAAGCCAAATATCCTTGGAAATTTGCCCTGGAGAAGGAGACCTCCAGGTCATGGACTTGGCGCAGAGGTGGTAATTCTGTTTCATACCTCTGTGGCATGGCCTTAGCTCAGCTGGGCCCAGTTTTGGTGAAAGTGAAGGGATTCCTGTGGCATGACATTTCTGTTGCCTCTCTCGTGGTTCGTGTGTGTGCGTGCATGCACGTATGTGTGTGCGTGTGTTTGGCAGACGGTGGAGATTAAAGCTTCTCTCTGACATATCTTTTCTTAATTAAATATGGTGAATGCTCAACAAAGATCTGGAAATATCAGTTATGGGGAGATCATTTTAAGGTTTTATAAATTCTGTCTTCTTTTCAGGTCAAACAGAAAATCCGACCCCAGCTCTGCCAAAGCGTATTTATACTCAGAAAATGGAATTCAAGTGGCTAGTGCTTTAAAGACATGAAGTAAAAAAAAATAGAAAAATTAGACAGGTCCATAGTTCAAGTGCATACGTTTCTTTTTAAAGAGCTACAGTATTGCACCGCCTGTAACCTTTCCTGGGCAGACGTTCTGTGAGATCAAATGCAGATGATGAGAACACTCCTTAATTACACACAACGGAACAGTAATTGGTTATAAGTCAGCACTAGGGTAGAGGAGTACCTTCAGGGGGGTGGTGCTAATCCAAAAGGGACCAGGAAATGGGGTGGGGGTGAGAGAGGGGAAGACTTATGGCACATTGTTAAAAAAAAAATTCAGCTATGTTGAGGGTTCAAATATTTTAAAGGAGACTTTATGCTTTGAGTGGGAGTTTTGCATACGAATGTTGTAAAACCCTCCACGGTGAAGCATCAAATGGAAACTGAAATGATCAAAAACGTATTTACCCCCTTCTGTGATCTTATTATTTCATGTAAACCACTGAGATTTCACGCTGAAATAATTATCATTAGTTCAAGGCACACGCACAAGAACAGGGAAAAAAGCTACTTTGAGGGTATGTTATCTCACCTTTGTGATCCTTTACATTTGATTGTATACACGCCTTGGAAGAGACACTACTTCAATTAACTATGAGAACAATATTGATTTGCATTCTGATAATGATCACAGGACATCTTTAGAAAAAGCTGAAGGTAAATATTTCCATTAAATTAATTATGGCAAAATTTTATTTAATCAAATCAGAAGTGAAATTGGTAATTTATGTGATTAGTATTAATGGCACTAAAAGCCAGCTTTGGAAAGTCTAGCACAAGGGAGATGGCCCTGGTAGTATTTTTAAATGGCAAATACATACAAGTATTTTTTCTATCTGGATAAAGATATCAAATTCCTTTTTATTAAACTTTCCTGTGATGTCTAAATACAAAATTAACCAGGCATCACAAAGTGATTTCATTGGTTTTTCTCACGGGAGATAACCATTTTAGAAATCATCTTGCAAGTGATTTATATGTCTACAGATATTCTTTGTGTTAAGGAAGTTCTGCAGCTTGCCAATGAAATGTATTTCAGTAAGCTATCTGCAAAGGAGAATAATTAATTTTTTTATTTTACCTTTACCATCCTAATTAGTGTTTTCAATTGATATATGTGAAGCTGTAGGTCCATCCGGTCCGTCAACCAGGTGCAGATGACGTTCATGGAGCTGTTGTACCATTGCTGAAAAAGAGACAGAAGTTCTCCAGCCAACGCATCGTGGAGCATTGACAGGGCAGAAAGGGAACAGATCACGTTTGAGCACCCTGCTCTGTTCCAGGAGGAAACAAAATGGTTAAAGAGAGTTTGCAAGCACAGAGATCATTTACGTAAAACTCCAAGGTGCTGGATGGATCTAAAGGAGAGCAACATGGACTTGGAAGCTAATGTAGAACTCCGCTACTCTAGACAATCCATACATAGTCCATCTTTTGCTCTTCCAATGCTCTTTTGAATTGGTTCATTTGACTCAGTGTTGATTGAAAGCTTTGCTGATGTCCTAATGTTATTGTCTCCCATGTCCAGAGAGATGGGGGCTTCTGCACTGAACTAATTGATGTGTATTGCAACTTACCTTTGGAAAACCCTGGATCTCTGTCTGCTAAGTACAATTCTGGGAATCAGGCTGAGAGCCTTCAGAGCTGGGGGAGATGTTTACCTCCATTTACCCAATTGGGGCATTCCTGATAAAGACAATGAATGATTATTTCTCTTTAAGGGCCAAACTCTACTCTGGGCAGCCCATGTGCCCTTATATTGGCTGGGCAATCTGTTTTAATATTAACACCAAAAAATTATGGAAGAAGAGGGGGGAAAAAAAACAACCCATTTACAAATGAGCTCATTTCAAGCTGTTGAAATCATACTTCCCCTTAAGGGGGTTAAATTTTGCTTCTTGTCTGTGAAAAATGCTTGAAGCTGTGTCACTTAGACTGCCACCCCTGTGGTGCGGAAGTCTCTGGTGCAGTATAATTTTGCAGTACTGCTCATATATTCATAAATCTCACTCGGAGACATATGAACAGTGTTATAAAGTGTCAGTATGAAAAAAAAAATCTAATCTTTTAAACTTCACCAGGTTTCTTTACGCTCTGCTGCTTATACCAAACAATTTACAAATAAAATGAAAAGGTGTGGACGGACCTATATATTTATTTATAGGGCATCTATATGAACTGTACACAGAAAAGAGGCAAAAAAAAAAAAGGAAGAAAGCAAGAAAAAGCAAGAAAAAGTGGTTAGAGAATTGAGAGGAAGCACACTCTCACGCTCACCAATACACACACACCACACTCACATCACACAGCAGTGGGGACTCGGAAAGCATAAATAAAAACATGTTTCCGATGGTAACTCCACCCTTTCTCACCTAAAGATCATCCAAAATCAGTTTATGCCTAACACTCACAGTTTTTCCGAAGCCTTGTTTCTGACTTAATTTCTTAAAAAAAAAATTAATTTGGGTTTTTACTTGCAAGGTAGAACTGCCAAGTTTCACCTTGCAAGAAACGACACAGTCTCAGCCATGGCATCCAGAAGCCCTCTTTGCAATCTCTCTCCTATCTAGGTTCCTTGCTCATCAGAGCCAATCGTGGCTCTCGTTGGAGCCCAGCCGCCGCAGAGACCACACTACCCCAATCGAGGCAGCACTAAAGCCTCACAGCCAACTCCTGCTCTTTTAAAGATCATGGAGGCGAAACTGTCAGTTTTAGGAACCTTCTGTCCCTCCCCAGGGAGCAGGTGGGTGGGGGATGTTTTTTTTTTCATGAGATGTACAGTTCACCCCATGGAGAGGGGAGAGATTGCTAGGGTCAAGTTGCTTCAGGCATGGACAGGTTTTCCCCTCTAGGGGTGAGAATATTTTACTGAAACTTATTTTTTTTGGTGGTAGTTGGTGGTGGGGGAGTGTTTTTGGCACCTCCTGCCTTGGGATTCTGGAGCCTTTGCTTCCGCCGCATCTGGGTTTGTTAAGAAGGGGTCCGGAGAGAGGGCTGTCACTGGGTCATGGGGGGTTTGTGCAGCCTGACCTTACTCTAGGCAACTTGGGGCTCTGCTGTACTCACCCCAGGCCTCAAATTCTACCTTTGCTTGCTGTACCTGATGATTTTGAGAGCCACGGAAAAAAATCTGCCTTGGCCTTGGCCTACTGGGGTTGGAAGATGACCTTCAAAGCAACCTTGGTGACTTCCTAGCCAAACCTATAAGCCCAGGGATTCATGATGGGTGCATCTCTAGGACACAAAAGAGGAGTGTGGCACTCTGGCTTCTAGGCAGAGGTGGCATTTTGCTTTGGCTGTGACAACAGGCAAACCGGCGCTGGCTTATATCACTGCCAGCAAGCCTTGTGCAACATGCCTTTTTTCTCTTTGCTGAGAGACGTGCCACCTTTCAGGAAATTAAAAAAAAAATAGCACCCCCTCCTTCATTTTATATAGGCAGTTCCCACTCTAGTACATGGTTTTAAAATAGTTAAAAAACAAAATAAATAAAAATACAAATAAAAAGGTAGCATGTTATCAAGCATCTTTATCTGCTGCTGGAGGGACAGGGAGGTAGGGAATGTATACAGAAAGGGGATCAGTGCCTCACACGCAGATTCCCACCCCAGGAGAACAAGAAAACCCTGGAACATCCATGCTTTTCCTCCTGGATCTCACATCTAGCAAAAGAAGTGTAAAAAATGTATGATGCCCCATTGGCTGCACATTTAAAGAGGCAAAAGGGAGTAAGTCACTCCTTTCCAAACCTTATGCTCAGTAGATGAAATTGGAGGCACTTTTGGAATCAGCACAGCGCTAACTTGGTTTTTCCAGAAAGGCACTTTAAAGGCATTTGGAAGTCGGAGAAAGCAGGAGGCACTGCCTTCTAGAACTTTAAAATGTTAGAGGTGAAAGGGATCTTCCATAGTACCCTTCGGAGAGGAGGTGAGGACAAGTGACTTATCCAAGGACACACTGAGTGATACCAGAAGTGGCAGCTCTCCAGTGGACTGAAATAGCAGATCTCAGCCCTTCCTCCCCCTCCCTGCCATGCAGATACAGTCACGTGCTGACACCATGCATCCCCTCCCAACTCCACATTCAGGGACACCATGCAGACAGCTAGGCCACAGTGGAGGTTTTCACCCCACAGACGTTGGCAAACACCACAGACCAGGGCCAATGTTTCCTTCCTAGAAAGCCAATTGTTAAAACATTTATCAGCGAATTACTGGGTGTCTGAGTTATTCTTGCTCTTCCTCATGGGGCTCCCAGTGCTTATTAATCAGGGTTGCTTTATTTGAGATCAATGCTAATGCAGCAGATTTGTTATGATTCTTCAAAAGACGAAATTCATAAAACATTTTAAGTTCTCCCCATTTTGTTTTGTCTTTGGTTCGGATATGCCTTTTCTGGAGCTATCCTAACACCTGGGCACTAAATTTTTGATAAAATGGGGAGAAAAAAAGAATTGAGAGCCAGCGACATGCACTAAGTATTTAAGTAGAATCACAACTTCTTGGTTGCCTTCCCTAAATTCAGGTATATTAATTCAAGACTTCCTAAGTAAGATTATTTTAGTCCTAAAAAAGCAGTAGAGAAATAAAATCTGCAGTAGCCTGAGCTTCTTTAAAATATGTCCCTGGGGGATAAATCTGTGAAGGTTTCCTGCTTGAAACCCAAAGGGATGGCCATGACATGTATGGCCCTCTAGGTTTCAGGGCCTTTGGAAAGCTGGATCTTCTCCAGTAGTTGCCACTTGATCTGAAGGTTCTGTTTAAAAGGAGCTATGCTGGGTGTGGTGGGGCACACCTGTAATCCCAGCAGCACAGGAGACGGAGGCAGCAGGATTGCGAGTTCAAAGCCAGCCCCAGCAACTTGGAGAGGCCCTAAGCAACTCAGCGAGACTCTGTCTCTAAATAAACTATAAAAAGGGCTGGGGATGTGGCTCAGTGGTTAAGCGCTCCTGGGTTCAATCCCCGATACCAAAAACAAACAAACAAACAAGAACAAGAAAAAACTTAAAAGGAGCTGGAAAGCTGATCAAAATCCTTGCCATTTAATTCTTCTTTCCTACTTTTTACAGCTTGGCGGTTAAAAGCTCAGGCCCTGACATACGCCAGAGTTTGTGATCTAGAGCAAGTTACTTACAGTCCCAGTGACTCAGTTTCCTGATGAAAATGAGAAAGGAACAGCATTTTCTAGTCTTTCTCTGATGAGTAAATAAAGTAACGCTCATGTATCATAGTAGTTGGCACACACAGGGCTGCAATAAATGTTAGCCCCCTACCACCATTGTCACTATTACTGTCCCCTCCTCCACCCCAACTGCCACCGTCGTCATTTCTCATATCTTTTTTTTCCTGTCTTTTAATCTAAGAGATACTAAAAAAACAAGGGAGAAAGCAGACTGAGTTTCCAGGGAAGCCATGTGGCAGAGGAATTATTCCTATTGGAAAATCTCTGGGATACCATGCATAAGCCTTATCGAACACACAAATAGCTCTTAGCAATGCAATTCGGTTGAAAATCATGCTGTGGTAGATCATCACCCAAAACTATCTTGGGTGCATAAAGCACATTTTAAATGATACTGTTCTGGATTAAAGTCTTGGGTTAAAAGGATTCAAAGAATGAGTGACTTCTCAAACCCCACGGCGATAAGTACAGCATCCGCCAGAGTTGGCGACTTATCTGGATAACCTCAAGCAAACTGCTTAACTCTCTGACCCTTGGTCTCCTCTTGGGGTTAATGACATACCTACTTCATAGGATTACTGTGAGCATTAAAAGAGATAATTCATGTAAAGTGCCTAGTACGGTGACTGCCACATAATAAGCACTCAATAAAAATTCAGCCATCATATGACTTTCAGAAACATAACACGTACTTTCAAGTTTGCAACAAAACATTTTTTTTTCCTTGATCCATTTCTAATAGAAGCTAAGATCGGTAACAGGCAGACACACTCAGGTCACATATTCTGCCTACAAACATACTGACTTTATCTGGACAAATCCTTACACATGAGACATTTCTTTGTAGCTTCAGGCTTCACTACCCCCAGGATTAGAGTGAGGCAGTGAAAAGGGATTGTGCAAAAGCATGACTGAATACTGACTTTAATTACAATTTTGATATGTCATTCACCATGGATTTTTTTTGTGTTGATTGTGATTTTCAAAACATTGTATTAAAATATAAATTGATCTTGATTATTACATATTTGGGGTTTTCCGTCAATTTTGCAATTGAGGAATGACTCATTCACTTCTCCCTAGCCTTTGCCCTTTGAGTCATTGGAAACTTTATTTCCCAGAAAAATGCAGGATTGAGAGATAAAATGAATAATTAGCACCTCGTTGGACAATGGAAGGTTCACAGCAACCAGTGTAGGGCTTTTGCTTAAATCTGGGTAATCTCCAATCAGCGATGTCAATCAGCGAGGTCGAGCACCGCGACAGTGACTGTGGCTGTGGGTATCTTTCCTGCCGCCGTCACTTAATAAGTCTTAATTCTTGACCCCTGACATCTGGATATTAATTTGATGTCCTGAAGAGACATTACTGTTAATGGGGACATTTGTTTTCAGAACAAAACACATCTCACAGATGAGTGACAATGGAAACAAGGGACAGACGGGAGATGGGACCACGCACTGTGTTCCAGGTGCATCCATCAAAAGGGCAATTTACCTCCTGGACTTATGTGAACCCCCTGTCAGACCA
Organism: Xerus rutilus; assembly: GCA_028644305.1. NCBI lineage: Eukaryota > Metazoa > Chordata > Mammalia > Rodentia > Sciuridae > Xerus > Xerus rutilus. The sequence continues at coordinate 47,437,155 of CM053413.1, forward strand.
GACCATTCTATAAGACTTCATAGTCTCCCATGTTTTTATGGGGGGTGGTTCTGGGGATCGAACTCAGGGACACTCTCCCACTGAGCCACTCCTCAGCCCTTTTTTGTATTGTATTTAGAGACAGGGTCTTGCTGAGTTGCTGAGGCTGGCTTTGAACTTGTGATCCTCCTGCCTCAGCCTCCCAAGCCGCTGGGATTACAGACGTGCACCCCTGTGCCCAGCATAGAGTCTTTCATTTTTTAAAAAGTACTATTTTGTACAGGATTCCTAATACTCAACCCCATGTATGTGCACACATGTGCACACACTCATAAGCACGGGCAGTTACTTAATCATTGAACACGGGTCCCCTAAAATGTGCATACCCAGCACAGTATGTACTACGAGCATGATATAGTATAACCATGGAATTGAATTCAGCAGAGGTTGCCACGATGAACAGCCTTGTTTCATAGATAAGAAAAAGGGCACATGACTAGTAAGCCATGGGATGGGTTTGACGTTGGTGATTTACCACTAATTCTGTATGAGCTGTTTGCATTCATCTCAGTAGTTTTTGAAAAATCAAAAGATTGAAGGCCAGGCACAGTGGGGTACACCTGTAATTCCAGCTGCTTTAGAGGCTGAGGCAGGAGGGTCGCCAATTCAAGGCTAGCCTCAGCAACTTAGTGACATCCTGTTTCATAATAAAAAAATAATAAAGGCTGGAGATGTAGCTCAGTGGTAAAGCTCCCCTGGATTCAATCCCTAGTACTACTGCTACTATTAATAATAATAAAACAAAAATAAAAATGCAAGAGATTGGCTATATACAAGCAGCTCTAGTTCTAAGTGTCTATGGCAAAGTTGTATAGCTCTGACGTTCTCAAAGGACCTATATATGGATAGAAGAATACTGTTGAATCTGTTTCCCTCAGAGACCAGGCCTGACTTGGAGTGGAAAAGAATTTCCATTTTGTGGGTTTAGAAAGTGGCTAAGCAGACCACAGTGACTCAAGGGTCTTCAATGGCCTTAAAAGTTGATGCACGAGAGACAGCCGTTGCTTCCCCCCTTTTTTTTTGTACCAGGGATTGAACCCAGGGGCACTTAAGCACTGAGCCACACCCCTAATATTTTATTTAGAGACAGGGTCTGGCTAAATTGCTTTGGGCCTTGCTAAGTTGCTGAGGCTGGCTTTGAACTCGTGATCCTCCTGCCTCAGCTTTCTGAGCCCCTGGGATTATAGGCCTGCGCTGCCATGCCCAGCTCTGTGTGTGAATCTTGATCGATCCCTTTCAACCTCTCTACACCTTGGTTTTCTCATCTGGTAAGTGGAATAATAATAATAAAACCTGCTTAGGGTTGATGGAAATGAATGAATATGTCTCGAGTCTTTACAACAGGCCAGGCACATACGAAGCGTTAGCCATTATTATGTGAGCCATGTTATCCCACCCTGATTCACAAGGAAGAAATCAAATTGCCCCAAGGACAAGCTGTTCAGAATTGTCTAAAACATTCTGAGCAGTTTCCATTCTCTTAAAAATGCCTGGGCCAATGAGTAATTTGGTAACAGAGTGGTACCAACCTGTGTTTGGGGACTGAAGAGACAGTGATTGCTGGAGGATTTTTATCTTTTTTCTGGAAAGTACCCTTTCTCCAACCCAACACAGCCATTTATCAGAGAAGCTGGCTCAGCATCCTGTCTAATGAAGAAATGACATTGTGTGTGTTGGCAAGGAATCCAAGAGGAAGATAATCCTTTGACCACACCCATGTGACTAAGCTCTTTGCTTTGTTTTTAGTGACAAACGTGGGTTATTATTAGTTAGGGGAAAAAAATATTCCCACCACTGATTTAAATGGCTGCATTGAAATACTGTAATGAAATATTTAACATTTGAAGCTTTCAATGCATATTTCTACCTTACAATTTGAGTAATTTAAGAACTTGTGGAAAATATCATCCAGAGTCTCTTTACATGTCTACCAAAGTACCCGTAGCCTCGTTAACCTAAGACACAATTCCGTAGCCCCATGAGTCTCTCAGTGATTTGGCTGTGTCTAGTGTTCTAATCAAAGATTCAGGGGAGTTGTAACCAAAAAATCCCTGGCTTGTTCCAGCCATCTCTGCCAAGTAGGCAAAGAATTTCACGTTTCAGGATTTGTCAGCGCCCCCCAAGGGCCAAGTAAACCCCTTCTAAAGGGTGTATCCTCTGAATGCTTTCTGGAAAGGGAAGCCATTCAATGACACAATCCTCTGCCCCACTTGAGTGTTGTTGTAATTGAGGATTTGATCCTCCGAAACCCATTAGAAATGGGTATTTCCTAGCCACAGCTTCAGGACGCTTTGCTAAAAGCACTGAGCCATAACCAGTCATCTAAAACAGAGGACACAGAGAGGCCCAGTGACCTTCCCAGCTGTCTCAAATGTCCTTTTCAGCTGAAGATGGATTTTTTTTTCCTATCTCTGTAATTCCTTGGATGCTTAAAACTCATCTTTGGGTTTGAAGTCTTTGCAAAGCTTGCTGTGGTTCTCCCAATGACCCAAGCCACACAGCACCTCTCTGGGGGATCACTGATGGAGGAGGCCAAGACATCTTGGCTGTCTCAGACTCTACCTACCTACAACCTGGAGCTGAGACAATCTACCTCTTCCTTTGCCTTTGACCTCTTCTAATGAGGGGATAGTGCAAAAGTCATTTAAAAAAATAGATTTAAATTATCACTGCTTAAAATGCTTACTTCTTCTGTAGGAACATGGATATGGAATTTAGCATGTGGGGGAAATTTTATTTTAACCCCCTTAGAAAGGGCTTAAATAATATCATTATATTCTTTTTTTTAAAAAAAAAACCTTTACTTTTATTTATTTATTGTTATCTTTTTATGTGGTGCTGAGGATCAAACCCAGTGCCTCACACATGCTAGAAAAGGGCTCTACCACTGAGCTACAGTCCTAGCCCATGATATTCTTTGATTCAAATAATTTATTCAAATATTTTTTCGAGAGCAAAGTTCATTTCTTTAAGCCTGAAATGTGGAGAAATATCCAACAATAAGATCTTCAGTATCCAAATTTCAAGTGAATGATCCAAATAGTGAATCCAAATGTGGATTCTTGACTTTACGCTTCTGAGTTCTATCAATATTCATTGCACAGGCTGAATACAAGGAGAGGTAAGAGTCTAAAAGAATCCTTCTAGAAAGCAACCAAGCAGGTAAATTTAATCCAAAGTTTAGCTTACACGGGCCTTATACAGATCTCCTTCAGGAAGATATAGTCTATGTTTTTTTAGTGGTTTGGTTAACCAGTTGGCAGTCACAACAAGCTACACAAGCTAGCCAAAGCCAGACTGTTAATGATTTTGCTGCTGCTGAATCAACCAGACTGTATGAAACCCCACAAACAGCACAATCCCCTTTATGCTACCCAAACTCCTATCTCAGTAAGGTGGATGGTCATCTGTAAGGAGATGTGACGATCTCTGAAAGGCTTTCTTTCCTAATAATCATGGTACTGTTGGAAACATTTTACCACCTTTGAATGAGAAAATGAAGTCAAAGATCAATTCAGGGATGTCTACTTCAAGACAGGAACATCAGTGATGGGAAGACAGAACCTTAAATGTGATTTTCAGTTGCAAGCAAATACTACCTTAAACCAAACGCAAATACCACACTTCCCCCACTGCCACAGTCTGAGTGAGTGACATTATTGAAAGCTAGGTGGTCTGGCAGTTTCACTTCTGGGAATCAACAACAACAACAACAACAACAACAACAACAACAACGGAAATTGACAGTGGGATCTCAAAGAGATATTTGCACACCCATGCTCCAAGCAGCATCATTCACAATAGCCAAGAGGAGGAAGCAGTGTCCATCTGGGGATGGATAGGAAACCAAAATATCATAGATACATACAATGGAATATTACTTATCCTTAAAAATCAAGGAAATCCTGTCCTATGCCCCCAAATGAATGCACATTTAGCACATCATATCAAGTGAAATAAGCCAATCACAAAAAGACAGATACTATATGATTTCACTATATGAGTTATCAAGAGAGGTCAAATTCTTACAGCTACATCAATGTTTATAGCAGCTCAATACACAATAGCTAAACTATGGAACCAACTGAGGTGCCCTTCAACAGATGAATGGATAAAGAAAATGTGGTACACACACACAATGGAATATTACTCAGCCTTAAAGAAGAATGGAATTATATCATTTGCTGGTAAATGGATGAAACCAGAGACTATCATGCTAAGTGAAATAAGCCAATCCCCCAGAACCAAAGGCTGAATGTGCTCTCTGATATGTAATGCTAACATATAAGTAAGGAATCAGGGAGAATAGAAATTCATTGGATTGGACAAAGGGGAATGAAGGGAAGGAACTGGGGATGGGAATAGGAAAGATAGTAGAATGACCTGGACATGACTTCCTTGTTCATATATGGATACACGACCAGTGAAACTCCACATCATGTACAACCACAAGAATGGGAAGTTACACTCCATGTCTGTTTAATATGTCAAAATGCACTCTACTGTCATGTATAACTGAAAAGAACAAATTAAAAAAAAAAGTCAAATTCACAAACAAATGGTGGTTGATAGGGAAAAAGGGAGGAGAAATGGAAAATTGTGTTTTAGCGGGTATAGAGGTTCAGTTTTTCAAGATGAAAGGTGCTGTAGAGACTGGTTGGACAGTACTGTGACTCTTCTTAATGCTATGGAACTGTACACTTGGAACAGTTAAGATGGTACATTTTATGTCATATCCTCATACCATCCTAAGAAAAACAAAGGGAAATAAAAATCATTTTCCATACTGAAAAGGAAACTTTTGCTTAGGAAGTCTCAGACGGGTAGCCACGTATATATTTTAATCTGGAAACACTCAACCATGCTTTCCAAAAAGAGAGAAAAAAATTCTTTACAGGATAAATGTGGGTATTTCATTTAATCCCAGGACTGAGACAGTTTCTCAAGGTCGAGATTTAAGACTGTGAAGAACAAAGAACAAATCTGGTAGCATTTGCTCAGTCATTTATTTGGTTTATTTAAAACACGCCACAGGGCCAAACATTTCTAAATTTGTGAAATAGAATTAAATGAAGCCCAGAGAGAAGAACTGAGATTCCTCAAAGAGGATTGGATCCAAACAACCAAAAAAGGATCCATTTAAAAAAAATTTTTTTTTTTTTTGCACCACATGCCACGTCACTTTGTATGTTTCCATAGACTCTCCCCTGTCCCCCATACTGACTCTCCCCAATCTTCCAAGCGGAGATTTGATCAAACAGCTCTCAGTCACTCAGAGACCCTGGTTGCCCAAAAGGGCAGCAGCTCCCCATCTAGAATCATTCCCTCCGCAACAGACTTATTAAGGTTTGGAATGTGTGTTCAGGAAGCCCGTATTTTAGGAAACAATTAAGTAGAATTAGGCTAATAATGCGAGGCAGGCAAAGCTTTTGCCCTTTGCTGAGAAATAACTCCTACATGGAACAGTCATACCAATAAAAATCATGTATTTCTTAAATGCCTCAAAATGATCTTTGCACCAAGCTCGGCAATTAACACTGCCCCACTGCGGAGCGTTTACTCCCCAGGCCTGGGAGGATTAATCTCTGTGTTTGCTGCACCAATGTCTTCCTTCCGTGAAAATACCCTGTGAGGCTTGGGGCCCGGAACAGGAATTTCTGCAAGCAGGAATTTTGCAGAAGGCTTAATTCCCTGCTTATCTGAGAGGGTGGCAGGGCAGAAAGGAAGGACAAGGACGGAGTGCCCCCTGTCAGGCCCACATGCAGGCCAAGCCAAGGATGTTCTTGGGCCTCCCTGTTCTTGACCTTTCTTCAAGTGGCCTGGGGCCTCATCTACTGAAGGGATTGTTCCTTGCCCCCCCCAAAACTCACTCTGCCCTCCCAGGAGCCACTAATGGGCCGTCTTCTGGGCCAGAATAGAAGTCCCAGCTTCCAAGCCTGGGCAGGAAGTGACCGCTGGGCAAAAGGGGGACACAGACCCTCCAGTCTGATGCTTTGTCTCCTTGACAACACCCCAGCCGGTGGCCCAGGGAACAGACTTAATTTCTTTTCTTTCCCTGCCCACCCTCCCTGCCCCATGCTTCTTTCTTCCCTCTTTCTCTAGACGCAAACGTACGACATCCAACATAAAGTTGCCGAAATAGCAATCTTGTCTCTGAATATATAAATTGCAAAAATTGATATGAATAAATCTGCAAGTAGCACACTGATTGTGGCACATTTTATCAAAAAAAAAAAACCGGCGCTCGGTTGCTCGGTGGCTGGGGAGGGGGGTTGGTGTCATTACACATACAGAAAAACATCTGCAAACTCCCAGTTTCTTTACTTAGAACTGAATGGAGGCATGACCTCCTGTTCCTTACCATGAACCCTGAGTTCACACTCATATTTTACATGTTACAGGAAGCCACAGCTCGCCCCAGGGGTGCTGCAAACAGACACGCAGAAGCCAGATGTAGCCCCCCCCTGCTCCTTAATGCACCTGAAGAAGCCGGCAGCTCTCCACATTCAAAAGTTGACATGCTAGTAGCTTAAGGTCACTTCAGATTTTGTAAAGAGGAGGACAAAACCAGGAATGCTTCTAGGGCTGGGCTATCAGCGGGGAGGCAGAGGGATTACAAGAAACCTGTGACTCTGCCTCTTTCTGCCTTTGCTGGTAGTTTTTTTGTGTGTGAACAAGTGCCATACAACAGATTGAGCCTCGTATAAAGGCCTGAGACTGTGCAAGGGCTCCCTGCTGGGCCTCAGCTGTGCTTGCAATTAGCAATAGGCACGGAGCGATTATTGTTGGGGTGGCGATGGCAATGCGAAGTGACAAGTTTTATGGGGGAAGTTGGGAGTGGGGATGCTCTGCAAGTTCCTCTTTCTTTTTTTCTTTCCCTTCTTTCTTGTTCTGCAAAACAAAACAAAACAAAACAAAAAAACAACAAAAAAAATACCCTTTCCTCAGGAGGCTGTAACCTGGGGTTTCGGTGCAAGCTATGCCCCTCCCTTGTCATTCAAAAGAATCTTAACAAAATTGTCGAAAGACTATTTTTCATCAGTGCTTCAGAATGCGGGTTTTCTAGGTCAGAGCTTTCTTGCTGTCCTATCTAATGTCAGAAATACCCATTTGCCTCAAATTAGCAGAGAGCTTGGAGTTGAGGGGAAGAGATTAAGCACGCAAAATCACTCAGCAGGTGACGGGGGGGGGCGGTGGATTTGGGGGTTGAGAAGTCTTTAAAACTGACTACAAGACATTATATACTTCTGACAAAAGAACATAGTAATCCTACCTGCTTGCTTTAACCACTGTTGTTTGCCTATTATTATATGCTTTAATGCTCATGAGAGCAAAGCTATTGCTGATACTACTCAATTACCATAGTAACTCACACCAGTGACCTCTTATCACAGGGCTCCCAGCCCAGCTGTACCAATCCAAAGAGTTTGTGTCTTTTATTTATTTAAATGGTGACATATACTTGGACTGGAATCTCCAAATCAAAGCTACTCCTCTCTTTGTCTAGGGTGAGTACTTCATTTGAAATTGCAAGGAAGGGCCATTCACCTTTGGAATCCAAGGTGCTTCTGAAGTTAATGGATTTGGGGTTGTACCATGCCTTCAAAAACACCACGAAGATACACAGAACGTGTGCATCAGAGGCCAGCAGGCTCCCCAGTTGTGGGATGTGTCCTGTTTTCCATTCAGGTCTCCAGGTATCATCTGCAAAACCTGGGAGGGGCCACATGGGAAGCTCTTTTGGGGAACTGTTGGAATTTTATCATAGCGACAGGCCTAAAGGCCCACAGGACAAGATCGCTTACCCTGAGGGATGTAATTGTAAGTTTTAAAAAGAAAATAAAAGTAATTATCAGCATACACTATTCTAGCTTTGCATTTTCCACTGACCCGTGCACATGTATGTGAATACATGTATGTATACTGTATATTCCAACCGAGTACTGTTGGTGATTTAGACTTTTTTTTTTTTGGTATGGGGATTGAACCCATAGGCACTCAACCACTAAGCCACATCCCCAGCCCTTTTTTATTTTATTATTTTTTTAAAATTTGAGACAGGGTCTTGCTAAGTTGCTTAGTGACTTGCTAAGTTGCTGAGGTTGGCTTTGAACTTGCCATGCTCCTGACTCAGCCTCCAGAGATGCTAGGATTACAGGCATGCGCCACTGTGCCTGGCTGGCCATTTAGATTGGATGCATGGCATCAACTTCTTAAGTGCCCTGAGAAGTTTTGCAATAAGGAAATCCATTTAACTTTGTGTTTTTCAGATGTGTTTGACTAAAGAGCCACTTTTTATGAGCGACTTACTTTATTTCTCAGGGTATTTATATTACAAGGAACCTACTTCAGAAAGAAGTTTTAGAGTGACATTAAGAATAGCAATAATGGGGCTGGGATTGTAGCTCAGTGGTAGAGTGCTTGCCTCTCATGCGTGAGGCCCTGGGTTCGATCCTCAGCACCACATACAAAGCAATAAAATAAAGACATTGTGTCCATCTATAACTAAAAAAATATTTAAAAAAAAGAATAGCAATAATTAGCAATTTCAATAAAAATAATGACAGCAAACATTTAGTGGGCACTTGCTAGGAGTCAGGGACCATTCTAAGTGGTTTATGTGAATTAAACACATTTAACTCTCCTAACAACCTAAACAAGTAGTGACTTTTTAAGCCTTAGTTTACACTTCTATGACATATAATATTGATACGTATTTGTTTTCCATGACAAAGGAAGAAAAAGAAATGTAATTAGTCATATGCAGTAAAGTGGCTTTTAATTTTTGTTATAGTTTTCTTGCTTCTGACCTCAGAGAACCTGGAGCCCTTGGGTTGCCTAGATAATTTTTTTTTCTACAACTCCTTGCCCTATGTAATATCAAGACAAACTTTTTCAAAATCCTTCCACCATTGAACTCTTGCTACCCAAATAGCGAAATATACCTTCCCCCTCTCTCTCTTTTGATTAGTCCCCAAAGCCCTGCTGTCCTGAATGAAAGAATCCAATTTAGATATCAAAATGAGATCTGGGCTTGCCTGGACACAACATGACTTCTGCAACTGCTGAGCGTCTAAGTAATTGAATAAAATGTAACCAGTGGTCAACTTCTGAATGCAAGAAGTAACCTGGGCCCTGCACCGCTGTTCCAACACCCCCTGCTGATCAGCAGGGACCCAACACAGCAAAATTAGGACTTTTGTGAAACAGACCAGCTCTTGTCACAAATGTCAGAGGTGGACCCGCGATACTTTTGGCAAAGGGACCAGGGAACTGTAGTGTCTGAGAGGAAAGGAACTGTTCACTCAGGTACCTGGAAATTTCTCAGCTCAGACCATTTCTCTCTCCAAGAGACATAAATAATAAAGCCAATGTGATTAAGCACCAGTCAGCTTCTAACCAGCCCTTGTCTGCCACCTGGGTCTCCCAGGGCAGGTGTGCAGTTTGGGCATTAACGAACTGACCACCCTTAACAATATCTTCACCCGCTCCCAACCCCCTGGCCTATTTTTCTCTGGATATGTTAGGGATTCAGTCCTAGGCCTCCCCGGGCATTGAGAAAATGGACCCCCATGCCTTTAGCCTCTGTCTTCTCAAAGGAACCCACTGTTTTGAGAAAATGTATAGTTAACAATCTAAATTCACACTTTCAAGTCAGCTCAATCATTTAAAGCTCAATTACATTGAAAACGAAATTCTAGTTTTGGTGGCATATCCTACCAGTAGCCTATTAGCCATGTGAGAAGTAGGAATAATTTATCTGAAAACCATTCTCTGATGCGCATACAAGGACTTAAGAGGTAGGAGAAGGATTCAGTAAGAACTGAATTCAGATTATTCTCTAACAGCATCAGCCTACTCCTCTGATTGCTTCGTAGGTATGGGAACTGCATTTAGAGTTAACTGCATTAATTCGCAAGCAGATTGACGTAAGCAACTGAAAAAGAAATTTGCATACCATATAGAAATGATTATAGGAATCATACTCTAAAATAAGGATTGTAACTCATATACAGAACAGAAAGAGAAAGCCGAGTGCCAACTTTGTCTTTTTAAAACAGGGTCGGTTAATCACATTAGGGCTAATTTCATAATTTGCACATATTAAACTTTCTGTATAACAACGAATCATTAGTTTTGTGAGCCCAAGTTGAAGTTCTTATCTAGGGAAATTCACACTGACTTTAGAAAGCTGTTTTCCTGGGCGGAGGTGGTCTAATCACTACTTTCACTATGCAAAAACACGTTCTGTATACTCATATAATTTCTGTGCTACAGAACACTCTGAATATCGACTGTTCAAGTAAGGGGGTTATTGGAAGGCTTCATAATTTCCAAGCAGATAATGAAAGAGCAAAAATGTATCACCTAGAAGGTGTTGTCCAGAGCCCCAGAATTCAGACAACCAAACCTCAAAACTATAACTGAATCCAGAACACTTTTCCAAAGTCTTCCCAACGCTTTTCAGACTAGATCTATGTCCACTTAGTGAGCTGTTTGGGGAATGATTTCTCATCAGAATGAACATGATCTTTTTAGGAGCCAGAGATGGCTTTGAGTGGTTTCCAAAAAGCAGTCAACAAAGGCGAATTGAAGGGCTGGGACAATACTCGGATGGTGGTCCAGGAGCTGGAAGGAGGGTTGAGTTTCAAAAGAGAAGGCAGGAAAAAAGATGGCTGCAGTTCTGGCCAAGGGGGCGTATAGGTGGTATCTCAAAGCCCCAGAGGAAACATTTGGGGGTCTATAGCACTTCCTGTTTAAAGGAGGCCAGACATCATAGCCCTAGCTTTATGTATGACCGCATGTATGTTGTGATTTTACATCACATACAACCAGAGAAATGAAAAGTTGTGCTCCATCTGTGTACAATGAATCAAAATGCATTCTGCTATCATGTATACCTAAGTAGAATAAATAAATAAATAAAATTTAAAAAAATAAAAAGAAGCCAGAAAATAGGCTCAGGGATGGGGGAAAAGAAATGCTGCTTTTTAAGTTAACATGTGTTTCCACCACGTGCAGCTGGGCCCTGCCTCCAATGGCGCCCTTTCCTCTTGCTTTATTTTTAATCTCAGGAAACCATATTACCCTCTTGCTACTTCTCACTGCGTGTGACTCTAATTTTTTTCCCCCCTCTCTGGGAGGAAAAAAAAAAAATCCACACATTTGCCAGATCACTTACCCAAACCTTACCCTGGGGGAACCAGCCGTCCCATTTTCGTAAAAGGCACCAATTTCAGACCACTGTCCTGACACGAGGTAAAATATTCAATTTTGCTGGTTGCCCCCCATATCTGCAGATGGTTTTGGGATCCATCAGCCAGGAGGTAAGAAGCCTGCGCCAGGTCCCCCAGGGAAGCATGCAGCTGGGCCTAGGGCCTGTGCACAGAGAGTTAAAGCATGAGTTAATATGTGCGGCCCGGATCACCCTGGCTGCAGTCAATGCTTCCCTTCCCCAAGGCTCCCTCCCCCTTCCTCTCCACCCCACCCCCCTTTTCGGAGGCGACAGAATAAGAAATTAAACACTTGTGGGTTCATTCGAATGAGTGAATGAAATTGAATAAGCTCTTAGTACTTGAGGCGCACAGCGAGCGCTTGAATGGGGCAAACCTCCTAAGTTGAATGGAGTGTCTTTGGGGACCAATTTGTCTCTTTTCACTCTTTATTCTTCCCTTTTTGCTGACAGATGTACAAAGGCGGAACTACGCCGTGCAGCTTATCCGCATGCACCCACAGCAGCTGTCACTTTTGTCGAGCAAGTTAATCAAGCAAATGCCACCATATCCCACTTTCTATAAGGAACAACATGTTATAGACAGTAGTCTTGCTAGAAAGAGACTTTATTTTAACTTTGATTGGCTTGGTTCCTCCGCCTCTCCCAGTACTTCACCCCTCCCCCCTAAAGAGAAGGGGGTGGGGGGGACTTTGACCAAGCCAACTTTGGCTACAACAATGTTAGACTTAATAATAATATTGTGTAGAAGGCTGAAGACTCATTTGGAGTTCTTTCATAAGGACTGAGGGATGTCCTGGATCTTTTTTTTTTTTTTTTTTTTTGTTTAAGCCATTGTTTGCCCTGGACTGTGTGTCTCAAGTTATAAAAAGAATAGTTGGTTGTAGAAAATAGTATTATACCACGGATGTCTCGGATTAATTTGATTCTCTTTTCCTTTATAAAGCAGGTTGTGTTATTTACATATTTCTTTTGATAAACCTCCTTGCCTGGCCAAGCTTACAAAGACTGTGCTTAAATACATAATGACATTTCTTTGGGCATGTTGCCGTCACTGAGTTCTTTAAGCCGAATGCCCACATTGATTTCTAATCTGCACCAACAAATGACACAGGCCTCTGTTTCTCTAATTCCACGTAGGCCAAGTGCGGGGATCCTCTGGAAGAATTCCCTCACGTCCACATCCACGTCCCAATGTGATCAGTCACCACTATTTGGTAGTGTTCGGAAACCACCAGGAGTGAACTTCATTAACCATTGCATGACGCTGACCTCAGCTGCTGCCCCGGAGCCCCTACTCCCTTAAAACCCTGAATGCCCAAACCAGACATATTTTGAATAAACAAACTCTTTAGAAACAATGCATTATACGCCACTTTCCGCTGGCCAAGGGATTTGCTACATTCAGGAGTTGGCTCTTTAAACCTTCAAGAGAGGAAAAAGAAAATCTTTTCTTTTCTCTCTCTTTCTTCCTGCTTTTTTCTTCCCTCCTTCCTCCCCTTTCCCTCTTTTTGCACCTTGTCACATTGTTTATTGTAAGCTTTGGCTGGAAATAAATCAAGGAAGGACTTGGGCGATACCCGATCTCAAATTTTCACACTGCTGACATCTTAGGCATTATTGGATAATGACCATGTAATGATTTAGTTGCAACTCTGATTGTATTATGCACAGATTGTATGACCATGTTATTCTGTAATTTTGGATTACTTTTTTTCCTCCCCTGTGAAGCACAACTGATCTGTGAAACCTCATAGTGCCATTCAAAACTTAGCTATGTGGATAAGTTAAAAGAATCAACAGGGCCTCATAGGAAAATCTTGGGCATTGTTGTTTAATAATACCACTGTGTCAAGCAATGCTTAAGCTGCTACCTTAAACCACTTATCAACTGTCTGGGATGTAAATGGCATTGTGTTATCGTCATATTTCCTCTCCCCAATAAATCACTAAACTTTGTTCTTAGGGGATAAAAGCCCTTAGAACAGAGGGAGATAGAGACTGAAAGCTGAAACCCTTTCTTTTGGCCTAGGTAGAGGGGACTCTTGCAGTATATATGATATGTAAGATTCCCTCCCATGTTCTAGTCTCTCTCAGCTCAAGTTGAGGATTCTTCCTAGAGTGGGCTACCATGGTGCTTTCTGCCACTTCTCATCTTTAGGCTTAGGTTCTGCCAGCATCCATGCACCTTGACCCCAGTAACAACATCCTCACACTCAAGAGGAAGTCTGCTCCAGTGGGTGGTGATATTTTCACTGAGGGAGTCTCTCTGATTAGCTATCCAAGTCCCGTCATTGTTAGTGGACAAGGCACGACTAATAAGCCACATTCTGAGGATCATTGAATGGCAATTTCTGTCTCATATACTGCTGAGATAACACGTAGGAAATAGTGATTATTCAGGTAAGAACCTCAGGGATGGATTTGAGATGCAGAGCATTCAGTAGAGTGGGTGCTTCTGGAGGTGAGGAGCACATATTGGAATAATATAGCTTCCATCCTCCCCTAAGACCCTAGGGTCAGGTGTCCACTCTTTGGGTCAGAAAGAAAAGGGTTGGATCTAGGATGGACCGCTTTTCAGGCTTCTAAATTTGGTGAGGTCAATTTACCAGTCAGTGACCAAACATCACTGGGGATTGATCCCAGGGGCACTCACCTGCTAAACCACATCCCCAGCCCTATTTTGCATTTAACTTACAGAGATGCTTATCTCACTGAGATGCTTAGGGCCTCGCTAAGTTGCTGAGGTTGGCTTTGAACTCGCAATCCTCCTGCCTCAGTCTCCTGAGCTGCTGGGATTACAGGCATGCACCACTGCGCCCGGCTCCAAAAAACTTCATCTGCAAAAACCTACCAACCTATCAAAGAAGTCATAAGAATTACCTGCATTATGACATGTAACTACCCAGAATAGGACCCGGTATGCAGGTAGCACCCAGCAGATACTGACTATCATCAGCCCCAGTCAAATGTAAAGTAACTGCAAAATGGAGAGTGTGCAAGTCCCTCCCTTCTAGGGCTGCCAGGAGGATTTAAAATAATATCTTTAGTATGATGGTGCCATTGTTGGCAATGTACAGTTAGTAAAATAGACATAAATGAATAATAAGTAAATGTTATCATGTTGTCATTATTAAATAGCCGTTTATTGGAACTTTTAATTAACTGAAATCTCTCTGCACTTGACATTTTAGGAGAAAGCTGCCCCTTTTCCTCCCCTCAAAAGTCCTCTTAGGGATTGAATCAAAAGAGCAGCTTTCAGCCAGGCGCAGTGTTACACACCTGTAATCCCAATGGTTTGGGAGGCTGAGACAGGAGGATCGCGAGTTCAAAGGCAGCCTCAGCAATTTAGTGAGGCCCTGAGCAATTCAGCAAGACCCTGTCTCTAAATAAAATCTAAAAAAAAGCTGGGGATGTGGCTCAGTGGTTGAGTGCCCCGGGGTTCAATCCCCAGTACCAAAACCAAAAAAAACCAAAAACCAAAAACAAAAACAAAAAGCAGCTTTCAGAATGTGCTTTGGACTGCTGAGCATGGCATCTTCTGTGTCACGGGGAATAGGAGAAAGTGCACCATACTGTATTCAGAGTTGAAGACTTAATAGTGGTGCATTTCTGGATAATTCACTCTTTTCACATCTTCATGACCAGATAGTGACACTGAGGACGAAGTAGGGTAAAGCCAGAATCCAAAAAAATCCTGACCCAGAGAATTAGATTCTGCTTCAAATGCTCAGTAAGAGCTAAGACATTTTAGAAATCATTTCAAAAGCAGATGAAAGAGAAAATGCTTTCCAATAAATCTTCAAATTAACCAGAGAATCCAATGGGCTCCCAACAATTCATTCCCCATTAAATTAACCAGAGCACTGTATCTTGAAGGCTTCCAAAAAAATTCAAGTGATGATCAAAACATTCATATTGAGATACTTAAAGGGCTTAATTACTATTTTCAAGTTAGGATTGGAAATAGAATTGAAAATATACTTGACAAAGCTGTCAATACCTGCTTAACAAATAGTTCTTGAGGGCTTACATATGCCAGACTCTGATGTAATGGTGAAGAAAATCAGCAAAATCGATGCTTTCAGGGATGAGGAGGGAACACCTACAGTTTCAGGAGATGAGGCCCATGTTTATTCATGAACATGTCTTTTATATCTTTTATCCTCCAGGTCAGGATTTATCTACCTCAGCACTATTGACATTCTGACAGGTGACTGTTGGGATGAGACGTCTCTATGCACTGTGGGATGTCCGCTGCTATCTACCCATTAGAGAGCAATACCATCTCCATCCCAACCCACCAGCCAACTGTGATAGTCCAAAAAGTCTCTGGATAATTCCAAATATATATAAATACACTCTAGGGGACAAAATCCTTCACAGGGGAGAAACTCTTTAACGCAGTCATTCTAGACCAGATTAAACTCTTGGAACGGACTTTAACAAACAGATGTCTGAACTCTACCTTAGATCTACAGACTTGAAATTTTTGATGGAGAGCTGGGATGAATACATTGTTAAAAAAAATACATAAGCAGTTCTAAAGCACATTTCTGGATAAGATGCACATATTGAAAGCACATAGTATACAGTAATAGAAAAATGTAGCCCTGGAGGTTACGGAACAGAGAATGCCTGCAAAACAGATATCTATACTCCTAAGTTGGAGACCTCATAACCCCAGTGTTCTCCAACAATGTCTCTGAAAAGAAGCATCTCTAAGGCTAATGAAGACAGCAGTGACGAGGCAAGGATGCCTCCAGAGGAAGCCAAACTGTTCCTTTGCTTAGTGTCCAAGTTTAACTCCTACCTGGTTCCTCTCCCCCAATCCTAGACATGTAAAATTCCAGCCCATGTCTGCCTTCAGGGGCCCTTTCTCTGAGGTCTCCATCTTATTGGAATCTTTTTTTTTTTCTCCCTCTCTTTTGGTGCCGAGGATGGAACCCAATGCCTTGTGCATGCTAGGCAAGCACTCTACCAGTGAGCTACACCCCCAGCCTTCTCATTGGGACCTTGCTTGATCTTAGGATAGATTTCCTTTAGGGAGTCTCTGGCACAACTGGGCTCTTTGCTGCTTGATATCATATCCTCTGGCTTTTAAAATCCTATTGATGTGGAATTCATCATGACTTTTACTCTCTCCGCCACAAAGCCTACCTTAGCATTGGGTAAAGGTGTATGCTGGTTTTTGTACGACCACTACTAAGTGAAGAAGGAGGAGGAAGAGGGAAGGAAGAGGAGGAGGAAAAAGGAAGGAGGAAGAGAAGAAGAGGTATTTCTGGAGTCATTTCTGTGTGTCATGTACTACGGTTTGTGCTTTACAGGTACTGCCTCATTTAGTCATCTGAATCCAAAGAGCTGGGCACTGTTTTTATTCCACATTTTTACAAAGGAGAAAATTGAGGCCTGGGGAGGATAAAGTGACGTACCTGAAATCACACTGCTAGTGAGTGGCAGACCCAGAAATTGAACTCAGAGATGTCTGAATGCCAAGCCGGTGCTTTTAACGCCTGCATGATGTGAAGGACCCATCCCTTAAAGATCCAAGGTGCATCTTCTAGGAGGAAACTTGCAGTGATTTGTTTCACCAACAAGATCTGAGATTTTGTTAAAGTACGAAAGCTCCGTGGGAACTACATGTGGGGGAGCTTGAAGTTCAAGCTGAGAAAGTTAGACGTTGATGATTCTTTGGGTTTTATCTTTTGGACTCTAAAAAAGATGTTTTTGGAGGAAGCTTATCAAAAGGACTTTTGAGATCAGTTTCTGAGATATCTGCTGGGTACAGTATTCTTCAGAGGCAGTGATCAGAATCCCATGGTAAAAAAGGACTCACATGATAATGCTAAGGGTTTCCTAAAGTCAAAACTCAAACAGCCCATATCATTGAAGACAAAGGCAATCCCAGCAACGTGGGAGGCTGAGGCAGGAGGATTGTGGGCCAGCCTCAGCAATTTAGTGAGGCCCAAAGCAACTTAGTAAGACTCTGTTTCTAAATAAAATATAAAAAAGGGCTGGGGATGTAGCTTAGTGGTTAAGTGCCCCTGGGTTCAGTCCCAGGTACCAAAAAAGAAAAAAAAAAAAGGAGTTGCAGCGGAGGTGGTGTCACTTAGAACATTTTTTTTTCCTGCCAGACTCTACGCTATTGATGCTTTGAGCAGGTCATTCATTGTTGTGAGGACAGCTGTGCTGGGTATGTTAGTTTTTAGTAGCATCTCTAACCTCTGCCTACCACATGCCAGTAATATGGCCCCAATCTCTAAATTGTGATAATCAAAAATGTCCCCTGATATGGCCAAATGTCCTCTGCAAAACACAGTCACCCCAGATGGAAAAAGAAGCACCAACTTCTTTTTCTTTTCTTTTGGTCTAGAGCTCCCCAAACTAGCGAAGCAGCTAATCACGAAGTCTCATTCTTTTCACAGGAAGCTTTCCTAGGCCACAGAACGAATTTTCTAAACCAAAGGGAGTAAGATTTCTTTTCCTTCAAAGATGATTATTTGTTCTTTTCTAAAACAGTTTTTTTTTTTTTTTTTTTGCCTACAAAATTAATGAGAGGGCTTTTTCAGTCCTGGTTGGCACACAGATCTGGTAATTAATAAGAACTCATCCTGGTAAGACCTGGAGATTTGTTGATACGACTGGCATTAGTCCAGGGATGGTCAGCACGAGTGGAGGCAACCCAGTATGGTAGGTGACACTATCCTCTGGATATCCTTTGGATCCAGGAACTTTCATACAGTAGGTGTATCATGAGGCTCCATTAACTGGATTTTTAGTCAACTCGGCATGAGTTTAACAGAAGAGTAGGAAGCTGTTAACTCTTCTGAATTGGGAATTTGGAATGAATGAAGTATTTAAGTTGAGGCTTCTTTTCAGGTTTTTGGACACACATTAAAAAAATTACTTGCAGTGACATAGTGGAAGCAACAGCTTCTTTTCCCCTTTCTTTTCTTTTCTCTCCCTCTCTTTTTAAATCAAGATCCTGATATAATTACAAAAAGGAAAGAAAAGAGAAGGATGAAGGAGATCCATATTGCTGATCTAATGTACCACTTCGTTTCCTCTCCTGGCTTCTAGCAGAACTTTCTGGGGAAGATCCAATGAGAGGGGTAAAGACAGTCTGAGATGTCTCATAAGCTTTTACTGTCACTGCATGAAGTCCCCTGAACATTATGTACTTTGCAGACTGGCACTAGGTCTCAAACTAATTCCTTGAGTTGACAAGTGACAAGTGCACTTTTTTTTTTTTGGAGAGGGTGGTTCTGGGGATTCAACCCAGGGGGCACTTTACTACTGAGCTATATTCCCATCCCTTTTCATTTCTTATTTTGAGACAAAGTCTTGCTAAGTTGCTTAGGGCCTTGTTAAGTTGCTGAGGCTGACCTCAAACTTGCAATCCTCCTGCCTCAGCCTCCCCAGTTGCTGAGATCACAGACATGCACCACGGAGTCTGGCTGACAAACGAACTACTTCAGTGATCATTTTAACAATGAATAAGCCTGACTTCATTGTTCCTACATCATAGGGATCACATTTGTGATGGTGAGGATGGCAGAGGGACTTGTGTCATCTTGAGAGGAAGGGTTCCTTGGTACACATCTAGTGGTGACCAGTTTCCTGGTTCATCCAAATCAGTGGTTCACAAATGGGAATGATTTTGACCCTTGGAGAAAATGTGGCCCTATGTGGGACATTTGTTGTTGTTACCATTGAGGGAGGGGTTGTGGTTGCTACTGGTGTCTAGACTAGAACTTAGGGATACTGCTCCATCCTCTTATACAGAGAAGAGTACCAGCAACAAAGAATTATCTGTCTCAACATGCCAGTAGCAGCCAAGGATGAGAAATTTTGTTCTGAATGCATTTTTTTTTGGAACAAAATCATCCCAGCCCTTTTTGGATTTTATTCAAAGACAGGGTCTTTGAGTTGCTTAGGGTCTTGCTAAGTTATTGAGGCTGGCTTTGAAATTGGGATCCTCCTGCCTCAGCTTCCTGAGCCGCTGGGATGACAGGCGTACATCACTATGTCTGGCTCAAATGCATTTTAAAAGTTGAGGGTTATGACCTATTATTATACAGTGAAATCATTTCATTTGCTATCACCAGTGGTTTTTGAAAGATGGAAGAGAACACTGTCAGACTTTATTATGTATAGAAAGGGGTAAATATTGTGTCACAAACTTTTTTCTTTTACTTGTGGGGCTTATATCTATATACTATGCTGCAAAGTAAATTTTTATTTAATCTTTTTTTTTCTTCCTGTAATGCTAAGGATTGAACCTGGGCATTCTGTATACTAAGCAAATAAATATTCTACCACTGAGTTATATCCTGGCTCTAAAATTTTTTTCTTACTGTGAGTTAGGGGCAAACAAAGTTGAAAGTCACTGATTTTACCTTCATTTCTCAAATATTAGCATGCATTTGAAATGCCAGAGGATCTTGTTCAAATGCAGATTCTGACTCATTTGGGGCTGGGCTGGGGCAGAGATCATGGATCTCTTGTGTACTTCCAGGTGATGCTGAGCCTGACAGTCCATGGACTACACTCTGGATAACAAGAACTTATAAGTGATGTTTTAAATTCATTCACACAGAAAAAACAAATGAGTGATTGGTTGAGCCTAGATACTGACAGACAGTGAAACCTTTTGAAAGAAGCCATAGCTTCTACAGAGCTTGGTGGGGAGAAAATAGTGACTTGGTTAATTAATAGGAAGTATCTGAGGAATTAGTACATCTTGTTTCTTGCAACAAGATGTGATAATATTTGTTCTACACAATGTGCCTTGGCTACTGTGTGTGTGTGTGTGTGTGTGTGTGTGCGCGCGTGCGCATGCGTAGTGTATATGAGTCTGTCATTTTCTGTTTCTATGCTGTAAGTCTGGTAAGAGGAAAAAAAAACCCAGAAAACAGAAAACAAAAATCTTTTCTAAGACACAAAGTAGTGTGTGGGTCATGTTAACAAGAATACTGTGACCTTAACGTAACAGAGCAATCAGCCTGGCTTCTTAAAATGATTAATGGAACATTCTCCTCTGGAAAAGAAAACAAATTAACTGTCTTCACCAAATGTCTCCTGGAACACAGAAAGCTGTTCTGATAAAGACACTTAGCAAAATTCTCCGTGGCACACAAGCTCCAGAGAAAATTCACGACTGGTTTTATGTAAGGTTTGCCCTAAAGTAAATGAGATCTATTTCTGTGAATGACTTTGGAAGGAAGTAGCTAGATTACAGAACTCTTGGACGTTTTGCTACACTAGTGTATCCGTGAGGACTACCGCATCAAAAATAATGAACACTCAATTCCTCTCAGGTAGAAACAACCCATTTTACATGACTAATCCAAATCTATTAATGTCCCCTTATCTTTTCTGTATGCAGAACTGCTGAAAATTCTTGGCATGGAAATTCTCCATGTCCACGTGAAATGGATTTCCATATGTAAGACTCCAAGATCAAGGGAATTAATTGCTATCATTTACTTGTGGAGGCCATGGAGTAAGAGAGGATTTGAATAAGAGGTTCATTGCAATGGGTAATCAGAAGCATCAAAACACTGTATCGTCTCCTCTGTCATCCTAATAGAGCTTCCTTCTATTATTGTACAGAGACACACAGAGAGAAAACCTCTTCTTCCTTTGGCTAAATACTTTGCTAAAGCCAGATGTGGTGGACCACACCTATAATCCCAGCAATTTGGGAAGCTGAGGCAGGAGGATTGCAAGTTTGAGGCCAGCCTCAATAATTTAGCAAGGCTCTTGGCAATTTAGCAAGACTCTGTCTCAAATTAAAATTAAAAAGGGCTGGGGATGTGGCTCAGTGCTTAAGCATCTCTGGGTTCAATCCCTAGTACCTACCAAAAACAAAACAAAAAACAAAACAAAGCAAAACAACAACCAAAACCAAAACAATCAAATGAAAACCAAACCAAACAAACAAGAAAAACCTTGTTAAAATTGCAAGTACTCAGCCGGGCGTGGTGGCGCACACCTGTAATCCCAGCACTTTGGGAGGCTGAGACAGGAGAATCGTAAGTTCAAAGCCAGCCTCAGCAAGGGCGAGGCGCTACGTAACTCAGTGAAACCCTGTCTCTACATAAAACACAAAATAGGGCTGGGGATGTGGCTCAGTGGTCAAGTACCTCCAGGTTCAATCCTTGGTCCCTTCCCAAAATTGCAAGTACTCCAAGAAAGGCAATGAAAATGATCAAATCTATGGAAAGCAGATTTGGATGGTGGGTGGCAGAGAAAGCAGGAAGACATTGGGTCTCTGAGTGGCTGTGGATGGTAACACACTTGAAGGCAAACTTGGATTGTTTTGCAATTCGAGCTTGGAAAGATCTTGAGGTGGACTTGCAAGAATCCAAACAGAACTTACAGTGCGGCTGGATATATGGTTTACTTTAACTAAAGGAACTCAGCTCAACTCCCTGATGAAACAGACATGCACATCCTGGTCTTCACGTAGTATATACCTCCCCCGCCAAGCATACGTACGCATGCTTGCCTGTTCTATGTACACAACGGATACTGTTACCTGCCAAGGTGAGAGGGGGGCCATCTGCTTCTCATTTTCCCTGACTCCTGCCCAGTTTCTGAATTCTTGGGGAATGACCGTCCTCTGCAGCTCTAATACATGGCCCAGGGCATGACTTAGAAATGAGAATTTACTGGGGGGACTCTAACTTGGTGAAACAACTCTCTCTCCTTCTCCTAATCGAATTTTGGGTCTGTTTCCCATTCCAATATCTATCATTGCACAGATTCTGAAGGATGTCCTGGTAGACTGGCAATATGCTCTCTGGTCTTAGAATTGAGGCTGATAGAGATGAGGTTACAGTGCAATTGACATTTGATCTGAAGAATATGAAAAAGCTAAGCATCAGACTTATTTGAAAGGCTTAATTTCAGATTGATTACCCCAGGGGAAAAAAATTTTTAGAATTAAGAAAGAAACCTTCCTAATGGTGTCACTACATGGGCACCAAAGACCCCAGACTAAGACTTCACCAACATATTTAGTGAGCGGTGGGGCACACCTGTAATCCCAGTGGCTCAGGAGGCTGAGGCAGGAGGATCTTGAGTTCAAAGCCAACCTCAGCAACTTAGTGAGGCCCTAAGCAACTCAGTGAGACCCTGTCTCTAAATGAAATACAAAATAGGGTGTGTATCAGTGGTTAAGTGCCCTGAGTTCAATCTCTGGTACCAAAAAAAGAAAAAAAATATAGTCACAGCGACACAAGAAACTTGAGATCATGAGCCTCAGATTGACCCATTCAGCTCAGATATATGTGTCTTACTACCTGAAATAAAATCCTTGTTGTTCTTCACATGGCCAACTTGTACCCTGGCCTCGGTGGGTTTCTTCTAGTTTTGCTTTTTTTTTTAAACTGGCTTCAGAAATTCTCCTTACATTCAGAGAACAGCTTTGGAAAAAAAAATCCTGCTTGAATTCTGCTAAGTTACTAATTATGTTTAAAAGAAGTACTTGGTTGAATTCAGCATGATTTTTTTTTTCCCCTCAACAAATCGGTTCTATGTTTAGATAGTAATAAACTCCTCCAGTCTGTAGAATTGGCATGGCGGTCCCTTTAACAAGTCAGGATCATGGAAAAAGGGCCAGTGCTGGTTACAAAGAGATTTATGTGGCATCACAACCCTGCCCTGAGCGTGTGTGACTTTGCATTGGATCTTCTTTGAACAAGGCAGTTGTAGAGAGAATTTAGAGGAGAAAAATGGGAACTTTGAACATTTACTGGCATGGGAAGTAGTGATCATGAACTTTGAGAAAACAATATCTTTTGCTTACTCATTCTGGGAAGAAGGTAAGCACATAGCATATAAGCACTTAGAAAAAGATCTGAAAGAATAAACATTCAGGTAATCATCTCTGAGTTCTGGGAACACAAAATTTTAAGTTTATTTTTCCTCAGCTCTGCTTTCTAAATGTCTACAATATTTCATTATCATAACAAAAGGTATTAATCATTCCTTCCCTTGGTCCTCCTCCTACCCGAAACCCTTCTAAAGTTCAGTAGGTCAATTGATTTATTGGCTAATTTGTGGCAGTTTTAGTAAGGGGGACAGAAAACAGGTCATTTCAAAAATCCCTTGAACAAACAAGTAGTTCTAAGAGATGATGTGGATAATATCCACATACTTGCTATGCTAGTTGATATTAATTACATTATATTTACTTCTCACAACAACTATAAGAAATCAGTTTCTGTCAGGCATGGTGGCGCACACCTATAATCCTAGCAACTTGGGAGGCTGAGGCAGGAGGATGGCAAGTTCGAGGCCAGCCTCAGCAACTTAGTGAGACCTTGTCTCAAAATAAAAAATAAAAAGGGCTGGGATGTAGCTCAGTGGTAGAGTGCCTCTGAGTTCTATCGTCTCAGCCCCACCCCTCCAAAAAAAGCAGACTTCAGTTTCTTTATGGATGGGGAAATTGAGCTTCAGAGAGACTAAGAAATTCACCTGAGGTCCAATAGCTCAGAGGCGGCAATACCAGGGTTCCTCCTCCTGTCTGGCTTAACTGTCAAGCTGTCTTCTTGACCATCACTATCCTGCACGATTCAGAAATACAGTACCATGTTCCCGTACATCAAGGAATTCTAAGCCTCCTAAGATGAGGTTAACATCTTAAAGTGTCAGAGACTCTGACTCACCTTAGGACAGGTATGGAGTTTTGTTTAGCAAGAAAAATAGGCCTGAGCGTGGGCTGGAGTGGGAAGCATCTGCATTTTAATTAATGAGGATGCTGATGAAGATGATGGTAGTGGTGAGGGGGTGGAGCTGGCTAACACTTACCAAATGCTTCCTGGAAGCCCCGAAGTCCCCGGTGCAGCTTGGCATGGCATTTCAGCCTCACAGCAACCCCGAGAAAGGCTCTGTTTATTATCTAGATGAATCAGCGGAGGAGGCTCCGAGAGATTAAATACTTTGTCCAAGGTCACCTAGCTTGCAAAGTCCACCATTGTCACACAGTAACGCCCATTTAGGATACTCAGGTCTGTTTACCACTGAGAGAGGGGATAACTCACTATTTCGCTGTCTACGATGCCATTTACCTGGATTTTCTTTAATCAGCACCCCCCAGAACTGCAACCTACAGGACGCCTCACTTCTGGAAGTCACTCCTCTCACCTGGACATCTGGTGATGAACACGTGGCTATAACATAATGTTCTCCTTGTAGCCTATTCTTGAGCAAGATGACTCCTGTTTTGATTGGCATATGCTCCCATGTGTGGTTCTTTGGTCAGTCAATAAGGTATTAAAAGAAAGTGACGTGTGATTTCCTATACACATACAGCAAGTATGTTTCAATGGGCAGATTTCATGTTTTGAATTCTCCCTTTAAAGGGAAATACTCACACTCCATTCTCGTGCTGCCACATAAAGTAGACACATACATGATTCGAGAATGGAACAGCAAATTAAAGTCTGTGCAAAGGAAAGAATACGGAGTGCAGGCAGCTCCATCTGAATCTGACCACACTGCCTGATTAAGTTCTTAAAGGCAGTTTGGTAAGGGGTCCTTTCCTGATCTGATAACTGCCAGGGAGAAGCCAAATGCGGAGTCAATCTGCAAATACTTAATCCTCCAGAAGGCAGATTAAGTGTATAATTGACCTAGATAATCCATGTATCATCTCCAGTCAAATGTTCCCTGGGCCCGGTTCACAATGACACGGGGCCTGCAGAAAGCCAGCGCCATGCAGCATTACTACCAGTGTGGATTCCGTCCAAGTTCGAGATGGCTTTTTAATCACTCATCTCAGAGCCTGTGAGGTTTAAGCAGATGAATTCACCCTAAGCACATCTCTTTTAATCCTGATTTTCTTCTCAGTCTGTGTCTTCAAGAAGTACAAGGAGGAAAGAAAATAAATTAATTTTTGTTTAGACCTTGAAATCTTAGGTGCTTCTATTGATGATCTGATCTCTCATTTCAAAAAGCATGTTTTTGTTTTGGGGAAGATGTTGAATTAATCACTAGAGAAGGGGGGCGGGAAGCCATCTGCATGATTTATGGACACTCCAACTTTAAATCGCTATCTTTGAGTTATTTCTTGAGCTTGTGATTTTCTCCTTAGCTGCTACTGCAGGAACATGGATATGATTTCATATCCATGTTTTATATTTTCTTTAAAAATCAGCAATAATTGCCAAGGAGGCCAAGCTTCCCCTTGAGACTGACAGCAATCTGATTTCCTTTTAAAAATTCACCACTTTAATATAATTTCAATTCATTGTTATTGTACATACTGGAATATTCTCTTGATTTAAATCTCTGAATATTTTGTTTCTAAATATAAGAAACTTCCTTTGCAGCAAGAACACTATATAACCATTCTTCATTTATTATATTTTTAGAAAAAATATAGATTAAAAAATGTACAGCTGTGCATCTAAAATATTGTGGGTAACAGTTTGGAGATTCTTTTCTAATCAGCACTTTATTTTGAATTGGTTAGATCCCATTTAAAGTACATTATCAAAAAAGTATTGTTAGTGTTTTATAGAAAGTCTATAGAAACCACTTAGATAAATAAACAGAAAAATAATCTGATAATGCAACATTATGTCCAAATGTATTTTCTCCAATAAACCTAGAGTATGCTTGGTTTCATAAAAATTTTGGTAAGGTGGATTCGGAAAGGCTGTTCTTAAGTTACATAATAAAATAGATAAAAATGCAGAACGTCAAATATAGAGCCCCGAATGCTATGCCGATAATCTGCCACAAGCACCCACTTCCAGCCACAAGTAGAAAGATGAGGCAGAGAGAAAACGGCTCCAAGATCACTGGATGGGGGCCTAGTTAAAATAGAACATGTGCTGTTACGTGACCAGGTATTATTCAGAATATTCTCAGATACAAACACACACTAAAGACATCCAGCCTTTTCTCCAAGGGCAAAAAAAAAAAAAAAAGGGAACAATACCAAATAGCAAGAACTTAAGGGATTTACCAGGTAAATAAAACTGAGACTTGAAACACAGTTAAGAACACAACAGGAACTCTTAGAACATGCCTCTGAATGACAGATGCCAGCAGAACAAAAAACCAGGGAATGACACCACAGAACCAACACCCCCCCAACAGCAAACAATCTCAGAGAGAGACGAGATATATATATATATTTTTTTCTTCATTCAAAATGCTAATTCGCTATTATTCATTTTTGCCATTTATCAAAATGCAACAATTTGGAAGCAAAACCTCCTAGATCAACAAGTCTTTCTCGAAACGTTTCTGCCAATTGTTTATAGATACGTGCCCCAGGATCACCAACATGAAGTTTAAAGAATAAGTCCACTGCAGCCAGAAAGGTAGGGTGGCAGCTTTCATGGCCCTTTCTGCCTTGATGTCCCCACTCCCTTGTTTAGCTCGGTGGACACGAGTCTCACAGAGCATCTATGCAAAGAAATAAACATGATTCTTGAGGAAACAGAAGCCGAAAATAATCAAACATGTTGGTAATCTGATGTTTTGCTGCTAGATTATAGAAAAACAGTAAGTACTGAATTAAATTACCGAGACTGAATGGTAATGAAGCTTTTTGAGAAGCTCTGGGTTTTGAAAATGACAAATGTTTTAAATCCCTGACAGATTCAATAACTTTTTTTGCACGACATCAGTTAGGTTGCCTAGCACCAATATATTCTGTAAATTAGGGGATCAGGTTATTATTTGGAAAGGAAGAAAGTAAATGGCCAAGAAATCCATGTCTAAATAAGCTCCTAAAAAAAACAAAACAAACAAACAAACAAAAAAACAAAAAAACCCCCCCAAAAACCCCAAAGTCTGCTTCATGGGGTTGAGAGTGATATGTAGTAAGTGGTTAGATAGGTTAAGCCTTTAAAATCACTGAGGACTCCACTGGGAAAACAAAATTGGGACAATATGAAGGTCAACTGTTCCTAGGATGTTGCTCATGCCATCTGACACCAGCCAGTGAAATACAAGGAGGAATCGGAGATACTTGTGAATTCCTGAATGGCCCTAAACATATTGGCTCTCTGAAAAGTATATTCTTCAGTAATATTTCTTTTAGTTATCAATTCACATTCATGACCAGAGGGTGGGCATGTGCCTGTGTGGACCCACAGTTAGGCAAGTCCACTTTTACCATCTGTACCTGCTGCCAAGGCTGGACTCTTACTTTTTCCATCAAAAGCGGGTTACACTTTTTCCTTAAAAAGAGCCCTGAAAGAGACCATTTGCTGGCTTTTCACAAGACTACCTTTAAAAAATTCTTTTCCCTTCTTGTACTTCTAAGTTAAAAAAAAAAAAAAAAAAAGAAAGAAGGGATTATTTCATATCCATGAAGCGACAGGCTAAACTGCAGATGAAGCATCCAATTCAGTACTAGGTGTTTTTTAAGTTTCAGCGAGATCATGGCACACACACTTGTGCGGGGACATGTGCGCACACGCATACACACGTGCGCACATGCATACATGGGCGCGCGCACGCGCACACACACACACACACACACACACACACACACACACACACGGGCCACACAGAATCGAGAATCAGAAGATAATCAATCAAGGGAAAAGAAAAGAAATGAAAAGAAAAAAGGCAACCTAGGCATTGAAAAGAACAATCCACAGGCTTCTTGAAAATTTGTGGTTTGGAATTGAATTCAGCGGAGAGGAAAAGAGTGTCCACACTCCTAACTGCAGACCCAAGGGTGCTGCCTGTCTGTTTTCAATGCCTATGGGAGGGGGGATTGTGCCCCAGATAGAGTAGGCTCAGGACTTTGATAAAGGCGCACATGCAGAGAAGGGGGAGGACCCGTTGGTGAGCTTTATGTATGTATGAGGCATTCTCAGTGGATGTGGGTCATGGTAGAAGATGTACACAGGAAGATTATTTGATTCTAATTCATGCCACTTGATATAATGTGATAAAACATTTGACATGAGAGATAAGTTCCATTTTAATCCAAGAGAGGACAAGTGGGAATTAAAAAGTAAGAAGGGTTTTGTTGCGCGGGAAGGTGATGCGGGGGAGAGGGGTATGGAACACAGAGAGGGGACGATTGGGAAAAGAAAAAAGAGAGAGAGAGAGAGAAGCCTTTTCAACACACTAGGAAAGCAAATGAGCTGCAAGACAAAGCATTTAAAAGTCAGAAGCTGCAGAATCCAAAAGCGGTGCCAACAATGAGCTCACTTAGCTATGGAACAAAAACACACACGCACGCACACACACGCACACACAAAAACTCAGTGTAAATTGGTGAACACAATCACAGAAAAAATATAGAAACAAGGATTCCATAATAGACCAAAACATTAATGTTCGGGCTGGCACTAAAAAAATACAAGAAACCTGGACAGGAGGAGCTCACGTTTCACGAGACAGAAGTAGTCTGCACAATCAGAGCCACAAGGAGACAAGGACATAGGCTTCCATGCACTCTGGCCGGGTCTACACTGGCAAATTCGGGGTAGGAGGGGGAAACCTGAAGCAAAATACCTGGCTATATTAAGCAACTCCATCTGTTTTGGCCTGAAAGAGGCAGGCAATTTGAGACCAAAGCAGATTTGTTTCTTTTCTTTTCTTTTTCTTTTTGCCTCAGTGGTTTGCTTTGCTGTGCAGATGTAGTCACAGGGGAAATAAGATTGCTTGAACACTATTAACCCCTGGGAGTCTGAAGTTTGATCTGGGTCTGGCAGCCCCAGTATACTCACTTTTGAATACCTGCTTCTCCTTGTAAATTATCAGGTGAGTGAGAGGCGGAGAGGGAACCACAGTTCAGACAGGCACCAGGCCGAGGAACTCTCATGTGTTTGCCAAAACCCAGGGCTAAGGATTTCTGGTCTTCTAGAAATGAAATCATCTCTGAAGCGATAACAATGTGACATTTACTGCACATCTGCACTCCAGGCCACTGCTGGTATCAGGGAGGTAGCTTTCCTCAGCCTCTCCCCGACAAGAGCATCTCCCTAAGGTGAGGCCAGATTGCAAGGAGGACAGCCATAACCAGGGAAGGTCTGCCAGTTACAGAACGCTGCCTCGCAAGCTCCGTGAGGGGACGTGCCTGCTTGCCGTCCTACGTGTTACACACAGCCTGGGACCGAGACACTGCCACACCAGGAGTGGGTTCAGAACAGACACACGACAGAGAGGCGCCTAAGGCAGAGGGAAAGGAAAAGATTTTGCTTGAATCAGGACCATTCCATTTTCTCAAAATGTGACTTATCCTCCTGTCTCTTATTTTGTCACATTTTGGAGGGTCTCCTCCTTGGTCTTCAAGGAGGAGAAGGCATTTACTTACATCAAATAACCTTTCTATATACATCTCCTCATTGACCTTATCACGCAGGACATCCTGAGAGTGGCGGACGAAAGTCACGTAGGCGTCGGCCACATCCATTCCAGGTTTCTGCAAAGAAACAGGAAAACATGAAAATGGAATTTTCAGACAGTGACTTTTCATCCATGACCTATTGGTCCTGGCTCCCGCCCCCAGCTGCTCCTATACTCTGCACGACTTCTCTTTGCGGGACCACCTTTGTAGCCACGGCATAGCTGTGTACAGCCCAGACTGGTAGGAATTGATATTAGTACTTCCTGTTCTTTTTAGAAATCAAGCCAGGCAAAGAAGAGAGTTGTAATTGCAGATTTTTTCCCCCTACCGTTAATTCTTTTTCTGTTTTCTGGTAAATTTATCTAATGGATAAATCTTCACTGTATCTTTTTCACTGGCTTTTCTTTGAATTGAAACTCCCATTATGTGTATGGATATTCCACTCTCTGTCTCCTTTTCCTCTGAAAAAAAACTATAACCCTTTCTACTTAAGTCTCATTTGGGGGGATAGTTTAACCTGAGTGTACAGAGTGAGTATTTTGCTAATTAGTTTACTTAGTGGAGACATTCAGCTATTTGTTTTTCCTAACGCAGCCTTAAAGTCAAAGATTAGATTAAAAAAAAAAAAATCCCAAGTACCACAGCAAGGACAAAATAAGCTAGGGGAGGAGGAGAGGTTTTGATTTTTAAATAAATTAGATTTTCTGGAAAGGTAAGCAGGTGGTTCATCCAGTACTTAGGCAATGATTTATTGTAAGGAAGTAAAAGAAAAAAAAAATCTCAGAATGTACACCGCTTGAGATGTCAAAATCAAAGTTATCTCCAAAGAAACCTATTAAAACACTGTAATATGGGTCATTAGCAGAACTGCCACAAACCCCTTAAATTTCCACAATAGATATGTATGTTTGCTAATAACTAAAAAGATTAGTTTTCATTACTGTGATTTACCTTAGATCACAAAGTATCATTTCTCTCCAAGACGGGACTGTCAGGCACTGCAAATTGAAGTTAGTTAACACTTCTGTGTAATTTCCAGGGTGAAAATGAGGAAGGTTTGGAAACAGTAGGACTATATTTTTTTTTTCTTCCCCTCATACAAAGCAAACAATTATCAAGCAAAGGGCCAATGCTTGGCCCCTGGGATGCTAGTAACATTTCTTAACACCCGCTGAAACAATGACAAGGTATTAATTTGAAAAACAATGAGGACAACCCAAAGCCACAGTAGTCAAGTGTTACACTTTCAAGCTATTTTCAGCAAATGGATGGAGCAGGGTCCATGATGGTCCTATAATTGTTGCAGTTTTATGATACGAAACAATAGCAGTTTTCCAATGAGATGTGTCAGCTTATCAATTCCAAACCGGCACCTCTCTCCTCTCTCTTTGGCAGCCACGCATCAAAGGACATTCTCAGTAGGGATGGGGACCCCTACCTGGGGGACTTGAGAAACTTATTATTATTGTTTCCATTTCTTCCCTCGTGATACTTGTGGCAGATACAGCCTTTTCCTGGGTGCACGCAGCCATCTTAGAGCTAAGATCCAAAGCCAAGTTCAGCACATCTATCAGGAACCCGTGATGTTAGAAACAGAGGTCCACAAGGATGCTATCTTCATCATTCCTTCTTTCAACAAGGCTTACTATCCTCACCGGGGCATTTCATTTAAGTTTTGAAAGCTCTGATTAAAAAACAAATTAGTTGGGTTCATCTCATCCAGGTAGTTAAGAAGCTCCATGATTCTCTCTCTTTTGACTCATTTTTTTAATAGTTTTTTTTTAATGAATAGCTTAACATTGTACTGTATATATGTTTTTATTTAATATTTTAAAAAAATTTTAGTTGTAGATGGACACAATACCTTTATTTTATTTATTTATTTTTATGTGGTGCTGAGGATCCAACCCAGTGCCTCATACATGCTAGGCAAGTGCTCAACCACTGAGCCACAACCCCAGCCCCTGAACTGTATACAGTACAGGTTTTTGATTGATTTTTGTCTGTCTTCTCCCACCAGAGCATAAGATCCATGAATATAGGACCTTTGATCTGTTTTCTATTGCGCCTCCAGCTCACAGAATGGTACCTGGTACATAGTAAGTGCTCAGTAAATACTTGCAGAGTGAACAAATCTATGAATGAACGAGCAAGTCCTACCTCCACCTCCTTTTCAGAGCGCTTCAGGCACCCTGCATGGATTATTACTGGATCCACTCTGCTCCCCGCCCAAACTGAAATTTGTGCAAATCATTTAGACTTCTCTGGGCCTCAGTGATGCCACCTAGTAGAATGGGACTAGTAATAGCTCCCTGACTTACCTTCAAGGGTCATATTGATCATCAGCTAAAACAATGTACATGAAATTGTTTTGAAAGTCATACATTACAGTGTAAACATCAGCCACTGACGCCCCCTCCTCATATTTTATCACGCCATAGACTTATCTACTTCTTCAATCTACTTAAGACCCAAGACTTAAAAAGCGTCCTCAGTGGAGCCTGTGTCAAGATGAAAATAATAAAGTCTCTGCACAAAAATGTGTTCTCCTCTCACCATAGCCCTCAGACTCTCACTCTCAACTACCTTCCTTTTAATCCAGCTTCACAGGCAGCTCCAACAAGTTTTGGTTCTCATCCCTTGATGGGCCAGGAAGGGGAATGGGGAAATGGCGGAATCTGAGTGTGCTGGTGAGAAGGCCCTGCCGTTTTCCCTGTTGTGCCGAGCATGAGGGACAAGGCTCCCAGATTGCACCCTGAGACACACAGACTCACTTAATTGTTGGAGTCTGGAACTACAGGGGACAGAGCGAGCTGGTCCTGCACCTTGGGAGGTTTTGGGGGTCACTATGCAGCCAATGGGGAAAGATGTAGAAGGGTGAACCTGGGCCACTGAGGAAAGATTAAATGATAGTTCCCTGGTTAAAAACACAGGGATAGGCTGGGCATGGTGGTGCACGCCTGTAATCCCATCATCTTGGGAGGCTCAGGCAGGAGGATCTCGAGTTCAAAGCCAGCCTCAGCAACTTTTCAAGGCCCTAAGCAATTTAGTGAGATCCTGTCTTTAAATAAAATATTTTTAAAAAAGGACTGGGGATGTGGCTCAGTGGCTAAGTGCCCCTGGGTTCAATCCCTGGTACTAAAAAAAAAAAAAAAAAACAAACCCAAACAAAACAAAACGAACAAATGAAAACCAAAAAAACTCCACAAAAAACAAACAAACAAACAAAAAGCACCTCACAAAAATCAAAAACAAGACAAAAACCACACAGGGATAAAAACGCAGGAATGACGTGTAATGCATTTTAAGTAGATTTCCAATCAAAACAAAATCTAAACTGTTGACACACAAATAAGCTAACTGGTAGTTATAGTTGAAACATATACTTGATTGAATAACTGATAACATTAGATGAATTAGGCTTCATATTATATTGCTGTTCACACACAGTGGGATTAACTTTTTGGTTTGGTTTTTTTTTTTTTTTTGGTACCTGGGATTGAACTCATGGGTACTTGACCACTGAGCCACATCCTCAGCCCTATTCTGTGTTTCTAATTAGAAACAGGGTCTCACTGAGTTGCTTAGTGCCTTGCCGTTGCTGAGGCTGGCTTTGAACTCGTGATTCTCCTGCCTCAGCCTCCCAAAGTGCTGGGAGATTACAGGCATGTGCCACTATGCCAGGCTCCAAGCCATATTTATAAACTGGTCCCTTAAAAGTTAATCCCATGCCGGGCACAGTGCTGCACGCCTGTAATCCCAGCACTTTGGGAGGCTGAGACAGGAGAATCGGGAGTTCAAAGCCAGCCTTAGCAACTCAGTGAGACCTTGTCTCTAAATAAAACACAAAATAGGGCTGGAGATGTTGCTCAGTGGTCAGAGTACCCCTGAGTTCAATTCCCAGTGCTAAAAAAAAATATGGCTGGAAAAGACTCATACAGTCTGACATAGGTTTTAGAAAAGATTTAAACACAAATATGTATCTGTACAGTTAACACCACCAAGTGTGGAAGACATAATTCACAAATAAGTGATTCTGTGGCTTAGGAAAAACAGGACATTTCAGTTTTAGCTAGCCCCTATCAGGATACTCCTGAGCTTGAGGAAAACAAACTCAAATTTTTAGTGCTCTACGCAAGCCCTGAAGATGAAAATAAATCTGCTACATATACTGAAGGGTTGAATCTTTTATCTAAGACAAAGAGAGATGCTTTGTGGATTATGCACTGGTTGGAATGACTGGTAACAGTTCTACTTTCCATTAATGGGGATAATTAAGACACAAATCTCTAAAGTAACTGCTAGTCCCTATGTGGAACTAAACTAATAAATGGTATGCCAGAAACCTCATGGGGTGACACAGATGAACTCAGACTTTGGAGAAATGACTTGAGAAATGATTGTATCCAATAGTTTTTTGTTTTGTTTTTTTCTTTTTTGGAACTGGGGATTGAACTCAGTGGCATTTAACTTCTGAGCCACATCCCAGCCCTTTTTATTTTTTATTTTGAGATTGGATCTTGCTAAATTGCTTAGGGTCTTGCTCAATTGTTGAGGCTGGCCTCAAGCTTGCAATCCTCCTGCTTCAGGCTCCCAAATTGCTGGGATTACAGGCATATGCCACCATGCCCGGCCCTGTATCCAATGGTTCTTAAACCTGGCTGCAAACAAGAAGGATCTAGAAGCTTTATAAACACTGATGCCTGTAGTCCCACTCCCACCCCCACCTCCTGCCCAGAGATTCTGTTTTAATATATCTGGAAAAGAACCTGGGCAGTAATACTTGTAAAAGCTCCCCAGATGTTTCCATGACATAGCCAAGGTAAAAATATCACTGATTTAACCATTGGCTTCCAAATTTGTATCATGTATCAGATGAACATGAAGATCTTTTTAGAAAGAGATTTCCAGGCTCCCCTCCAGAACTACTGAATCAGAATCTCTAGAGGTGAGGGCTGGGAATCCCAATTAAAAAATGAGCAAACAAACCAAAAAAAGCTTTGCAAGTTTAACTCCTGCATATTCTGGTTTGGGGGCTGCTGGTGATAGCCAGTGCTGGTGAACTGGCTCTCAGGAAGAACAAAAAAGCAACAACAACAAAATTAGATCAACAAGCTCCAATTTGTGGGGTCTGCCAATTCCCATGGTGTAAATGCTCCTACCAGAGCTGACTGGGAGCTATCAGACTGCTGTCACTGAAGGCTGAGTTGGAGTAAGACGCACACAATTGTCTCTTGGGAGCTAGCGCTCAAAACTTGACCAAATCACTGCAAGCACAGGCTGTACAGTCAAATTGAGGACTTGGATCTTTTTTATTTTATTTTTTCCCCTAGTGCTGAGGATTAGACCCAGAGCCCTATGTGCATGAAGCAAGCTACTGCACCACCAAGCTACATCCACAGTCCTGTCCCTGAATCTCCACTCCTCACTTACTTGCCAGGTGAACTTGGGCATGCTACTTAACCTCTCTCTCTCAGGTTCCTCAACTGTAAAATAGGATGAAATTAATACCCACACAGGATTGTTTTCAAAAATAAATGATTATTGTTATTTACTACATATAAACAATGCTGGGCAAGGATGACACCTGTCATCTCAGCGGCTCAGGAGGCTGAGGCAGGAAGATCTCAAGTTCAAAGCCAGCCTCAGCAATTTAGCAAGGCCCTAGCAAGGCCCTGTCTCTAAATAAAATACAAAAATACAGGGCTGGGGATGTGGCTCAGTGATTGAGTGCCCTTGAGTTCAATCCCTGGTACCCAAAACAAACAAACAAATAAATAAATAAATAAATCCCCCAATGTACATACTGTATGTATGTGTATTGTATGCTATTGTTTTCCATAAAATTATTATTTATTCATCAGACACATTAAAATATAAAAGTACACATTATTGGATTTAATTTTAAACTTTAACATCGTTCCTCAGCCAATAATAATTGGTGCAGTCATGGGTCTGATGTGCTAATCATATTTTCTAGCACTAAAATCATGACTCAACTATGCCAAAAAAGATGGGCATCCATGCACTAAAATCCTCTCCCAGCATAACAGAGTGTTAAGGGCATTGCTTTAAATCTTCCCTCTGTCATTTACCAGCTGTGCTGCTCTGAGCAACTTCTCTGGGCCTCGCTTTTCTCATCTTTAAAGTGGGGCACTTGTGAAGACTAAAAGTAAAGAGCTTAAATAGCGCCCAGCACATAGAGCAGCAGTAGTTATAGTTACCTTAATTACTTTGTCCATCTTCAATGGCAAATGTATCATGTTTGGGGACATGCCAAGTGAGTTATATTTTTCTGCCTCTCTAGAGTGCAGAAACTGATAATTCTCTCTCTTTAAAAAAATAATATATAGGTCCTGAGATTGTGGCTCAGTGGTAGCGTGCTTGCCTTGCATGTGTGAGGCACTGGGTTCGATCCTCAGCACCACATAAAAATAAATAAAATAAAGATACTGTGTCCATCTACAACTAAAAAAAAAAATTAAAAAAAAATAATATATATATAAAATAAAAATTATATAATGTATAAAATAAAAATTATATAATATGTATATATATATATATTAGTAGCCCTGCCTATTAGCAAAATAAAATTGAAGAGATTTAAATATATTCCAATAAGGGAGGAGGAAATGATTCTATAACAATATCTTTATTTTATTGATTTATTTTAATGTGGTGCTGAGGATCGAACCCAGCGCCTCACACATGCTAGGCAAGTGCTGTACCACTGAGTCACAACCCCAGCCCCCTGCTAATTCTCTTTTGGTCTTTCACATCCTAACAAGACTTTGAATACAGCATAATTAATCCACGAATGACTGAATGACCACAGATCAGGATATTTTCATATTAATATAGAGTCTATTTTACCCCTTCTTCACAATTAACTTGAATCTGCCTTGCAAAAATAATTAGGTTGAACCAGGCATAGTGGTGCACACCTGTAATTCCAGTGGCTTGGGAGTCTGAGGCAGGAGGATTGCAAGTTCAAAGCCAGCCTCAGCAACTTAATGTGGCTCTAAGAGACTTAGTGAGACTCCCCCCCGCCATCTCAAAATAAAAAAGAAAAGGGCTGGGGATGTGGCTCAGTAGTTAAGTGTCCCTGGGTTCAATCCCTGGTACAAAATATATATATATATTACATGGTGGCACATGCCTGTAATCCTAGCACTTTGGGAGGCTGAGACAGGAGAATCGCGAGTTCAAAGCCAGCCTCAGCAATGGCGAGGCACTAAGCAACTCAGTGAGACCCTGTCTCTACATAAAACACAAAATAGGGCTGGGGACGTGTCTCAGTGATTGAGTACCCCTGAGTTCAATCCTCGGTGCCAAAAAAAAAAATTAAGTTGAACCATAAAAAATTGCTGATCTTCATCTTCCTTTGATTTCTCTAAAATGCCATTCTTGTGTGGATCAACCTAACACAGCTTGGTAATACCAAGGGCTAGATCAAATTTCTGTGTGTATGGGCTTGTCTACAGGGTCAGCCAAACCTCGATGCTGAGATCCCCTCTCCACTTTGAGGCCTACAGAAAACAGACTGAAATTCCAGATATTTGCTCTGGAAGCTGAGAATTTCGATCTTGGTCACTGGTGAAGCCCAATGGAGGGCAGGTGTGATGTCAGCAGTTCATCCTGATTTCTGCCCTGGGCATTGCTTACCACTGCATGCCCTTCTCTGATGGCATTTCTGCTGAGTGCCCAGTCGGGTGGTGATGCCTGTTCCACATTGAATGTGCACAGCAAACCCATGAGTTCAGTATTAATTATCTCCATTATAAAGATGGAGAATCAGGGCCAGAGACTCCCCATGAAGTCAAAGTTTATACTCCAGGGCTTGACAAAGCAAACTGCTTAACTTCTTTGCTGCAGTTTTGGAGCCTTTTCTATTCTCCATCCTTCTGCCTACATGAAGGAGTCTGAGGTCCCTTGATGAGAAGTATTATATGAATTCAAAGCATAATTATTGATTGCACATGCTTTCATTAAACAAACAAAATATATGCTAATGCTAAGTTCACTCCAATTTTCCATTTTGTCTTCCTTAGAGAAATAAGCCAATAAACCATTACACACTTAGCTTCCTGGGGAAATGAATTTAAATGTTAATATAAATCCTTTTAGAAAAAAACAAATTTTAACAAATAAGTATTTGAACAAGGAGGGTACTTAACCACGTTCAGAATGAGAAATGTTCAGTACAAGACCCTTGGTGGCTGTTGAGATAAGCTCTCTAAATTTAATATTTTATAATAGACTCACACCTCTTTTGTTAGAAATGGAGAAACAGAATCATTTTCTTCCCTCCTTTATTGGAATATATTTAAATCTCTCCAATTTTATTTTGCTAATAGGCAGGGCAAAGTCTGTCTATAAATGTACCCTGGTTTATCACAGGTAATCCCATACTTTAGCATTCATGTATAGTACTTAACCTCAATTTAAATGTAAATTTTGGGCGACTTGGAGTGCTTTATCTGTGAACTTTGAGGGCTCTCGTCATTAATGAGGCCTGCACTAATTATAAGCAGTTTTTTTTGTAAAGTTTCCTTAAAACAATTGCAGAATTGACCCCCAAATGAACAAATTCAGAATTTATTTACTTTAAAAAAATAGATACTGGTGGGGCTGGGGTTGCAGCTCAGTGGTAGAGCGCTTGCCTAGCACGTGTGAGGCACTGGGTTTGATTCTTAACACCACTTATAAATAAATAAATGAAATAAAGGGCATGTTTTCCATCTACAACTAAAAAAATATATTAAAAAAAAAAAGATACTGGTACCCAAGTGCAAATTTTCAGCTCACAGCTCTACTCTTAAGATGTTCAGGTAAGGGGTGGGGGTGGGGAGCAGGAAGGAAACAGAAAGAAAAGAAATAGAGAAACCAACAAAGAGGCACGTGAAAGTGAGCTGGGTTTACCCTCCAGCTGGAACTCTCTTCCTGGTGAAGGAAACCATACCCTCTGGTCTGAAAAAGATCCTACTAAGGAAATGGTCTTGACGTCTCTCTCTCTGATGATCAAGTGAGGAATACAGTTTAGCGGTAAGTAATGAACTGCGTCACCAAAACAAAGCCAAAAAAAAAAAAAAATCAGACAAAACAACACACCCACAAAAAGCAATTTTCAAATACTCACAGGTACGTCCACATATTTGGAAGCTGCCTTCACCTAAGGAGGAAAGAAGAGGGTGGAGGTGAGCCCGGGTGTTTATGTTTAATATTTTGTTCACAGATCAAGTTCACACAACATGCGAGCGTGCAGCGCTGACCAGGAAAAACGAAAAGATATAAAATGTTTGCTGTTTTCTTTTTTCAATCCATGGTCACTACTTTGGAGGTGGGTAAAGAGAGAGAAGGAGAAAAGGAAAGAGAAAGAGAGCACACAATTTTACTGATTCAGATTCTGGAGCTGGTGTGGGAAGGAGCTTTGCATTTTTTCCCTATCTTTATTTTCCATTTCTTTTCTTTCTCTTTGTGGTTGGTACTGGGGATGGAACCCAGGGGCACTTTACCACTGAGCCACATCACCAGCCCTTTTGTTATTTTTCATTTTGAGACTGGCTCTCACTAAGTTGCTTGGGCCTCAATAAATTACGGAGGCTGGCCTTCAACTTGTGATCCTCCTGCCTCAGATGCTGGGATTGCTGAGATTATAGGTGTGCACCACCTATCTCTAAAAAGAAGGAAAATGACTAGCTAAACCCAAACTGATGGATAGAGGGTTCACTAGCCTAGAGAAGCAACTAAGACCACTGGCACTTCTTACACCTTGGGTCTTTGTGTAATCTGGCTGCAGGTTTCCTGGACTGAATCTGTCAGTTTTCAGT
Organism: Xerus rutilus; assembly: GCA_028644305.1. Taxonomy (NCBI): domain Eukaryota; kingdom Metazoa; phylum Chordata; class Mammalia; order Rodentia; family Sciuridae; genus Xerus; species Xerus rutilus. The sequence goes on from CM053413.1 coordinate 47,476,594, forward strand.
GTCCCTGAACTCAGATCTTTGAGAGGAGGGAATGTAATGGGGGCGGTGGGGAGTCCTCGACCCACCCAGAAGGACATGGTGTCTGAGGTCTGGGTACCAGAGCCTTTCAAAACTGTCCCAAGGTGCTATGTCTCATTATGGCTTTAGGTGCTAAAACAAAAACCAAAAACAGATGGAAGTGTAGGAAGTGGCTCTGAAATTCACTTTTAGTTTTGGGATAGTGCGTGTGGTAGAGGGTAAAGTTTGAACATAGCTTTTGGAGTCAGACCTGAGTTCAAATCTGGTTCTATCATGTGTGACCTTGGGCAGGCTACTTCTTCTCTTTGAACCTCACTGGCCTCATCTGCAAAATGGAGATACTAATAATACCTTTGCATTGGGTTGATGGAAGAGTGAATCCATATAAAGTCCTGGGATATGGGACCTGGAACAAGCTGTAGCTGAGGATTTAGAAATATACCTGGGTGACCTCAAGAAGCCAAACAACTGATGGGTTTGAGGAATAAACCCTGTGGGAGCGTGTTTGATAATCTATGTGTCTCTTTGTGGCTTAGGTCACACATGTGTCTCTTTCTCAAGGAACGGGTGAGACTACATATGGTCAGAGAGCATTTCCACTTTTACTGGAAACTGCAAAGACTGCCACTTGCACAAGGTAGTTAGAATATGTCTTGACATTCCTGGTAGGTTTTCTTCTGCCATTTGATTGAGATCAATATTAATTACCACAGCCCTCATCCACATGTCTCCCAGAAAGGTACCCCGAGGAGTCATCTCCTCCACTGCCCTTTTTCCACTGAGCCTTTCCAAACTCTCAACTGCCCCTGATGGCGGACAATGAAGCCCCAAGAAAGAGTCCAAAACTTAGAGTCAAAATTTTGGTTAAGTGCCAGAACCAGTTGACCCTGGGGAAACCATGTCAAATTCTTTAGCCTCCATACGATTTCTGGAACAGGGTGATAAAACTGTACTTTGCAGGGCTTATACTCTGATCAGTGAGAGAACATAGAAGAAAGTGCTTGGTAAACTTGAAAGTTGGGGGCAGGGAGACTCCTTGGCAGCACCCAGATAACGCCTGTTTTCTCTGGTTTCAGATTCTCTAAGAACCCTGTCCCCTCCCTCCCTCTCTTTTTTCTTCCCTCCCTCCCTCCCTTCCTAATGAACCCAGGGGTGCTTAACCACTAAGTCATATCCTCAGCCCTTTTTTTGTGCATTTTATTTAGAGACAGGGTCTCACTGAGTTGCTTAGGGCCTCCCTAAGTGGCTGAGGTTGGCTCAGCCTCCCGAGCTGCTGGTATTATTGGTGTGTACCACTGTGCCTGGCTCTATCCTTGTTCTTTGTAGCACCAATTGCAGTTGCAATTTGGTGCCTTTTGGTGCATGTCTGATGCCCACAAAATGTCATGAGGGCAAAGGTTGGATCAGTCTTGTGAACAGCTGTCTCCCTGTGACTCGTTGGCTACCTGACTTCAAAAGGAAACTCAGAGAAAATCTCGGGAGGGAGAGACTGAGACTGTGGCCAGTTCTGGCTTCAAGGTGCTTGCGAAATAAGCAGTGGAAAAGACCAGTTTGGTCTACCTGAAAACCAACATAGCTATATAAAGCCAGCTGCCTGCAAGGGCTGGTGGGAGAAGGAAACCATCCTTGTGGTCTGTAGAGGGATTTAAGGAAAGCTTTCCAGATTTGGAGTGATTACCATTTCTACCAAATGAATCCTTACCCCAAATCTGTCCTATCCATGACTGTTCCAAAATCAAGTCCAGGCAAGAAGGTAGCTTGTCTTGTTTTTTATTTTATTTTATTGGTAATTTTTTTTGAGGGATTGAACTCAGGGGCACTCGACCATTGAGCCACATCTCCAGCCCTATTTTGTGTTTTATTTAGAGACAGGATCTCACTGAGTTGCTTAGGGCCTCGTTTTTTGCTGAGGCTTGCTTGGAACTCAAAATCCTCCTGCCTCAGGCTCTAGAGCCGCTGGGATTACAGGCGCGCACCACCACGCCCGGCTTATCTTGTTTTTGTCTTTCTCATGTTTGATACTGTCAATGAGCTGATGCTTTTCACTGTGCAGAACTCCTTCATGGAGTTTCTTCTTTAAGTCACTGTGTGAAAGGGAGGCTAACAATCAGGTCCATTTACAAGGGAACAAACTAAAAATGCCTAGAATTTAAGAAGTGTATTTTCTCATGCTCTCTGCTAAAAGGCAGTGAAGTCAGGACTCCTATGGGATCATCTGAGCCTGAATTCCTCCCAGGGATCTCCTGATTGACTGCCTCACTGCTGGTGGAAAATCGCAAGGAATTCAAGCATCAGTGGTCAGAGCGGGTGCTGGCAAGAGTTGTTCTCAGCTAGAAACTCTCCTTTCCTCTGTCAAGTTGTAGCTTGACAGTTGGTGGAAGTTTTGCTACAGTTGAAATGATCAACCTTTAAATACGCCTACTCTCCTCTTACCACGCACACACAGTTCCAATCCAGAGGGGGACACCAGTCAAATTCATTTCCTCTCAAGGCAGTCGGGGAACACGAGACAAGCTCATGTCTAAATGCAAACCCTGAGCTCTGCCACATGGACCAGCCTTCAGTCCCTTAGGTGTGTCTTTTATTTGATAGCGGCTGACTTGCACTTAGTCTTAATGACCTTCCTTGCCTCCCCAAAGCAAGGTAAATTGTGCTGCTATTATTCTTACTTTATTTTATATTTTTGTACTTGGGATTGAACCCAGGGATGTTTAACCATGGAGTCATTTTTTGGTATGTTATTTAGAGACAGGGTGTTGCTGAGTTGCTTAGGGCCTGACTAAATTGCTGAGGCTGGCCTTGAACGCGTGGTCCTGCTGCCTCGGTCCCCTGAGCTGCTGGGATTACAGGTGTGCACATTGTGCCAGGCCCTATGGCCCTGTTGTTATTTAGGAGCAGGTGTGGTACATCATTTTTGTTTCTGGTATTGAATTTTTTTAAAAATATATTTTTTGTACTTGTAGATGGACAGCATGCCTTTATTTTATTCATTGATTTTTATGTGGTACTAGGAATCAAACCCAGTGCTTCATGCATGCTAGGCAAGTGCTCTGCCATGGAGCTAAAGCCCCAGCCCCCCAGCCACTGAATTTTAGGAAAAATACTAATGATGAAGATAAAGACTATTCTGAGCCAGGCGTGGTGGTGCATGCCTATAATCCCAGCGGCTCTGGAGGCTGAGGCAGGAGGATCGCAAGTTCAAAGCCAGTCTCAGCGACTTAGTGAGGCCCTAAGCAAATCATTGAGACTCTGTCTCACAATAAAATGTAAAAAAGGGCTGGGGATGTAGCTTAGTGGTTAAGTGCCCCTGAGTTCAATCCCTGGTACCAAAAACAAAAGGAATATTCTGGACATGTGTTCTGTAAGGACAGTGAAGGGGCAGGCATCTTGCTTAGAAAAGGAAGAGCTAACGGCAGAGGAAGCCATACTCTTTTGTAGCTCAAGACAGAGATTCAATGGAGACTGCTTAAAAAACTCGGAATGGATCCACCGTTTGACCCAGCTATCCCACTCCTTGGCCTATACCCTAAAGACTTAAAAACAGCACACTACAGTAAAGCAGCCACTTCAATGTTTATAGCAGCACAATTCACAATT
>CM053413.1:47480708-47507481 GCA_028644305.1 Xerus rutilus
TTATAATTTTGTGCAAAGTTAGAAAAATTATGATTGTAACAATTTTTTTCTATTTGCCTCAACAAATGTTTTCAGTGAATAGTGTGTACAGCTTCTGATAATTTTGTTTTTTTCTGTTATGTTTGCCAACATGTATTAAAATGCAACTTTTGGGAAAAAATAAAATAATAAAAAAAAAAAAAAAAAAAAAAAAAAAAGACAGAGATTCAAGGTAGGATTGGACTATATTGAAGTCATGGTGATTCCTGGGCATTGAATCAGAACAGTGAGTAAAATGATAGGGCTCCCGGAAGAGGATGCAAACAGCCACGCACTGTTCCGGCAGGAAGCAGCCTTCTCTGGTGGTCCAGCCTCCCCTCTCCCCCTGCCCCAGTGAGGAAGGATGCTCTAGATGTGGTTCTCTTTTTTTTTTTATTTTTTTTATTTTTTGGTACTGGGGATTGAACTCAGGGGCACTCGACCACTGAGCCACATCCCCAGCCCTATTTTGTGTTTTATGTAGAGACAGGGTCTCACTGAGTTGCTTAGCATCTCGCCGTTGCTGAGGCTGGCCTTGAACTCGCAATTCTCCTGTCTCAGCCTCCCTAAGTGCTGGGATTACAAGCGTGAGCCATCGCGCCCGGCTTAGATGTGGTTCTTTACCTATGTGAGAGGCTACTCCTCAGTCTGTCTCCTGTTTCTGATTCTAGCCTCCTTCTAAGGTAGGAAGTGGTCATCAGTTTTATTTTTATAGTAGGGAAATTGAGGTGTAGCAAAGTGAAGAAAAAATGGACAGAACTCTGGTCCCTTGAATCCTTTTCTGCATAATGCCAGCAACACCACATTTAAGCACATCTATGTTATGACGTTTTGCAGCTACATTCCAAGTAGAAAAAAGTGACCAGATCCTTCCCAGGCAGTAGAACTCTGAAATTATTTCCAGAAAAATCTAAATATGCACGAGGTACCATGTCTATATCAAATAAATCATGGCCCTTCTAGTCTACACAAGACTAATGTTGATATTCTTTTCATGGATAAAACTCACATTTCTTCAACAAGCAATATTTTACGGGAATTTGTTGTCTTTTTGTATTTTTTTTATCAATGGCTATCAAAAATGTCATGTGGCTGGGTGCAGTGGCGTATGCCTGTAATCCCAGTATTTTGGGAGGCTGAGGCAGGAGAATCACGAGTTCAAAGCCAGCCTCAGCAACTTAGTGAGGCCTTAAGCAACTCAGTGACACTCTGTCTCTAAATAAAACACAAAATAGGGCTGGGGATGTGGCTCAGTGGTCGAGTTCCCATGAGGCCAATCCCCAGTATCAAAAAAAAAAAAAAAAAGTCATGTGCATCTAATTTTCTTTTCTTGGGGTACCAGGCATTAAACCCAGGGGTGCTTAACCACTGAATTACATCCTCAGTTTTTTTAAAATTTTTTACTTAGAGACAAGGTCTTGCTGAGTTGCTTAGGACCTCACTAAGTTGCTGAGGCTGGCTTTGAACTCTCGATCCTCCTGCCTTGGTCTCCTGAGCCACTGGAATTGCAGGAATACACCACTGTGCCTGGCTTTATTTTCTTTTTTAACTTTAAATCTTCCCAGAAAAGTGGCTTAGAGGATGGGTCCAGGACAGGCTGGGTTGGAAGTCTGGCTTTGCCATTTTCTAGCATGGTGACTTTGAACAAGTTACTTTTTTATAAATGGGACCATCATAATGTTACTCAAGGGGATACTGGGAGAACTGAATGAGGTAATCCTCACATCCCAAATGGGCATGACAATGACAAATAGTACTAAATGTGCTAAAGTCTTATTAGGGCTTCTGGAAATACTGCTCACGGGCATAGATGAAGTATTTGCTCCCCATCCTGGGTGCCCGTTGGTAATTTCTGGCTATAAAAAGAATGCTAGAATATCCTCAGATTACCAGTAAGTATCTGAACGGATCCATTGGCTGGGATATTTTCTGTCATTTTGGTGACACACCATGCTCTGGACAGCTTGCCCTCAAAACATGGAGGCTGAAGCTGGAGATCTACTCTCCCCCTCCAGGATGGCTGAGTCTGGGCATGAGTGAGAGAACTTCCCCCAGCCAGAGCCTTCAGAAATGCAATCTGTTCCTCTCTGGGACCAAGCCATGTGCCTGGGTGCAGCGGACAAGGGATAGGGCAAGGTGTTTGCCCTGATTCATGGTCTGGCATCCCTTCTAAGGGATTCTATGGCCTCAAAGGAGAGGCAAGAACTGGGATTACAGCTGGACTTTATTTCCCAGGACTCCTGCTTTGTGGAACAAACACCCCTTCTCTAGCAGGGTTCATTACTGCTCCCAGACCACTACCTCCTTCCCCCCAAGTAGAGCCAGTTCTGGGAAGAGAGGAGGGAAAAGGAGACACAGATTGAGAGTCTGATGGAGACCAGGGTTGAATGCTATTAGAGAGCAACTTGTTTATGTTTTCACATGCCTGAGACCAAGGACACATATTTCCTATGAAAGCACCACACTAGGGGCTGGAGAGTGAAGGCATTTGCTCTGAGACTCCTGACTCCCTTCTTGAATGATGTCCAAATGTCCAGTCTCTCCAAACATGAACTAGTTCATCCAACAACTAGTCAAACACATCACCTTTTAAAAATGCTTACTACTTATCAGGACATAAGTTGGAAACACTGCATTTTATATTCCACACAATATTACTTGTATTAATATTAATAGGGAGCCTATTAACATTCCCATTTTGCAGTTGAAGCAACTGAGGCTGAGAGAGATGAAATAATGTGCCTTGAAGCCACACAACTAATAAGTTACAGCTTTGGATGTACCCACCCTAGGTGCCCTTCAATAGATGAATGGATAAAGAACATGTGGTATATGTACACAATGGAATATTACTCAGCCATAAAGAAGAATGAAATTATGGCATTTGCTGGTAAATGGATGGAACTGGAGACTATCATGCTAAGTGAAATAAGCCAGTCCCAAAAAAACAAAGATCAAATGTTCTTTCTGATATGTGGATGCTCATACACAATGGAGAGGGAGAGGGAAGAACAGAAGTTCATTGGATGACACAAAGGAGAATAAAGGGAAGGGAGGGATGGGAATGGGAAAGACAGTGGAATGAATGGGACAGAACTTTCCTATGTTCATATATGAACACACGACCAGGGAAACTCCACATCATGTCCAACCACAAGAATGGGAAGTTAAACTCCATGTACGTATAATATGTCAAAATATATTCTACTGTCATGTATAAATAAAACAAACAACAACAACAACAACAACAAAAAATTTCAGCTTTGGACCTCTCACCCCCCAAGTGGCTTACTATTCAGTTAAAAATAGTATCCATCCAACCACTTTTACTGACTAGTCATATTTAGTCTTGTGTGTGTGTGTGTGTGTGTGTGTGTGTGTGTGTGTGTGTGTGTAGATACAACCTAAAATGGCTTCTCTGAGAAAAATATAGGAGGGATTTGAATAATTACCTACACTAACCCGGTCAGAGCAGAAGTTCCAAAATGGATTCTCTGGCCTGAATGTCGCAGCTAATTACCTCGACCCTCCACCTGACTTAGCGTGTGTAGACAGGCTTAATGGTTTCTCTATTGAGCTCCTCCATTATTTTTCAGGTGCCCAAGGTAATCTTTTCATTGAACACTCACCATCCTGGGATTTTCACAATGCTGATGACTAAGGGATTTTCTTCTGCCTGGTCCTAATAAGGGGACCTGAGTTAATCATTGTGTGGCTTTGATAGGGAGCACGGCAGGGGCTTAAACCACTTCTCTTGCTTCATTAGGGGAAAAAGCAACCCAGGTGCAGACCACGAGGAACTCAGGGTTTGATACTATTAAATCAATGCACAGGCCAAAAAAAAAAAAAAGGTGGATTAGGTCCTTTTTGCCAACAGAAATCTGCTGGGGAAGGCTCAAAGATGGAAGGAAAAAAAATTGAACAGATACCACTGCATTAGTGACGCCCTGAGCTTTCCTTTCTCCCCATGGTCTTGAAAAAAAGATCCAGGAAATTATTTATTCTCTGCACAAGCTTACTCTGCCCTGCCTGTGTGACTTCATAAGAGTTGGTTTCTCAGCCTTTGCCTGCAAACTGCAGACCACACCACTGTTACCAAGGACCAGTGACACTCACGTCAATGTTTGGTCTTTGAAATTTCTGGAATAAGGCTAAGGGATGCTCTCTTGCTTCTTTCTCCACTTCCTTAATCCAGGCAATCTTAGAGCTGTGGATTTTTTTCTTTTTTAAGACTCAAGGCAGCTCAGTATGGAAAATTCCTACTCAATGCTGCTACCAAGCCGAAAATAATTTTATCTCTGATTAGTTTAACTTTTATCTATTGTCATTCATGTCTAGAATATAGATTTGATGAGGGATGAGAACATCTCTCTCCTCAGTGTTTGCACTACCAGGTGTATAGTTGTGGCCCCACAAAAGTTTGTGGACTGAACGGACTTTGGACTGTGATGCTCCATTCAGTACCCAGGACAGAGGTTTTGAGAGCTTTGTTTTTGTTGTTTGAGTTATTGCACTTTTAAGGAACAATTAAGAAAAGTGGGACTAGGCACTATGAGATCAAAGGGAACTGGATTTGTTACTTCTCTGAGAAGAAATTAAAAGGTCTCTTGTTCCTGTACTCTAAGTAGGACAGTGGGATGGTTAAGAGCTTGGGGTCAGGAGTCAGGGCCTGGGCTTCTAGTTCTACTGCCCACCAGCAGGCTGGCAGGAAACTAACCTAGGTATCAGCTTCCTCTTTGGAAGATGGAGATAATGACAGAAGTAACCATAGCACCTCCTCATAGGGTGGTTGTGTAGATTAATTTAAAAGATGGATTTCTTAAATGTTAATCAGACGCAGGACACCATTCAAAGCATTTATCCTGTGTTAATTCACTTAGTGCCTGTGAAGAGTGAAGGAGAGTTAACTCTTATACAGGGCCTGGCACATAGTAAGTGTTCAATTAGTCTTGGCTATTATTTTAACCATCCCTTTCTCCTCTTTTTCCAAAGGGATTGATTTCATTGGTTATTGGCTATGTTAGCTGCTGGTGGTGGGGTCATTAACCTTTAAACACCACATACTGGGGTACGTTCAGAACACTTCTAGAGGGGGGAACATCCAGGGGCAAGATGCCTGGCCACCATACTTCTTCTCCATTTTTGCTGGAATATTGTGGGTTGTGGTCTAGATCCTCTGATTTTATTTCTCCCTGACTTCTAGGTATAACCTCTTGGAAAGACATCCCTGGAGACCAGTATGGCTCTTTGGAGTTCTCTGCATTGGAACATAGTCTGGAAGTCCAGTTCTCATTAGGATAACTTGTTTTTTTAAGATATCTGCCACCAATTCTTTTCTGTTCCCTCATGGAGACCTAGAATCTATTCCTCCATTCTTCTTGAGTCTGGGATGGCCTGTGACTGCTTGGACCAGTGGAGGTTTGATGGAAGTAACACCATGATAATTCTGATTTTTTTTTTTTTGGTACTGGGGATTGAACTCAGGGTGGTTAACCACTGAGCCACACCCTCAGACCCCTATTTTGTATTTTGTTTAGAGACAGGATCTCGCTGAATTGCTTAGGGCCTCACTTAGTTGCCGAGGCTGGCTTTGAACTTGTGATCCTCCTGCCTCAGCTTCCTCAGCTGCTGGGATTACAGGCATAAACCACTGGCTGATTTCCACATTTTTAAGTGGTTGAAAGAAAATAAAAAGCATAATATTCCTGAAAAGTGAAAATGGCATGAAACTGATATTTCAGTGTCCATGAATAAAGTTTTAGTGGCACACAGCCATGCCTATTTATTTACATATTGTCTATGGCTGCTTTTGTGCTTTGAAGGTAAAGTTGAAGAGTTGTGATGGGGAACCTGTAACTCCTAAAGTCCACAATATTCACTATCTGGCCCTTTATAGAAGAAGTTTGCTCACCTTTGAATTAGGACATGACTTAATGGGAAACAGTAGTGTGTGTATGGAAAGAACCAGAAAATATGAATTTCTGATCCTATTTTGATGGGTTGACTACACAGCTGGCCTCATTTTCTTATCTATTATAATGAAGGTGGGTTAATTGTTTTCTCCTTAGATTCCTTCCTTATTAAAAAAAAAGTCTATGACTCTCAGAGGGTCCATGAGGCAGGTTCTAGGGAGAATGTGGGTGAGGAAATATTTCCCACACCTTGAGGTTATCAATATCCTAATAGTAAAGCAAAAGGCTATTAATAGTTTAGCATTAACAGAAGTTCTGGAAGTAAGACTCCAGGAAAAGCTATAGTAATTTTTATTATAGTAATGCTTAATTTTCATTATCATAATTTTTTAGCATCTCTAAAAAATTAGAGATAAAGACTTTTGCCCAGTGCTGTGGCACATGCCTGTCATCCCAGCACTTTGGGAGGCTGAGGCAGGAGGATCGCGAGTTCAAAGCCAGCCTCAGCAACGGCGAGGTGCTAAGCAACTCAGTGAGACCCTGTCTCTACATAAAACACAAAATAGGGCTGGGGATGTGGCTCAGTGGTCGAGTGCCCCTGAGTTCAATCCCTAGCACCCTCTCCTCTCCAGAAAAAGAAACAAAAAGACTTTTTGCACAGGTAACAATGAAGCATGGGAGATTTGGCACAGACAGAAAAGGACTGCAGATAGACAGCATATATTGAGCATTTCCCTGGGCCAGGCAGCACTCTGGGTGTTTCTCGGGAGCCACCTCATTTACTATTCCCAGCAACCCTCTAGCTGTATCTGTCCCTCTTTAGGACGCTGTGGGGATTGATGAAGAGGATACACAGAAAGGTGCATCAGAGTGGGGTATGGCAGGCTCTGGGTACAGCTCAAAGGAGCAACTTTTCTGTGACTGGGCAGCGAGCCCCTGGGCTGATTTCCCTGGAGTTCATATATTTGTACACACCCCTTCCCCACCTCCAGGTTTTATGCTTAATTAATTAATTAATTTTTGGTACCAGGGATTGAATCCAGAGGCACTTAACCACTGAGCCACATCTGCAGCCCTTTTTAATATTTTATTTAGAGACGGAGTCTCGCTAAGTTGCTGAGGCTGGCTTTGAACTCGTAATCCTCCTGCCGCAGCCTCCTGGGCTGCTGAGATTACAGGCATGCACCACCACACCTGGCTATGCTCTCTTTTTATAACAGATATGGAAAGGGGCAGGGATGACACCCTGCACACAACTCTTGTGATAAACACTGCTCAGTCTATAACAGGGAAAAGCTGTGACCATTTCATTGATTAGAAGGTGGGCTGTATCTGGGAAAAGGATGTGCAGATTTCTAATTAGGATTAGATCAGATTAATATAGGGCAGTGGCTAAAAGCAGAAACTCTGGCTTTGTATACACGGGGTCAAATTCCAGCTCTACCAGTCACTAGACAGGTTACTTAATCTTTCCTTGCCTCATTTTCCTCATCTGTAAACTGGGAATAGTCCTTTATAAAGATGTTGTTATTAACTGAGTTCTCAGAACAGTCCTGGGGCCCAACAAGAAACATGTGTTTGTGGTCATTATTGTCCTTTCTGCTGGAAGGCTTCAGTAGACTTACATATTAAGATCTGACTTTGTGCTATCCAGTGGCTACATGTAGCTATTTAAATTTAAATGAATTTTAAAAGTACAGTTAAGAATTTTGGGGCTGGGGCTGTGGCTCAGTGGTAGAGCATTTGCCTAGCACATGTGAGGCACTGGGTTCAATCCTCAGCACCACATAAAAATAAATAAAAATAAAGGTATGTGTCCATCTATAACTAAAAAATATATTCAAAAAAGAATTCAACTTTTTTGGTGAGGAGTACTGGGGATTGAACCCCGGGGTGCTTTATTTATTTTTTATTTTGGGACAGAGTCTCACTATGTTGTTGAGGCTGGTCTTGAACTTGAGATCTTCCTGCCTCAGTCTCTCAAGTCTCTGGGATTACAGGTGCACACCACCGCACCCAGAAAGAATTCAACTCTTGTGCACTAGCCCCATTTCAAGTGCTTGTGAGCCACTTGTGGCTAGTGTTCTATTTTAGACAGCTCAGAACATTTCTATCCTTGCTCCAAGTTCTATTGGACAGTGCTGGTCTAGACTCAAGAGACTTTATAAGTATAGTTATCACATTTATAAGAGTGAAAAAGTGTGTCATTTAATTCCATGTCACAACAAAAAAATATCAAGCTGGGCACAGTGGTGCATGCCTGGAATCCCAGCAGCTCGGGAGGCTGAGGCAGGAGGATCTCAAGTTCAAAGTCGGCTTCAGCAATTTAGCAAGCCCTGTCTCAAAATAAAATATAAAAAAAGGGCTGGGAATGTGGCTTAGCAGTTAAGTGGCCCTGGGTTCAATCCCTGGTACAAAAAAAAAAAGTTATGTAAGATTAGTATCTATAGCTCTCAAGGTTCAGCTGTGAAATGGGTTTGAGTGTCCCTTCTGATAGAAAAGATTGTGGGTACAAAAGAGTAGATCAGAGAACTGTTGCCTTTTTAAAGAACTTTTTTTAGGGTAGATGGACACAATACCTTTATTTTTGATTTTTATGAGGTGCTGAGGCTCGATCCCAGTGCCTCACACATGCTAGGCAGGTGCTCTACCACTGAGCCACAGCTTTTAAAAAATTTTGAGTTTCTGTACCATTTCCTTCTGTGGCCATATGCTTACATTACTTTCCTGATAAGTGATCAATGCAAGAACACCACGGTGGTGGAATGTTCAGTGTTCTGGTGGAGAAACAGCATGGTGTGCAAGGACCTATCCTTTCCCAGGGTGATTTCCTCAAGGTCTCTGCTGATGGATTCGTGGTTTGGAGATGCATCTTCTACAAAGATGAGAGAGAACCTGACACCCTTCCCCCCAGTCTGGAGGCTCTGAGTGCATCTTGGGCAGATGAACACAGTCTAAGTGCCAACGGAGGGACTGACTGCTTGGGTGAGCAGAATGTGTGAGTGGGTGGGATGTACTGGGACTGTGTGTGCGGGTGAGCAGTTGTGCAAACCTCAGTGGCTCCTGCCTGGGGCCAAGTGACAATTGCTGTGGAAGTCCCTTCCAATGCTGAAGACTGGAAAAACACAGAACCCTGGAAGCAAATGTGGAATCATAAACACCATAATGGAACTGCCACATCTTCACTGCCGGTCAATTGTGGAGGGCTGTGCCCGTGTGAGCATGGAATTAAACACTATATAAATGGGCACAGAGCTTAGTATTGCAAGAGGAAAAGGGTTCTAGGATGGATAGTGGAGATGGTTGCACGACATTGTGAATGGACTTAATACTACCAAATTATACACTTAAAAATAGTTAAGATGGAGCCGGGTGCGTGCCTGTAATCTCAACGCCTGGGGAGGCTGAGGCAAGAGGATCACGAGTTCAAAGCCAGTCTCAGCATTTGGCAAGGCCCTAAGCAACTTAGCAAGATTCTGTTTCTAAAATAAATAAATAAATAAATAAATAAATAAATAAATAAATAAAATTATATATAATAAAGGGCTGAGGATGTGGCTCAGTGGTTAAGTGCCCCTGGGTTCAATCCTTGGTACTAAAACAAAACAAAACAAACAAAAACAAAAACAAAAAACAAAATAAACCACATCAGCATTAAATAGAGGTACAAACTGTAGGGCTAGTTTCTCTTTCTCTCCCTCTCTTTTTTTGTAGATTTTTAAATTTTTATTTTATTTATTTTTTTATTTTACTGTTGAAAAAACTCTCTCTATTTTGTTTTTAAGGAGGGCTACACTTTCTAAATGTTGACATAGGAACCGTCACACCCCAAATTTCTCCTGAGTAGCTCACAGTTCAGAAGAATGATCAATGACTTTCAAAATCTGAATCACAATTGAAATAAAAGAATTAAACATTGAGTTTTTAAAAAAATATTTTTTAAGCAGTTTCCCTAAATTGCCTAAAAATGGGAACCCTATTCAAAAAATTTTCAGAGAATGGAAAGAGAACATAGGTCAAGTCTCCACTTGTACTCCTGACCTTTGAATTGTTGGCTGCGTCCTTGGGAAAAGCAATTAACTGTGGTTTTCTCATAAACGATGTTGAAATAAATCCTTTATATCTGATAGTAGTCATATATAAAAACATAGATGTATTTACCACTAATAGAATGCCTAATATATACTGTCTTATTCCTTTTCTTTTTGTGTGTGTGATACTAGGGATCAAACCCAGGACCTTATGCACACCAGGCAAATACTCAATCACAGAGCCATGTCCCTAACCCCTATTTTATTCATTTCTTATAAGAACCTATCTCTTCATTTTCCAAATGAAAAATCTGGGTTCCAGGAGGTTACGTTACTTTCCCTAGAGCACACAGCTAAGAAGTGGTAGAGCTGGGATTGGAATTTATGTGGGTCTGACTTCAAAGGAAAGTCTCTGTCCCCAAGACTGCTTCTCTGAACCTCAGTTTCCTCATCTGAGAGTGATGATAATCATCATGCCTGCTGCTTTCTTTTCTTTTTTCTTTTTTTGTACCAGGGATTAAACCCACAGACACTTAACCACTGAGCCACATCCCCAGCCCTTTTTATATTTGATTTAGAGACAGGGTCTTGCTGAGTGGCTTAGAGCCTGGCTAAGTTACTTAGGTTGCCTTTGAACTCATGATCCTCCTGCCTCAGCCTCCTGAGCTGCTGGGATTACGTGTGCCCCTGCCCCTGGCTACTACTATCTTTTCTATATGATAATTTACCAGAATCTAAAGGTAAAAATCAGACAGACTGTGCAAATACTTCAAAAAACAAAAGGTTTTAAAATATTCACTCAGCACAAATAAAACCTGATAAATAACGATGAAACCTCAATAAATATTCTGAAATGACCTCTGAGAACCACAGCAGAACTTCAGAGAGGCCAGGGGATTGTAGAAGACATCCCAGGGTTCCCCAGAAAATGTCCTTAGACCAGGACATAAAACCCTGGTGGCAGGGCTGCTGGGGGACTGCACGGTTTCTGTGCGTGTTCATAAATATTGATTGTGATTAAACTATTAGCATAATAAGAAGGGTAATAATGTCTCCCTCAGCCCATCCCACCCTACTTCTCCAAGTCCCTACCTTTCATTAAACAAAGGGCTGCTGGCACTGCCGGGGAGTTGGGCAAGAGGCAGGGAAAAGATCTCTATTAAGCAAAAGCATTCTGTTCCATGCGCCGATTAGGAGCAGCAGCCTCATTAAGCAAGAGGATTGTTCTCATCTCCTGTTGCTCAGGGTACTGTGCTCTGAGACTAGATCCAGGAAGTGTATGTTCTCATCTCTCTTCCCTCCTGGGGCTTCGGAACAGATGCCTGATTCAAGTAGACCTGTTTTTCCTTCCAGTTTCCCTCATTTCTGTCCCAATCCTTCATTCCCAGAGAGGATTTTTTTTGTTTTTGTTTTTTTGCAAGGCTCAAGGGCTCCTTCAAACCAGCCCTCTTAATGCTGCCAAAACTAGACAATACTTGCACGCTTATTCTTTGCCTAGCAGAAGGCTAAGCGATTTATAAGTGATTAACCCCGGCAGTGGTGGGCTTGATGATGATCATCACTTACAGATGAAGAATCGGAGGTTCAGAGAGGTTAAGTGACTTCCTAAATGACCCACAGCTAATGGCATCATGAAGCTGGTATTTGAACATGGGTCCCTTGGCCTCTAGGTTTGCCCCTTCAAGGGCCGTGCTGTATGGCTGTCCCATGTATAGGACATACTATTATTTTAGGAGAAGCTCAGAAGAGCAAATTGGAAAATTTTAATTTTGTAAAATTTCCAATCAGGCATGAAGGCTTTTTTTTTTTTTTTGTTGACTGGAAGTGGGTGCCTTTGCCTGCCTCCGGCATTTCTCAGGTCTTGATTTGCCTCTTGAACATCTCTCAATACTAAAAAGTCCAATAGGAGGCACACTCTAAGAGGATGAGGGCCATGCTTACGTACTGGCTCCTGCATGGCTTTGGTGCTGAGCAGGTGAGGATTGTATTGTTGTTACCAAATAGTAACATTTCTGCACGAAGGGGTCACTTGTCACCCTTGATGCCCTCCCTCACCCCCCCCCCAGGCTGTCTCAGCCTGAACTTGAAGGTATAAATTGTTTATACCTTGACACTGTCAAGGACAACTTATCAGTTATAGTCAGCCTAGTTTTGCTACATAGAGGAGAGTTTTCACTTATTTTCCTCCTCTTGGGTAAAGAGTGGAAAAAAGGAACACTGGATGTCCTAGGAGGTCACTTTCCTGGAACCAAACTAGCTGTGCAGGTCATTTTCCTCCTCTGGTCTCAGTTTGCACATCTGCAAAATGGGGTGGATAGAAAGTCTCTGAGTTTCCCCAAACTCCCGGCATCCATCACCTTCTGGATCTTGGCTACAGCCCATGTGCCATCTGTAGCATATTTACTTAATATTCCTCTTTAAATTGGCTCACTTTAAAAATCATTATAAAAGGAAACTTATATTCCTACTATAAATGGAAGATCAGTTCTCTCACTCAATAAGAGAAATTAAGGGTAAAAATAAATACTATCTAAATAAAATAAAGCTATTAAGTTCTAGCTAGACATGGCTGCCTCCTGAGGATGCCAAGCTGTGGTCTCTTTTTCTCTCGCTTTCTCTCCCTCTGACACACATACAAATTTGGAAATTTTAGGGACGTGTGAAATACTAAATGGAAACTTTCTCTTTGCTGTAGGGATAAAGATGAAAAGAACTCATGGGGAATAACCCTCACACCACGTGGCTGGTGTTATTTAGTGCTGAGTTGTTTTTTTTTAATTTTTTTTTAGTTGTAGATAGACATAACATCTTTATTTTTTTACTCATTGTTATGTGGTGCTGAGGAGTGAACCCACAGGTATGATAATTGTCAAGTGTATTTTCAAGGCAGCAACTGGAAATGAGGAAGTCCTACTAGGTGACAAAATGATCTGTCACAGACCCCAAAGCGAATGTCAACTTCTAAAACATTGGGGAGTGGCTGATGAAAGAAATTGTTAGAAGACATGGAGATCAGTGTTTGATGGCTGTAACTTTCTAGGGCATGGAATTTTGGGTTGGTCCACTGTGAACAAAATATATTAGAAGAAAAACACAGTGACTCTTTAGCCACCTTCCAATGGTGGCCCATAACTTCAGCATCAGAAGACTGCAAGCCTGGTACTGGCTTCTTTTGGGGAGCTGGTTTCTCTGTGACTTCTCTGAACTTTTCCAGCTGAATCAATTTTGGTAATATTACTGCTTGAACCCCTTCAATTCTGTACCATAGGCAAGCTCCTTTATGAGCAGGGTCCTGCATAGCTCTTGAACCCTATGGCTGTCATTTCCCTTCTTCTGCTATTGCCTGGCCCTGGGTCCCAAGGCACTTTGAGTTCCCAGAATGGATTAGGCCTTCCCTTTCTTCTCTAGGTCTTAGTACCTTGGAATACTCTTAGTTTTCTTCTTTGATGGGCAAAGTTCTACTTATTCTGTGGTCTCAGTTTAAATGTCACTTCCTTCAATGGCCTCCCAGATGAGACTGGGTCCCTTTTGGTCTACAATCCTATTGCAATGGCTACTTTTCTGTCTCTCAAATATCATCACACTTACAATTACTTGTTGGGAACAGATCTCTCTCATGCAAATGTACAATAAGAGGCATTGTCTCCCTTATATATTGCTAGGTCCCCAGTATCTAGCACATAGTAGACACTCATTAAACATGCATGGGATGACAGGCTAATATAAAACTAAAGATTTTGTGGAAGGCATAATGGAAGTGGGGAATATTGTGAGTCCATTACTTTGGTGTTATTACAAAACTGGCTGGCTGATGGATAAATCATTTATAAAATAATTTTGATGGTCAGATTTGAAAAAGAGATAATTCCTTCCCTTAGAAATGATAGCAGTTAGTGGACTGTCTGTGGAAGAGTTACTAATGGATTACATTTATGAGTTTCTGTGCATTTATGGGGAATATCATTCCAGCCATAGTAAAGGAGTAACTTTAGGGTGAAGTATTTTTTTGCTTATGTATACTTTTATTGGTGCATTATAATTATACATAACAGTAGGATTTGTTGTTATAGTCTCGTACATGCACACAATATAATAATATAATTTGGTCCATTTCTTAGTAGTTGTGTGACTTTGGATGCATTATTCAACATCTCTCATCTGGAAAGTGGGGATAATAATAGAACCTATTGCACAGAGTAACTGAAACTGAAGAGAGAAAATGTATGTCAATCACTTAGCCCAGTAGCCTATAAATGTCAGCCCTCACCGCTATGCTGGGTGCTGTGTCTAAGGCAGGCGCCTCCAGTCTGAAATGCACCAACAACTGATCTGAACAACATGAATTCAGTGGCTGATAAATTGATGTCATTTTTGGAGGATGGACCAGCCTTTGTCTTTGTCACCCATCACCAGCTCACACTGTACAAAGCCGTGGACAATCCTCAAAGACAAAGCCCAAAGGAACACCATCTGAGAAAACACTAACAAACTCTGTGGGACATTCATGCTACTCTAAAACCCACATGGGCTTCCTGATCAGCATGTTCTGGGGACAGAGGTGAACTCCTTTAGAGTGACTATTTATAGAGCAGCCAACTCTTTCTCTTCGAATTCTAACTTACAACCCATAGTTTATTGCTAAGCCCCCGGTACATAGCACATAGTAGGCACTCAATAGACATGCATTGAATGGTCATTACTATTTGATGTCATGCAAGGCCTACTGTGTGTCCATTGATCCCAATGGCCCAGGAGTAGCAGCATTCCCACTTGACAGATGAGGAAACTGAGGCTCTGAACTGGCCAATCCCCTGCCCACATTTCTGATCCCATTCAGACATTGATGGAGGTGATAGTCTTGTTGGAAAGTATGACATCAAGAGCTCTGGACAACAGCAGCCAATGCTGCTGATTCACACCAAGTCCAGCCTTTGTCACTGATTCTAGTGGGAAGGAGCATGTCTACTTTTTTTTTTTTTTTTCCATTTCTAAGTGGCAAAGCAAGTATAATGCTGGTAAAAGGGACCAAAAAAAAAAAGGTGAATGAGAACTTGAGATTTAAGATTGGGCCAGGCGCAGTGGCACACATCTGTAATCCCAGTGGCTCTGGATGCTGAGGCAGGAGAATCGCAAGTTCAAAGCCAGCCTCAGCAACTTAGCAAGGCTCTAAGCAACTCAGTGAGACCCTGTCTCTACATAAAACACAAAATAGGGCTGGGGATGTGGCTCAGTGGTCGAGTGCCCCTGAGTTCCCAGATAACCTCCCACAAAATGATTGGCTATAGGGTCGAGTTTGGTCTCCTGACAGCCCTAAAATGGACACTCTTCTCCAGGTTCCGAGTGGCTTTTATGCTGTGTTGTGATACCTCAAATGGATTTACTTGATGGGAAATCTTAGGTCAATTGTAGGAGCTGCAGAGGATCTAACATAGCCATTCCATCCCGGCTTTGGGGTGGAAGCCAGCACCTTCCTACATCTTCATCCCTCTGTGGAGAAGGCTCTGCTGTTGAGTGGAAGGAATAAGCAGGTGGGGAGCTGGGGGGCTTAGCTTCTTGGAGCCTCAGCTTCATCTTTGCTGAGGAGCACTGTTGGAATGGAATTGTTCTGAGGATTCCACAGAAGATGTACATTTAAAGCACTTAGTTCTGTGCCAGGCTCCTAGCAAGTACTTAAGCAATGGAAGCTGTGCTCTTGAAGTTATTTTAGACTTCCAAACTCATCTAATATAACTGTCATTGTCTATCCGTGAAGGCAATCATAAGCCAAGGAGCTGTCCTTTCTTCCAGGTCACATAGCTCCATGATAAGGGGCAGGGCTGGGCTCCTGTCCAGGTCTCCTTATTCAGGGCTGACTTTCTAGGTCCTCACTTGGCTTCGGGAGCTTGTCAATCAATAAATCACAGCTATTGGGTCTTTCACCTTTGCCCTCTCTGCTGGGGTCTCTGTTCCCAACGCCCTTTGTGATGTGCAAAGTATCCTACAAAAATGCTCCCTGCCTGCCTACCTCCTGGAGGCTGCATCTGCTCCTCTTTCTAGAAGACTCTCCTTTTCTCTCTGTTTTCCTGAGGGGGCAGGTACCAGGGATTGAACTCAGGAGTACTCGACCACTGAGCCACATCCCCAGACCTATTTTGTATTTTATTTAGAGACAAGGTCTCACTGAGTTGCTTAGGGCCTCACTAAGTTGTTGAGGCTGGCTTTGAACTCGTGATCCTCCTGCCTCAGCCTCCAGAGCTGCTGGGATTACAGGCGTGGGCCACCATGCCTGCCTCTCCCTTTTTCTTTATCCTTGGTTGGCTCCTAAAGCTCAGGGCTCCTCTGTGGAGGGATCCTGGATGACTCTCCTAACGCAAGTAAGGTCCCTACCCACTCTTCCTTCCCTCCAGCTTAGATCCTGCGCCAAGCTTCCCTCCACTTGACCCTTCTCTTCTGCCTGTCTCCTTGACTAAATGCAAACTCTAAAAGAACAGCGAACATCTTTTCTGCCCATTGCTCTGTCATTTCTCCCCAGCGCCTAGAACGGTACCTGACACAGAGGTGTTCAGTAAACATACTCTGGGTGAATGATTGATTGATTGAATGAATGAGTGAGCGAATCCCAGAACTGGCTTATTGGTTAATACCTGGG
Source organism: Xerus rutilus (assembly GCA_028644305.1). Lineage (NCBI taxonomy): Eukaryota > Metazoa > Chordata > Mammalia > Rodentia > Sciuridae > Xerus > Xerus rutilus. The sequence continues at coordinate 47,497,298 of CM053413.1, forward strand.
CAGGACGGAAGGAAGCATTTGAACTTTCTGGGAGAGATACCTGCGCACCTGCTCGCCCCCCTTCTTGGCCTCCTAAAAGAACAGCGCGAGGCTATCCACAAGACACGGACCTCTCCAAACGAGCTTCCCACACAAAAGCACATCTTGCGCTCAACGGAAATGGGCGGATAGTTGCTAATCGCGTCTTCCAACTGGGCTGATCTTTCAAAAGTTCGAGAGGCGCCTGCCTCCATAAATCCCAGACTGCTACCGCTGCCGAGGCTGCTGAGGGAGGAGAGGAGGGTGCGCTTGGGCGCTTCTCGGGCTGGCACGAGGAAGCCACATCTCATCCTCCCTCCTCCCCCAACTCCTCTCCAAGAGAGGAAGCAATGCAGATGGAGACGAGAAATAAATATTCCTGCCTGCTCGGTGGCACTGCAGACGTTTTCCAAAATGTCTGGCTTGGACCATGAAATCAAGCCCGCCCAGGAAAGGAGGCGCTCAGCAGGAGAAAGAGGGGGAAAGGGTGGCATATTTGTCGATGCGCGTCAGCTTTCTGGGGGGCAGAGCACATGGCTCATACTTGGCAGTCCTGCTGAGGTGGGGATGTGGTAAGTGCACAGTAATCCTTGAAGAATGGCATCAGAGATGCGAGCTAAATGAAGGGAACCATGCCGACTGTGGGTGGGCAGGTGTGCAGGGTCCCTGCGCGCCTGTCCAGGGTCCTAGGACCCCTCGCTGGTTCTTGCGTGGGTTTCGGGTTCTTTCTGCCCTACCTGCTACTTCTGCCCAGTTTTTGTTGACCTGCGCTCCACTCCTGGGAAATTGACACAACTGGGCTGTGGGCACCCTGAAATTTGGGCAGGAGCTCAGAATCCATGTGTGGAGATATTCCTGCCACCTCTGAGCACAGCTCGCCTTCTCTAATACTGGAATACTGGCAGGAGATGAGAACACAGGCAACAAATGAGAAGTGGGTGCTTTTGGCCTCGAGGTGGCCAAGTGTGTGGGAGAAGTGTCACTAAGAAGGGAAGTTACAGGCGCAGCAATAGGCACCCAAGTGTTCGGCATTACCGTGCCTTCGCTAGGCGTGCTGCGAGACTGCAAAATGACTCAGAAAAAGGGAGAGGAGACAACGGGACTTTGCAGACTGAGAACTCCTGCCTAGGACCCTCTGGGTCTTTGTCTCTAAACCTCCTGGGTCTCCTGCTGCTGGATCACCTTCCAGCTGTCCTCTTGCTAAGTCAGTACCGAGGATGGCTCTGTTGGTTGGATTGACAAGAGAGGCCAACCAAGACCTGAGGGGCTTTCCTGGTTTCACTGGCTTCAGGTTTAGTTCGGTAAATACAATTGTTCAAAAGTGAAAACTCAAAAAAAGACTCTTCTGTGGGGGTCAGGGTGACATTTTCCAGAAATGTTGCATTTACTTGGATCCCTTTTCTCCATTGCCACGATTTCATGGAGAAATGCTGCATTGCCTAATATTTCCCACTCATGTGCCCTGAATCCTTCTTTATGAATCTTCCCCACTCATTTGCCCATCTGCCTTTTAGTGCCAGGCAATTGCCAGCTGAATCTCACTCTCTCCAGGAAGCTGTTCAGTGGCAGGGGAAAGCTGGCAGGACACGGAGGTTCCTGTCCCCACTGTGCCCATTGCCGTGTGGCCTCAGAAAAATTGCTCCCCCTCTCTGGGCCTTGGTTTCTTTGTCAAGGGAGTATGACGGATAGGTTTCATTTTAGCTGTGACACATTATAGGTGGTTCTGCAGAGTTAAATTGGATAGAATTTCTGTTGTCACTATCTCTGTTCTAACCCACCTTCACCAATAAACTCCAGGGATGAGGTTCTCACACTCCTGGGACTGAATCAATCCTTATGCCTAGGAAGGTCATGGCTGCACATCAACATAAGTTTGGCACTGGATGCTGCTGAGAAACTTTTAATTTTGTTCTGCCAACATTTCCCTTAATTTCTGGGAAGACTAAAGTATGGGTTGGTGAAAGAGCAAAGTAGGGTATATTTGGAAGTTGTATGCATCTTATAATAATCATATTAGTTACCTGCTATTAATAATAGCTGCCATTTATTAAGCTCTATTATAAGCTGGGACTATAGATCTTATCCACCTGGCACTCCCTTATAGATGACAGGCTCAGAGAGGGTGAGACCCCTGCTCAGGATCACACAGCTGGCTAGTATTGGTAATGGAATTAGTGTTGGTTTCCAAAGATGGCGGTGTGCTACCCACTACCATGTGCTGGGCTTTGTCTTGCATTCAATATCCATCTGGGAGATTTTTCCTACAGTAAGACTGTGTTAAAGACCCACAGACAGGGCTGGGGTTGTAGCTCAGTGGTAGAGCACTTGCCTAGCATGTGTGAGGCACTGGGTTCGATCCTTAGCACCACATAAAAATAAATAAATAAGAGTATTGTGTCCATATAAAACTAAAGTAAAATAAAATAAAAATAAAAGACCCACAGACAGTGGGTCCTAAGTTGATTGTCTTTTTATGGCTCTGTCAAAAGAAAATATCTCAGAGCCAGCAAAATCCTGCTATTGAAAATGACAGGGGTGCCGAGGTGGTGGTGCATGCCTGTGATACCAGTAGCTCGGGAGACTGAGGCAGGAGGATCACAAGTTCGAAGCCAGCCTCAGCAAAAGCGAGGCGCTAAACAACTCAGTAAAGCCCTGTTTCTAAATAAAATACAAAATAGGGCTGAGGATGTGGCTTAGTGGTCAAGTGCCCTTGAGTTCAATCCCCAGTAACCCCCCAAAATAAATAAATAAAATGACAGGGGTGCAAGTAGCTGTGCTATCTGCCTGACACCACGAAGAGTGGAGACCTGGATCCCCGAAGCAGCCTTTGTAGTGGCTCTCTCCAGTGATCTGTCTACAGGGCATAAGCTGCCTTTTCTACTCAAATTTGCCTTAGCCCAATTCTGGCACAGAATTGGAACATCTCGACATTCATAAAAGACCCAGTCTTTTGCTCCAGATGGTCCCAGTCCTGGGCAGGTAGGAATATGTGAAACTACCCACAGGGGGCTACCTCAGGTCAGCAGACACAGGTCCAGTCTGCAGAGACCACTGAGGCTTCGCTCAGGCAGCCAGTGGCTGTGTGTAAAGGCAGATCTGCCTTGAAAGGCAGACTTTTTTTTTTTTAAATTTTTCTTTTTTTTTTTGTAGTTGTAGATGAACAGCATGCCTTTATTCGTTTCATTGTTGTGTGGTGCTAAGGTTCGAACCCAGTGCCTCACACATGCTAGGCAAGTGCTCTACCCCTGAGCCCTAGCCCCAGCCCAAGGCAGATTTCTTCATGAAGACTCTTGGTTTTTACATGCCAGCCAATGAGTCCAGTCAAGGAAAACATTCGCAGGAGGAAGGAAAGTGACGCAGGAGGAAAGACCACATATAACATACTTGCAGCTCTATGAGACCAGCGGCTCTTCAAAGTACAATCTCTAAAGTGAACTTCCTTTATTTACAGGTGAGGAAACCACGGCCCACAGAAAGTGGTTTGCCTGAGATAGCTAAGGTGGGTGGCGTCAGGCAAGTCTTTGGATGCAGACATATAGTGGTGCATCTATATGTCTCTGTGTATGTGTGTGTGTGGTACGTTCACAAATGAAATCGCAACAATGGGCTGGGTGTGGTGGCACCTGCCTGTAATCCCAGTGCCTCAGGAGGCTGAGGCAGAAGTATCATGAGTTCAAAGCCAGCCTCAGCAGTTTAGCGAGGGCCTAAGGAATTCAGCGAGATCCTGTGTCTAAATAAAACATGCAAAAGGGCTGAAGATGTGGCTCAGTGGTTAAGAGCCCCTGGGTTCAATCCCTGATTACCCCTCCCCAAAAAAAAAGAAAAGGAAAAAAAAAGAAATAGCAACAATATTGAGTTTTGTGCCATTAGGAAACATCCTGATTATTCTCTTAATGTTAATATTACATATTAATAGTTTTCCCAATTAACATACACATGCACATCCCCCACATGAAGAAGCACAGCCGCACCCCGCCCCCTGCAAACCCAAACCCCAACTAAACTAAAACCCGGAAAGGAAGAAGCTCTTGACTTACGGTAAATGACAGAAAAGAAGAAAACAAGGTCCCTTCATCATATCTGGATAATTTTGCCAGGACTCCTTCCAAGATAGTAACGAACTAGCAAAACAGCAGAAAAGAAAAAAAAAATCATTATTTCAAACCCTAATTGTTCACGACAAAGAGCAACATTTTTCTATCACGTAGAGACTGGGGCTCAGTCCTCTGCTCATTTTTGAATTCTCTAACTCGATTCCCACCTTCGGAGAAAAGAGGAGGCTGCTTTTACACAGAAATATTTGACTTATCCGGCTTTCTCTTCATTATTATGTGATTGCAAATATAGAGGGTTACAGAAGTGCAAAGTGACAAAATATTATTGAGTTGCGCATAGCGTGCGATAATATTAAATGCACTTTTCAAAATCCAAAACTGCGCAAAGCCGTTTTTACGTTACATATTAGCACTATACATTTAATCCAGTCTATTTTTATTTGTATTTTATCAGTAATTTGGGGGAAACAGAAGTTTAGCACTGGCAAATATAAATGTCTTCCCATTCAGCATTACTTAGTTAAAATTCTATAATTCATGAGGGTGACTGAAATAGCTTTATCTGACTTTTATGTTTTATTATGACTCTCACTGCATGTGAAACTAGAGAAAAAGGGGTTTTCGTGATGGCAGAATTCCTTATTACCGTTTAACTTTCTGTATTTAAAAATCTAACTTTGTCAGGGCTGAAAAAACAAAACAAACATTTCCCGCATAACCTCGTGCAACTTTTGGGGACAAATTATTATTAAGTTAACATATGCCACTTGATCAATTTATCTTCACACGGCTTGCAATCATCGGAAAATCATTTGGAGCTGTGGCTGGGTGGTGGTACGATCTTGTTTCTTGAGAGATGCAAGCCTCTGGTTCAACTTTTTTTTTTTTTTAACGTTAAATTTTAATGAAAATGAAGCTATAAACAAAGCCTGATCCACAATGAAACATTTCACCAGAGGCTGATTACCTTTGCAACCAAGAGTGTTATCATTTCTTTAACTGTTTCTTCGATTAGTTCATCTATTTTTGAATGGTATTGATGCTAAGGAACAGAAAGAAAAAGATTAGCATATTTTGGAGGCAATGGCATGACATCCACCTGTAATTTTAATTTATTTGCTTAATTATTTATTGATACTGGGGATTGAACCCAGAGGCGCCTAGCCACTGAACAACAACCCCAGCCCTGTTTTGTTTTTATTTTAATATATTTTATTTGGAGACAGGAGTCTCACTGAGTTGCTTAGGGCCTTGCTAAATTGCTGAGGCTGGCTTTGAACTCATGATCCTCCTGCCTCAGCCTTCTGAGCCCCTGGAATGACAGGTGTGTGCCCCCAAAACCCGGCCACCCGTAATTTTTAGACCACACAATTTATAAATAAAGCCTGGCCTGCAGACCCAGTTTACTCCCATAATTCTGGAAGCATCTATAAGATTCTGACTCTAGGTCTTTGATGGAGACAGATCTGAAACTTAAAAAAATGACCAGGATCATATGTCTCACCCAGGGCGTTAGATGTCTCTGTTATATGTCGACACAGACACAGATTTATGAATAACGTGCATGGGTGGCTTAATGGTATGGCAGTGTGTTGATCTGGATTTTCCAAAGCCAGATGCCACAATAATCTAATAAAGGAGATGAAAATTATCTTTGGGAAACTGCTGGGGAGAGGGGATTGTGGCTTATATAACGGAATCCATCCAAAGGGAATTTGACCAACACACTGATTTTGCAGAAACTGTTCTGAAACCTTCAGGTGATTTGGGTTCATGTCACGGAGCTGCCCACTTTTATCTACAGATGTGGACTTTGTGTCCTGGTAAGGCAGCAGTGAACTCTATGGCGAGTGACCCATTTCCTCTATTTATGCCTAGGCAGTTCCAAGCTGAGAACTTCTGAGATAGCAGCTAAGTTTGTTCAATTTCTCGAACTGTGGCTGTCGATTAAATTTAAATAGGAATGTGAAAACAAATCCCCACACAAACAAAAAAAAATCTGCTGTGCATGCCAGAGAAAAAGGAAAAGTGATTTCAACACAAAATATTAGATGCCAGCTCCTTGACATTTATTAGATCAATTTAGTATCCATTTGAATTATTCTGTATTTCCTTAAGACACACAAAAAAAGAAACAATGCAAAACATTGTTATTTGGAAAGGAAAATGCACTTACCCACTCTTTAGCAAACTTTCAGAAGATGATTAATTAGGAACAGAAAGAAAAAGGAACAGTGCAAATGAAAATTAGGACAAGAAGGACATATGAGAAAATGAAAATAATTAAATAAACCATCCAAAAAAAAAAAAAAGCCATGAAAACATACAGATAATAAGCCATAGGAATGGGATTTAATATTCTGAGAACTGGCAGACAGAATCATTGAGAATGAACAAAGATATGTGAGGCTGGTTTGTCATTGAAAGACCTGGATAAAGTTCCAGGGCAAAGTTGAGAAGTCATATTTCCTACAAAAATCTAGCTGTTTCCTCATCTGTAAAAAACAAAGCAAAACAGATAATACCATGACCTAGGACCAATAAGAGGTAGGAGTCCTCTCTTCTTACTGATTTTGGAAAGGGAATGAGAAGATACTGTATATAGATTTTCAGATCCACATTCAAAACAGCAGAGAGGATTTTGAATGTCCCTATCTCTCTCTCTCTCTCACACACACACACACACACACACACACACACGCACGCACGCGCGCGCGCGCGCACACACACACACACTTAAGGCAGTGGCTATGTTCAATACTCTGATTTGATCATTACATGGTATATACTATCAAAATTTCCCATGTGTCCCATAAACATGTACAGAATGTGCCAATCAATCAAGAATAAAATAAAACTTAAAAAAAAAAGATTCTTAGTCAGTCTGTCCTATTATTTAAAAAATTCAGTGCCCAAACCCTTTCCTGGTACTCAGGTTCTCTAATGCATAGGTCTGTTTTGAAGATCTAGTGTGGTTCTAGATGTGAAAACATATTGCCAACTGTGATTTCAGTTCCAATGTTATTATTTGTTCCGTTCGTCATCAAGTAGCTGATGGGGTGAGGATCTCATCATATATTCATCCTCCTCCTTTTAGTTGATTAGAGGGAAAACCAAAGCCAAAGTCCCTGTTGCACAATCCTGGTGAATCAGAACCGAGGTTGCTAGATTGCTAGATTCAAGAAAGGGAGCTGGGGCTGTAGCTCAGTAGTAGAGCGCGTGCCTAGCATGCGTGAGGCACTGGGTTCGATTCTCAGCACCACATATAAATAATAGATGAATGAAACAAAGATCCATCAACGACTAAAAAAAATATATAAAAAAAGGATTTACTTGTCAGTGGTATAAACCTGAAGCTAACCACAGAAAACTGAACTGCAGAATTCTGTGCTAGAAACACAAAGAAAGATGTCAGAGCAAAAGAATTCAGGAATATTGACGGGACTCCAGATTCATTTTTAGGTCTTGAGAGAAGATCCAGAATCACATCTCGACTTTCCTTCCCCATGTGACTGCTTTACTGTGCTAGGTTTTCTTTGCATTGCTAGAAATGAGTCATATTTATTAAATTAATTATGGGATTAAAGTAAGCCAGGAAAGCTAGCTAGGTGCAAAATGATACATTATGAACTGAAGGGTTTCTAACCAAGCAAAGAACATCATTGAGAATCAAAATGTTCTCTTGAGAAACTTGGCTGAAGGGATGCAGATGAGAGAAAGATTATGAGTCTTGGTATGAGGAGTTAATGATGTCATTCTTTTACTCAAGAGAATTATGGTTTCTGTTCAGGAGCCAAGGGACCTCAAGTCCTTTCATATGGAGGCAGGATGGGGACACTGTGGTTATGGGAACCTCTCTTACCTTCAATTTTGTCCAAGCCAAACTTGGCTCTAATTTCTCTCCAGGAAGTCTCACTATCTCAAATATTATGATCTTCACTTTTCTCCTGTTATAATGAACATTTCTTTCTTTCTTTTTTCTTTTTTCCTGCTTAAGAAGTGTTTGGATCTGATTATTCTGTCTCTTACTTCCAGTGGAAACTTGAACATGGCAATCCCTGCAGGGTCTATGTTCTCATCTCTGCTATGGAACTAGAATTATCACTGCTATGAATGTAGAGATCAGATTTGCCTAACTAAGCCATCAAGCAATATATGGAAATCTGGTTGAGAAACTTCCAAGTGTTGTGTGGCAGTATCATTACTGAGGTACTACCATTCCTAGTTAGCATGGTACTTATATGGATTGGCACACATCTCCAAACTCATCTAAAATCTATACATTTTATTGTATGTAAATTATACTTTAATTAAAGTAAAATCTACTTTGGAAAGATAGTAGGCCAGGATATTAATTACTTTGCTAATCAAGTAACAAAGGGATAAATACCAAAATAGCTCCCCTTCTTATTGGAGTGATTACAAAATACATAAATCCCTTTTGCCAGATTTTTCCTGATATATGAGAAATATGATATATTTTTCCTGATATATGTTTGGTTGGTTTGCTTTTCTGGAGCAACAAGACTGTGCCTTCAGGCTAGGGTTGTGGCTCAGTGGTAGAGCGCTTGCCTAGCACATGTGAGGCCCTCGGTTCGATCCTCAGCACCACATAAAAATAAATAAATAAATGTATAGTGTCCATCTACAACTGAAAAAAGAAAAAAAAAGACTCTGCCTTCAGTCTGCTCTTTCTGGGGAGATAGACTGTTCTAGCATGAAGGGGTATATATTCCATCAAGGCATCTTCTAGTTACCATCACTACTACCAGATTCTCTCGTCACCAAACCCTTGCAATTTGATTGACTGTCCAGTTTTATGTGCATTCTGATATGGGTACAAAGAAGACTCTTTCCCATTCTCCCCCTCCCCTGTTTTTTTTTTTTTTTGGTACCGGCAATTGAACCCAGGGGTGCTTAACCACTGAGCCACATCCCTAGCCCTTTTAATATTTTATTGTAAGACAGTAACTCTCACTGAGTTGCTTAGGGCCTCACTAAGTTGCTGAGGCTGGCTTTGAACTTGCGATCCTCCTGCCTCAGCCTCCTGAGCCGCTGGATTACAGTCGTGCACCACTGTGCCTGGCCCATTTCCCCATTTTCCAGCTGTGTCTGTCTGTTAGCCTTCTTGGATTCGAATTTACCTACAACCCTGAATTATACCCTGGAGCCCTTCATCACGGCAGTAGCTACCAAGGGAACTAGGAATTTTCAATGGTGTGGAAAGTTTGTGGAGTTCACTTTTGCTTCTGACAGGCTAAGTTGCTGCAAATTCACAATCACGATGTGAAAAACATTCCACTTGACTTCCTGCGCTGCACAGTTTGCCTTGTCATGGAACAGATTGTGTGTATGTTGTCTTTCTGTGAAGACCATCTGACCTTGGAAACGAGAGGAAAACACACTAGACCAAGTGAGAAACTATTTAATACACAATTTCCTCTCTATTGGTACTTCACAAATTTTAATGGAAAAATAAATATTTAAGATGGAAAAGTATGGTTAACAAATGTCACAGCAGCTGCCTTTAGACGAGACATGATCCCCATGCAGAAATTCAGGAAGAGATCTTAAGCTTGGAGATTACATCACCTTGACAGCATCTAGTTTAAAACAGGTGGAGGGAGGTGGAATCTGGGTGGTGAAATCCAGTATCAGACACTAACTACATCTATAATACAGGCTTAATATCCAGTACTCAAAAAATACAAACTACTTAAAAAATTGGGTTTTCATCTATTCTTATCCCTATTTTAGGATGTTTCCAGTCATCCCGGGTCAACTGATCTTAACGAATCAGTTTTACTTTGGAGATGAATATCTCCATTCTATAAAATGAGAAAAGGCAGGAAGGACCATTTTCATGGGACCTTCCACTAAAGGTCTACTCAAAGTTGCAACTATGGCTCCAGGTCACTCAGAGCAAGTACAATCTCTTCTGGTTTCATCCTGAATGTTCTCAGACACGTGGCTTTCTAAGCTCAGAAGGGGCCTTGCTCCTACAAGCTGGTCATTTAAGTATCTCTGACTCCTTTATACACAGGAAAAATGTCATGGTAGGTATTTCTAACATGGCTTGAAAAACCATATCTTTTGGATAAGAGCCATAGA
>CM053413.1:47507981-47605586 GCA_028644305.1 Xerus rutilus
ATGTGGCTCAGTGGTCGAGTGCCCCTGAGTTTAATCCCAGGTACCAAAAAAAAAACAAAACACCTCAGATCACTCAACAATAAAAAACCCACAAATAACTCAGATTAAAAACTTGTGGTGGAATGAGACAGACATTATTACCCTATGAATGGGTAATTGCAGGAATGATGTGACTCTACATCATGTACAACCAGAGATATGAAAAGTTGTGCTCCATTTGTGTAAAAAAAATTAAAATTAAAAAAAAAAATGAGCAAAGGCTCTGAATAACTATTTCTTCAAAGAAAATATTCAAATGGACAACAAACGTGTGAAAAGATGTCAAATATCACTGACAGTCAAAAATCCAAGAAACACTATGAGACACATACTAGGATGGCTATATTTATTAAGATGTGGAGCTGGGCACCGTGGTGCACACTTGTAATCCCGGTGGCTCCAGAGGCTGAGGCAGGAGGATTGTGAGTTCAAAGCCAGCCTCAGCAACTTAGTGAGGCGCTAAGCAACTCACTGAGACCCTGTCTCTAAGTAAAATATAAAAAAGGGCTGGAGATGTGGCTCAGTGGCCGAGTGCCCCTGTGTTCAATCCCCAGCACAAAAAAAAAAAGAAATGTAGAAAAGTTGGATTTCTCCTATATTGGCTTGTGGGAATACAAAATGGTATAGGCACTTTAGAAAAGTTTGGCCCTTTCTCAAAAAGTTAAACAGGCTGGGTGTAGTGGCACATGCCTGTAATCCCAGCAACTCGAAAGGATGAGGCAGGAGAATCATCAGTTTGAGGCCAGCCTCAGCAACTTAGCAAAATTTTGCACTGGGGTGTAATTCAGTGGTAGAGTGCCTCACAGTTCAATTCCCAGTACCACACACACACACACACACACACACACACAGAGTTAAACATACATTGACCTTAGGATTCAGTGATTCTCTTCCTAGACATATACCCAAGACAGCTGAAAACATAGGTTCACAGAAACACCTGCACATGAATCTTCATAGCAGAACTATTTGTGATAGTGAAAAGTAGAAACAACTCAAATGCCCATTGACTGATGAATAGATAAACAAATGTGGCATATCTATTCAATGGAATATTACTTAGCCATAAATAGGAAGAACTAATACATGCTACATATGAATAAATTTCACAAACTTTATGCTAAGTGAAAGAAGCCAAGCACCCAAGGTCACACTTATGAAATGTCCAGAATAGGAAAACACTTAGAAATAGGCACATCTATGGTAAGTAAGCTGGTGATTATCTCAGGCTGGGGAGAAAGAGGATATAGTGACTACTAATTGGTACTTGGTTTCTTTCTGGAATGATGAAAATGTTCCTAAAATTGATGGTGATGATGGCTGCATAACTTTGTGAATACACCAAAACTGCTGAATTATACACTTTAAAAGGGCAAATTTTATGAGGATTATATCTCAATTAAATATAAAAAGCAGCAGCAGCTCCAAGGGGAGAAAAGTTCAGGAGGAATAACATTCTGGAAAGTATAAACTCAAAGGGGTTTTTATTTTTAATTTTTAATTTTGGGTACTAGGGATTGAACTCAGGGGCACTCAACCACTGAGCCACAATCCCAGCCCTATTTTGTGTTTTATGTAGAGAGAGGGTCTCACTGAGTTGCTTAGCGCCTCGTTGTTGCTGAGGCTGGCTTTGAACTGTGATCCTCCTGCCTCAGCCTCCTGAGCTGCTGGGATTACAGGTGTGCGCCTCTGTGCCCAACTCAAAGGGATCCTCAATGAATTTTAGAGATTTCCTGAAACAAGGAAATCTCTAAAAGAAGCCTGAGAATGTTGAGAGTGCCCTGGAGAAGCTCAGGTGGGTCGTGAGGATGAAGAGGTTCAGAGGTGGAGAGGACTCACCAGCTTGGGTACCCTCTTCTCTCCCTGCCTCTCTTTCCCCATCTAAAAATAGAGCAGCTCTATTTTTAGTTTCATAGGCTGGCTGTCTCCATAAGGTTTGAAAAACCGATTCTGCAGCTAAAAACAAACTGGATAAAACTAGAATAATGTTATCGTTTTACAGATGAGGAAACTGAGCCCCAAAGTAGCAGAATGACTTGTCCACCTCCAGTCTGCAGAACAATCAGGGCAAGGATCTCATGGAAACCCAAAGCAGGATGTCTCCCAAAGGGCTATTCTAAGTGCCTTAGTCCTTCCTGTGAACTCAATTTTAGAAACTGAGCTTGCAGACTAGTGGTTCTCAAAGTGTCATCTCTGGAACTGCAGGATCAGCCTGGCCGGGTATCAGGAGGGTAAATTCTTACATCACACCTCAGACCTTGCAGAAATGTTCCAGATGGGATCCAATGATCTAAGTCTTAAGAAACTCTCTGGATGAGTGTGATACCCCATGGAATTTGAGAACCACGGCTGGAGATCATTCTCCAACTGGGAAAGAGAGCTAAGGACCTCTGCCTTTGACTCCAAGGCCTAGAACCTACTCCCCGTGAAAGGCTCACGAAAATCAAGCAGGAGCAGAAGTTAGCAGGGGGTGGCTGAGGAAGCACGCTTGCTTGTCAGGGATACAAGGTTGAAGAAGATCTTGCCAGGAAGAGAATACCACCAACCCACATTTAAAAATGGAAGGTGCCGAAAGAGAAAATAAATAACGAATAATTTAGTAAAAATTCTGAGCATGTAAGGCTGGTATCGAAAGATCTGATTTAGGAGCAATTTATGCCAATTGGCAACAACACAGAGTTGCCAGAAATGTTTCTGAATTAATTCTAAATTGGTATATGAATATCTAGCTGGCTTAAGGCCATCGGAGAAAAATGATCATGATATCTCTAATCAAGCCCGAGTTGCTGTTTCCTTCGCCTTTACATTTTAAATACCACTTTGGAGTTGGAAACTTAGCAAAGGACGAAAACTTTTGGTCAGGGAAGATTCACAATCCATGTGAATCTACAGAAAATTGAAAGCCTGCAATTGTTTTGGGCATTCAGAACCTGCTGGCCAGGATTGGATTAGCAGCATGATCTAATGTTAGACACCCTGGAAGTTGCTCGATATAAGAAAGACCTCTCCTGCTGTCCAGATGTTCCAAGTGATAACATGTACTTCGAATGTGAAAATGACTTGCATGCTGGCAAACACAGATCTGTTGGAGATACCAGCCTAATAAATAAGGTCATCAAACGTCATTTAGCTTAAAGGAACCTTATGACCACCCCGACACCGGCCAAGAATCACTTCCAAGCGACTAGCAATCTCATCTGCACATGCCTCGGAAATTAACTTGACAGATACTAAACACTCATCCGCGACTTACTCTACAAATGTTCAGAGTATATTTCTAAAACTAGCAGACTAGGGTGGATGGAAGGAATTTGTGAAGTTTTCTTCTACATGATCAATGAAGACAGAAAAAAAAAATCTTTTTTTTTTTTTTTTTTTACCTCTTGGCCCATTTCCATACTGCAAAGTTTTGTTGATTGAGCTTTGGCATCAACCATAACATTAAACATGGTGCATATTGACTGTGGGACTCGAAAATCTGTTGATCGACTGGTTTTTTGCAGCTTAACTTCAAATGCAATCCTGGTTCTATTAAAACAAAGTAGGAAAAGACCAATTCAGTGTTCAGATGGCAGCAGGTGGAAGAGACATTTTCTGAGAGGCCAGTGAAAAAGAAAATTGAAGGCAGTAATCAGTTTCAATCGACAATGACTTCACATGTGTTCTCTTTTAAATGACTTCCCCATCTAAGGAAGGTCTATTCATGGAGAGAGCCACGCACACCCTTCCTTTCTCGGCAGTTCACGGAACACCTGTAGCTCAGCGTATTTCTGTCTATAGTTTACATGCTACGGAGAATCCTAATTGCAGGAGAATGAATGAATTAACAAAAACCCGATTATAGCATTATAGCATATGTAAGTTCTCTCACATTGGCAACGGCCTACCTTGAATCACTTCATTAAAAAAACAAAACACAAAAAAGCAGTTTCTAATCTTCAACACCTCATGGTGGAGAGAAATCTTAAGTGACATTTATTGTTTTCTTTCTTGCTGCTTTTAAAAGGGATTGAAAGGGGGCAAAATCCAGCAAATTTATTGCATTGCTTTAAAGACTGAAACACACACACACTCACACACACACACACACACAACAAAACAGTTTTTGCTTGTTAAAGGGTCATAAAAAGGAAATGGATCAGGGCTGGGATTGTAGCTCAGTGGTAGAGCGCTTGCCTCGCATGCGTGAGGCCCTGGGTTCGATCCTCAGCACCATATACAAAGCAATAAAAAAATAAAGACATTGTGTCCATCTACAGCTAAAAAAAAATAAAAATAAAAAAAAGGAAATGGTCAAGCTGTTAAAGATGGCTACCTTTGGGGAGGAGAGTGAGATTAGAAGGTGTGGTACTAGGACCCTTGTTTTGTTTTCAATGTCAATGTATTACTTTCAATAAGAATGCATTTTTATAATTAAAATAATATATTTTTAAATGTAATGTTATATCTACTTCACTTGTGAGATATGCATAATATACAATTTGAGAAATGTATCATCTAATGTAACATAATTCTGATGATGTACATCCTATTATGACGGCAGCAACCTGCTAATCGTTCATAGGAAAAACCTAGCCCGACATGGCCAGTTGGTTTCATAGGCGTGAGATCTAATTCTTGATATCGGCATTGTAAACAGGCCCAGCTATATTTTAAAAGGTTTCTGGGAACTGTGTCACATCGTCATATGTCTTTAAAGGAGAGGAAGCAGTTAGTGAGTGGCTTTAAAAAAGCCCCTTTCATCTAAGGCACCTTTTCAGCATTGTTCACTGTCGGGTTCCAGAGCTCATGTAGCCAGGAAGGCATTGCTTTAAAAGGGATCTGCGGCAGTTTTCTAACAGTGCATAGGAGGACCACACAGCTAGTTAGCTCAGGAAAAGATGCCAGCTTGCTAACATACCCCGGGTGCATGTAGGGAAGCCAAGTATAATTTCTAAGGTTGGAAGCCCAGTTCTTAAGGGGGGGATAAAACTGAAAAAAAAAAAAAAAACAACGCAACCCTCCAAACACCCCTATAGATTATATGAGCATGTTAAAGATAAATGTATTTTGGCTTCTAAAGACTTAGTGCACCGAAGTAGCTTTCTAATCATGATGATCATTTTAAGCTACGCTGAAAATACATCTTCTTCTAGTTTTGTGAAAAAGGAGGCCTGATGGGAACTGAGTTGGACAGGTCCCTGTGCTGATCTTCGGAGGCTTGTGTGCCAGTTCCGGCCCAATTTGAGAGATGGAAATGCTACATTGCTCCCTTCCAATGAAGTAATCGTCTTCTGTTTTCACAAGAGAACTGTTCATAGCCCTTGGAGTGTGGGGCTGTGAGAAAAGCAAGATGAATGTAGAATTAATATGACTGAGAGGGCTCTCTGGGACCCAAAAGCCAGGCGTGGAGAGTTCACTTAACCCAGCTGGCTTTGTGTTCAGCGCAGACCTGACACAGACGAGGCCCGAGGCTCTGTAAATGTCTGTCAGATGGACGCATTCAGTTTCTTGGAAGCTCAGACCTGAAGAGTCTGACCTCTTCAGGCACTGCATATTTACATCTGTGAAACAATCTCCTCACTATATTGTCTGGTAGCAGGAGTTATTTATTCTGTCCCAAAGAGGAACACGGTGGTTCTAGGTTCTTCTAACACAGGTGTTATGGGTTAAAATACCTAAGGGCTGCTCCAGGTCTTCCTCTGAAGCTGGAGGTCAAGGGATGATATTTCCACCGACTTTGGCTCTTTGCTGCTTTGCGCTTGTGTCTGGGTCCTGAATTGAAGGAAATTCAGGAATCCCGGAGCCATACAAGTGCAGTGGCCCATCTTCTGCCAATAAAAGGTGACTTAATTCCTACATTCCTAGTATGCTGCTAGGTCCTGGGGAAGGTGGGGAGCATTGATGGAACCAGGTCCATGCCCTGTCTCTGTTCAGGTTTCTGCACCATAAAGACGATTGCAATGTGGTGAAGAATAATACAGTCCTATCTCTGATATCCTCATATCTTCCTCTTTTCTCTGAGCAAAGGACATAAAGGACTGGCTTCTCAGCAGAGGAATGTCTTTCTGTACAATTGTGTGTGCATAGATCAGGAGCTGGTAAGTCTTTTTTTTTTTTTTTTGGTACTGGGGATTGAACTCAGGGGCACTCGACCACTGAGCCACATCCCCAGCCCTATTTTGTGTTTTATGTAGAGACAGGGTCTCACTGAGTTGCTTAGTGCCTCGCCATTGCTGAGGCTGGCTTTGAACTCGCGATTCTCCGGTAAGTCTTAATTTGAGTGCTTTTCAGCCCCTAGGACAGATCGGGGCCGGACTTTTGAAGTAAAGAACTATCCTGCAAGAGGTTTTTTGGTGGATGGGTTCATTTATCAGAAAAACATGGCTTTTCTTAAAATGGATATAGATTATGTAGGAGATGGTGGAATTCAAAACCCTTAGAAAACAGTTTCACCATGGGTTTGAGAAATAGACCTGTCCTGGGTTCTAAATGTGAGAAGAGCCAAGTCTAGGATCTGGATCACCAGGACTTTAAGCTTCTGCAACCAGCACTGAGTACCCACCCAGATTCTCCAGGGCATACAGTTCTTCCCCAGTTAATTCCCACAGAGAGGCTGTCCACCTACCTGGGGTCATGATGTCCTTTTGCCTTTTTGGTTTCCCGTTTTGATACTATTACTTCTCTTTTCTTCTTCCAAGATATGTGATGAATTCAGAGCCCTTCCAGGCAAACCCTGCCCCCATCACCCACAACTGATCCATCAACGGAGCTACACAACATCTGGAGAGCTGGAATAGCCCATGTAGCTTGTATTGTAGTTTTTTTTTTTTTTTTTTTTGAATGAGGAAAAATAATGGAACAGTTATGAACTGGAAAAACTTGGGTTTGTGCCTGGGGCGGGAAGGGTGATGATGATGACCATGTCAAGTCAGCGAATTTCACGTCTGAACTTGATGTTCTGTGGGGGAAGGGAGGTGGTCCTTCTTTCTACATTGCCTGCTGGGAACTTAACACTGTGCCTGGCCTAGGGGAGGAGCTTAGTTTTTGTTGAATGCATGCATGCTGTCCTCATTCTCTTCCTCTTACCTTCTTGGAACAGTCAGCTTGGGAACTTCGAGTGCATTATTCCAAGTCCTACCTTAATCCTACAATCCACAATGACAAAACAGGCAATTTGTGGGTAGGCAAAGTGTATGTTTAATGTCTCCTGCTCCCTTCTTGATATCCAATCAGATTCCAGCCAAGACAATTAATAGTTGTCACACTGTAGGTGCTTATTTCACATACACAGAATGATTGATGGGACTGGGTCCAGCTTAACTTGGCTGGAAATTTGCCTGTACCAAATTATACTGGATACGCTAGAATTGTATGTTCATCTCTATTTTTTTTTTTTTTTTTTTTGGTACAAGGGATTGAACTCAGGGGCACTTAACCACTGAGCCACATCCCCAGCTCATTTTTATATTTTATTTAGAGACAGGATCTCACTAAATTGCTTAGGGTCTTGCTAAGTTGCTGAGGCTGGCTTTGAACTTGCGTTCTTCTTGCCTCAGCCTCCAGAGCTTCTGGGATTATAGGCATGTGCCACCACGCCCAGCTTGTTCATCTCTCTTTTTTTCTTCTCAACTCTCCACCTATCCACACACATTCATGAATTTAACAAATCTTACTAGGCAAATTTTTTTTGTGTGCCATACACTGCTAGATATTGGCAATATAGAGATGAACAAGAATGAATGTGGTGCTGAGCACGGTGGTACATGCCAGTCTCTGTAATCCCAGAGACTTGGGAGGCTGAGGCAGGAGGATCACAAGTTCAAAGCCAGCCTCAGCAACTCAGAAAGACCCTGTCTTTCTAAAGTTCAAAATTACAATTAAAATTTAAATTTAAAAAAAGGGCCGGGGACTCTGGGTGTGGCTCACTAGTCAAATGCTCCTAGGTTTGAGTCCTCAATACCAAAACAAAAAAAGAAAAAGAAAAAAAAGAATGAATATGTGGATCTTTCCTTCATGGAGCTGATAACCATGAGAAAATTGGCAGCCAAATTAATTTGGGCTTGGGATAGGTGGGTGGCAGGTGAATACAAGCTAGACTCAGGCAGTTATCAATCCAGCTGGCTTTTACAAACAATCACTGTCTCCATAAAACTCCAAATCACATTGAAAGAGAAGACACCATCCTGGTGCCAGTGGACAGAAGAGGTGTGCCGGATCTGTCCAGCCACCTCTGCTTACCTTTTGACACAGGACTCAATCATGTCACTTGCCATCAGTTTTAGTCGCTGTTCCAGATGCTTTCCAAATTCTTCCTCAGGCCAGTGCAGGTCCCGGATGAAGGTCTGAAGGGCATCCAGTTTCCAGAACAGATCTTCCGAGGTGCCTGATCCATTACTGGCAGGACAAAAATTAGAAGACAAGAGTCACCCAGTAGCCCCAGGCTCTGAAGAAATAAACACAGAGAACAACTGTGGGCTGGGAGGCTTAAGGCAAACAGTGGCTTCCACATACAAAACAACGTGTGTTGG
Organism: Xerus rutilus; assembly: GCA_028644305.1. Lineage (NCBI taxonomy): Eukaryota > Metazoa > Chordata > Mammalia > Rodentia > Sciuridae > Xerus > Xerus rutilus. The sequence goes on from CM053413.1 coordinate 47,516,531, forward strand.
CGGTGGAGGTGGGGGCAATCTCCACCGCAGCTTTTGAGTTTTACCATACAGGACCTAGTCAGCTTTGCTCTGCCAATTACTCCAGACCCGTGTGAAGTCTGAAGAAGGGGTTTGTTCCATAACAACTAGGAGAATGGCGTATGGTAAAAATCAGCCTTCCTTCAATAACCACATTAACACATGTGATGATTCAGATGAAGGCCACGCATCAGGGGGAGAAGTTAGTTTCCACGGATAATAACTACATGACAACATGCAGTTATTAAAATTCAGGGTTTCATGCATTTCCCCAGCTGCCCTCCAGAGTGAAGGCCTCTTGGAGATTGCACAAGACTTTTCAGTTTCAGTGCTAACAAAGTGGTGAGCGAGGACCTGCTTTCTCTCCGGAAGTGCTGGAAAGAAACTGGGGCGACTCAGATCAAGATGGAGGGACACCTGGGTACCATGAACCCAAAATTCATGTTCAGTTTGATTCTCATTCCAATTTTCACAGACCAGCCTGTTGCACGGGCAGCCCCCCGGAGGAGGGGAGTGGGGGCAGGGGAGGTGAGTGGACCAGGGACATCTGCAATGCTCTAGGGCTCAGAACCTGAGCTCTTTTTCTGCTGTACTGCCTTACCCAGTCCTCTGTACAGATGGGGAAATGGGAGGTGATTCCTTTCTGTCCAATGATGTCTAAGGGACTTTTACCTGGGGCATCCACGGAAAGCCTGTGTAGGAAAAGATCCACTCTCATCTTGCCCTTCTCTGGCTGGCTTTCTCTTTTGAAACGATCCCTTTTGGAGCTCTGAGGGGAGGCCGCCCCCCTACCCCCTTCCTCGCATACCACTAATGCTAACACGGTAATTTATAAAATGCCCAACACACCATGCATTATCACTTGTTCTGACATCGTCTATAGAAACAGATGAGAGTGGGTGTTTCTATTGTGACAGATGCCAGCTGCATTGAATTAATGCTTCAGAGAGAAATATAGCTAGTGCATAAATGCATACACAGCTACTGCGGGGTAGGGAGGGGGCAAACTCCCAACATGCCGGAGGAAGCCTACGGCCTGGACCGACAGGGTAATGTTTTCAGGACAGACCAGTCTGAGGTCAGTACGTAGATGTATCTGACACGAAGGAGCAGGTAACATGGAAACACGTCCTTAAAATGAAAAGTGGCAAAGGAGGAAACTGGAATCATGAAAAGATATAGAATCAGGCATTTCCCGGTGGGTGATGGAGAATCCACGCCCCCTTTTCAGATACTGCCGTAAGCATCATGCAAAAGAGATGCTTTGCTTTTGTCTCTCTGTGGAAGTTCAGCCTTCCCCTTGTCCCATCCTAGGCCTGGGGAAAAAAGAAACCCCAACTTTGTCTAGTCTAAGCCCCGTTTTGGAACTGCATGGTTTATGTTTTAAATCATTAAGTACATATGAATGCAATAATTGGTATTTATTACAACAACATTTTGACACCCATCTGGTTTCAGAGTTTCAGAAAATTCTTGTAGGGTTTTTTTTTTTTCTTTGAAGAGCTTATTATTAAGTTTTGACATGAGGAAAAGAATATTTTCTTTTTATTTTTAAGATAAACTGCTAATGTTAAGGCAATAGCACCAAGATTATTTTGATTGCTAAGCAGTTACCAAAATGTGTTCCCACTCATGCCTTAATTAATTGAACAGAGACCATTATCTGCTTTATTATAATGTCTTGATTCATATCTTTTCAAAAACAGTGTCACAGAGCATGCAGAGAAGAAGGTAAGAGAAGCTTTAAGATATTTACTTCTAAAATTTAAACAGATGCTACCTAATCTAACTTTTAATAAGAGTCATCTTAGCATGAATATGATATGTTTTTCTTAGACGATTATTTTCCTGAGATATACATTTTTTGAAGGTTTTAATTTGTTGAACATATGATTTCATTGTGAACTTGTGAGCAATTAGTAGAGGTTTTTAAAAATGTGAGGTAGCTTCAGAGAAGCCAAACAAGAAGCCATTCTAATGTTCTGTTCTCTACCTGGAGTCTACGGAAATAAAAATGCTGACAGCCGTCCTGACAAATGTGATTTCAAGATTTCAAAACATCATTGCCAGTTTCAGATCATTTTTTATTCCTTTGATAATAACACTTCCCTTTGAAAATGTGCCAATTTATTCTTTCAAGAAAAAGCTTATCTGGCCTATAATTAGCTGTGGTCGAAGAAAAGGATCAAAGGAGGGTATAGAATTGCTAAACCTTATTTCACTTATTAAATCATGCACGTGGTTCTGATTTAATTTCCCTGAGGTAGAATTTAGGGGTGCCGGATCTTCTTGCTAAGGAAGAAAGGGGAGAGGATTCATTTTCTAAGCTAGAAGAAATGGCTACTCAATTCTTACTCCCCACAACTGCTGGCTTTGAAGAAGAGGCCCAGGCATCAAGAAAAATCACCTCTTACAACTCTGGTATTAGTAGAGATGAAGGCAAAGAATGATCCTACATCTCAGACCACAGATGACATGGCTACCCAAAATTTAATGCTGGTCTGAATTGTGCATTTTCAAATTTAGAGACCTTCTTGGTACCTAGATCTCAAAGATCCTTACTCCAACTTGACCTAAGATAGTATCTTTATATAGTATTTACATTACTAGGGCTTGATCCATTCAGAAATTTTCATTTAGGCTTGTGCAAACTGTTACTACATCCTGCCATTTGCTGACACCGGAAATATGCTTTATGGCTTAAACAGTCTCTAGGACTTATAATTATCATTAAAATGATCAAAACCCAACTTTTAGGTAGGTGTGATTCCCTCTTAGACTTGGATCAGGCCAGAGAAGACTGGCCAGCCCATCCAATAGGTTTCCTGGACTATTTTTGGATGACTAACTCCCAGAGTCATGTCACCTGCATGAAAAAAGGGGGTAAAATTCTTTTGCAAAAGAATTCAGGAAGTGAAACGTAGTCCTCAAGTGTTCAGTGGGCGTAAGACAAATTGTTAGTGCTGTATATATAGCAAACGTCTTACAAACATGATGTATGCCAGAAATAAACAATATTGTCTCTGCACGATCAGCAAAATATGTCTAATTATCCATCTCCATCTCTGTTATATAGGATGTATAGAAATAAACAATACATATCCATGCCAAGATCACTTAAATTTAAATTAGATCTAATGGGAACTGAATACACACTCAGCATCATATATAGCAGCCATCCATGACGGTGCCGAAAAAGTAGGCATTTGTGGGATGCCTAGAGGGATGTTAACTGGTAGATTTGGTACTTTGGGAAGGTTCACATTGGGTAGGTTCACATTGGGTAGGTTACTGGTTAAACTCCTGTGGAAGAAACAGACAGAAAGAAAAATACCATCACAATGACAATGCAGATGGGGCAGAAGCACGACTGTTGGAAATAAATCGGCTAAGTCCACAGCAAGACAACAGTAACAACTCAAGCAACACACTTCAGGAAGCAGCTTACGGATGGGCAGCTGGGATGTGGCTCGGTAGGCGGAGAGAAATGACGCACGTTAATGAAGAAAAAAAAAATCAACCACGAAGTGACTCAGAAGGGCGGACCCTCGCGGAGCGCCCATGCGCAATGATCACAGTGTTTCACTGTCTTCGGGAGGGGCTTTCCGTTTCCAAATCCATTGTCAAAAGAGTGGAGAACTTGACTCATACTAAGAACCTGAAGTTCATGAAATTAATACTTGGCATGGTGAGGGGACCGGGCCGGGGCTGCGGTGAATTAGGTGGAATCAACCGAAATGGTGGAGGAATGGATGGCGGGGCTAGGGGAGAGGTTGATGGACAGGTGCCGTATTAGGGTCTAATAGCAAGAAGCAGCTCTCATGTTCACGGTAAGGGGAGCATAATTAATAATAATGTATAAATATCTCAGAATCATTACAGGCGAGGAATTCGAATGTACTCACCATAGGAAATAAAGTCTAGAGGGATCGATATGCTAACCACCCAGTTCATTGCTACCCAAGGTGTACATGAATCAAAACATCACCTGGTACCACACAAGTATGTATATGTGTCAATCAAAAAATAAGTGATAAATTTAAAACAGAAACAATGGAGCACGTTAACTTTCTAAGTCTCATTTATAAGGTCTTGTCAATAGAGGCACACTTTTTGGGTCACACATTAGATACAAGACAGGATCGGAAGCTCACCCCCTTGAATGTACACAGAATGGTGATATGCAGAAGTTGAATTCTTTCCAACTGCTATTTCTAAAGCTAGGAGTATGTGCAATGGGGTGACAGAGTCGATGGCAGAGATGAAGAAATCCGATCACGAAAGATCAGCTTTGAGTAATTTTATAGAACACTTACGATGCAAACTTTTGCCCTCCCCAAACTAAGATCAGGTACAATGGAGAAATGTTTGTACACAGAAATAGGCACCTAGGAAAAGAAAATAGTCCCAAATGCAGGACTCATATCAAACTCTTGGACCAAAAGTGATCTCAAATGTGACTTCATGTCATAGCAGGTACCCTTGGATGTGCGATATAGCTGGGAAAGAAGAGTGACCAGGCCTGTCGGGGGAGGCTGGGGATGTTTTATTTCTTCATATGAGTGATTGTTAAATGGATGTGAACAGTGTGTGAAAATTAATCAAGCTACGAATTTTTCTATAAAAAGTTAAAATCAGTTTAAAATGTAGAAAATATTGCTGGACATCATGGCTCATGCTTATAATCCCAGCGGCTCGGGAGGCTGAGGCAGGAGAATTGCCAAGTTCAAAGCCAGCCTCAGCAACTTAGGGAGGCCCTAATCAACTTGGTGAGACCCTGTCTCTAAATAAAAAAAAAGAGTGTGTGTGGGGAGCTGAGGATGTTGCTCAGTGGTTAAAGCACCCCTGGATTCAATCTCTAGTACAAAAAAAAAATGCTCAAAATATTAACAATGCTACATATTCTCATTTTTTTCTTCAACAAAGACTGATCACTAATGTGATGGAAGAGAGGTGAGTGGTTTTATGAGTAAAGAGAGAAAATAAAACAAAACTAAACCCTCAACCCGAATCAACTGTCTCTCTCTGGAGGGTCCATGTCACGGACTGCTCCACAAGCTGGCACTGCACATCTAGGAGTGGCATTTTAAGGGTGTGCTATCCAGCCAAAGTCACTGGCACGGTAGAGCCCAGCCCAGCTCCGCATCTGAGAGGAGCCTTCCTGTTTAAGTGGAGTTGACAGCACTTTGGCAAAGGAATTGAGGTTCTCTGTTTTGGATCGTGCAGGAGAAGAGCAGGGTTTGCCAATGAAGCTCTGCCCCGGGCAAGCTGTGTTTGACTAACAGGACTCCTGGAGGGCTGGAGCTGCCTCTGGGCTTGCTCAGCAGGGCAAATCTCTTTCTAAGGCAGAAATTCTGGACCTTGTAGATCATTTGGAAGCCTGTCACCCTCTAGAAACAAGTTACTCTTTCACAAGGGTGACATAGCCCTGGCTGTAGAACGAAAACTCTAGAAGGCAAAATTGCCAACCTGGCATCCTCTTCTTGAGTCACAGAAACAGGTGTCTTGCAGATTTATCTTTTATACTTCTCATTTTGGGTAATGAAACTACTTGGAATGAATGGATGGTTTTGTGGAGATGGCCTGGAGAAGGTGAGCTAAATATGAGTACTAAGTAGAGGGAAAAAAAATGGAACTCTTCCCTCCGTGTGTCTCTGTTTAACTCAGGAATTTGCCTTTGAATTCAGTCCCTGGTGGTTCTCAGTCTTAAACACTGCCATGTAACAAATCCGTTAGCGATTTCCACTGAGACATGTGTAAGCCTATATAAGCAAATGTGATCATTAAATGATACACACACTGAATAATGATCAAGGAATTAGGAGATCCTAGAGATGGCAGCCTGGAAAGTTAAAATGTCAATTCTGAGCAAATTAAAAGTAGCTAGGAATGAATAACATACAAATGTATGCAAAAGCAACTGAATTTAAACATATTAGCGGATGGTGGGTACACAAATTAGAAGCGAGCTTCATTTTGCACACAAAAATAAAAAATACTTATATTAATCAAAGCATATTGTATTTGTAAAATATGACAGTTTGGCTACACTATTGCACGGGGCTCGTATAGAAACATTTCCTTCGGGGACATATCATAACGGTCTACTTTTAAAATGATAAAACATGCTTGATATTTCTGCTTTAGCAAAATAATAGAGGGTATCAATAATGTTACTAATATTTCATTTGGATATTAAAACGTATTAATAATCAAAGAGGCAAATTGCAAGCATGATATTTCATTATTATATGTGGGAAAGGGGAGAATGTTCTAGTCGCACTCAGTTCTGATGATCAGGCTCCTGGAGTTGTTGATGGCTGTAATGAATTATTATTTTAAAAGAGGGCCTTTATCAATAATCTAAGAACCAGTTAGTCATGCTTCTCTGTTCAGAATCATGACTACATGTCACCGGATAGTACAAGGTATGTGAACTGCAATTCTAAAAGCTGAGACATGTTAAAAATCAGATTCATTCGTTTTGGGGACCCTGCTGAAAAAGGACAACTCTCATTTTGTTCCCATCTGGGAAGCATTAGATTTGAAACGTTCTCATCTACTCTCTCATGTGGATGAATGTTACAGGGGTGTGTGTGTGTGTGCGTGTCTCATCATTTCTACTGATGAGAATGACCAGAGGTGGAGTCATTCCTTATTTCGTAGAATTAATTCTACTCAACACTACGTTTGCATGCACAGTGTGTCTTTTCTCTGAGATTTCTGCTTCAGATTGATGGGTGGGGTACATTTTAGAGACAACACATTGTACTTTTATGAGCCATTTGTTGCATGAATATATGCAGTGTATCTTGTCTTGGTGCACTGGGCATCAAAGGCTTTCTTAGTATTCTTAGGTCTAATCCCTATTTTGGGGCATGGGTACCCTTTGATATCTTCTTAAGAGTCCATAGTGACATTTATTACCCCCTCCAACTTCCTTCTCTACAGGAATTCAATACTACAGATATACTGTGTATCTGTTTATGTATTGCATGTAAGAGAAACAGGTGTCTCACCCATTAATCCTTTTTACTTCTCATTTTTGGGAAAACCCATTAAACATCACTATTTGGGACTAAAAGGTAGTTTTGTGGGAATGGCCAAGAGAAGGTAAGCTATGTATATAAAAAGACTAACCTATTTTACTATGCTCTATAAAAGGCCAATTTTCACCAATTTGGGGATTGTAGAGCCCCCGTTCAGGATGCAATGACTACAGAATTAATTTCCAAACTTCGTGGGGTTTTTAGAACCTTTCAAACATGTCTCCAAGGCTTGCCTCCTCCTTCCGAGACCATGAGGGCCAAACTGAACATTCTCTGTTCCCTTTGCAAACTGCTTCCTTCCTTGTTTCTATTTCATGCTCTTTCCCAACACCCCGACCCTTTTTGAAATTTTAATCTCCAAGCTATTTCCTCCATGATCATACAGTTCATTCCCCTCTAATCTATGATCTCACAATTCTTCCTTATGGTATTTGCGTACTGGTAAATAATTTAGTTATTCTTCTTGTGTGGATGTTGCTCAGACTCAAGTAGATTGAAATCTGCAATCAGGAGAATGTATCTTTCTCATTCTCATAGCTGTCCTATGGTTATCTTTACAATCTTCAGCCTGTGTAGCTTCTTTCATAAATATGCCAATTAATCCTGAGGATTCAATGAGCATAGGTTATGTCCCAGACCCTGCTCTAGCTGCTAAGGAGACAGTGACAATCTAACATGTAGATGTGTACAGATATGAAGAGTCACATTTCCAGGAATGTTAGCATTGGAAGAGCTTGGTTATTCAGTCCTTGTTTTATAAAGGACTACATGAGCCTAAGCAAGGTCAACCAAGGGAGGATCTTGGTGGCCCAAGGTTATCCCGCAAGTGACAGGAGTTCTGATGCCATGTCTGTTACTTGTCTGTTTGACACAAGGCCACCTACACATTGCTAAAATGTCTCTGGTCTGATGTTTCTTATGATTAAGATATTGACATCATGGGCCATCTGGAAATGGACATTAAGTTTTAAATTTTTCATATGCACATCTCAGGCAGAAAGGAAGAAAGTGCATTTTGGAGAAAAGAGGAGTCCTGACTTTACTGTGTGCATAAATCATGAAGCAGCATTTAGTTTTACCATCTGGATCCATCCTAACCTAAAATGGTAACTATGAATCCAAGGATTCCTGTGGTTGGAGTGTTCAAAGAGAGACTTGAGTGACCAAATATCAGGAAAAGGCGCCGGGGATGGGTTGGGGACGTGCGAGACTTGGCCAGACTTTGGATGAGATGCTTTCTGGGATTTCATCCACCTTCAAGGCCACTATGACCTAGTAGCAATGAGCCAATGGCAAAGAGCTGTGGAAATGCTATACACCTGCTTGTTGATTGCTGCCAGGAGGGGTGCAAACAACCTGCCCAGCTGTGGGTGGTGGTCCTGTGACATGTCCTGATGGACATCCCAGAGAGAGCTCTCTTCAGCTGTGGGTAGAAGCTCTGGAGGGAGATTTTCCACCAGTGTGCAGAGATTCCAGCCAGGACTGCATCTGGCTCCATGAAAATAGATGTAGCCTCTCTTCCCTCTCCTCACAGAGATGGAAAGACAGCTGCTGCATTTTCAGGGGAAAGATCACCATAGGACTTAGCCATTTTACCCCTTCCGTCAAATCACATTGGTTATAGGAAACCCAGATCATTTTCTCTCCATTTTTGTTTACAAAGCGCTATTTTGCAGTGAGGAAATTGGAAGGAAAAATAATACTTTTAATGCTGTTTTTAGCAAACTCCACACATTGGTAGCATTTTCTGGTCAGAGTGCTGCTATTTTTTCTTTAATATTTTGGAATACTGGTGATTTTGAACACAGCTTTTTACAATGCCTTTCTCATTTTACCTGTAACCAGGCGCCTGCTATCATGACTTTTGAAAAGTGGGAGAACAGAACTATTTGAGGATACCACTTGTTTGGGAGAAAGGCCGGTGTGTGTGTGTGTGTGTGTGTGTGTGTGTGTATTGGAGGATCATGTGGCCCAAATTGAAAGGACTGAACAAATCTAAATTTACCCGAGTCAGTTTCTTGTTTTTTTGGGTGAGCCTGATGAAAAGGATTCCAAAAAACCATTTTTATCCTTCATCCTCTGCCATTCTTGAAAAGCTGTCCTACAGCATCCACATTCTGTTTCCAGATCAGCTAATAAAACATGTGTCGTTTAAAATAATTTTAATTTAGCCTGTGTTTTAGTTGGCCCTTTGAAATATCTCCACATCCTCGGAAAGGTACGTACTGTTTGGTACAATTTTAGCACAAATTGAACAAACTGAAATCACACTCACTCTCCAACAGCAGTTTTGGATGGCAAAAGACTCCTTAAAACACACACACACACACACACACACCTGCATAATTTCCAGGTGATTATTCACAACTCTTATTCCTTTATAAAGCTTCAGATCTTTAAATCATCGATCCACCAATTCCGGTTCTTTTCCTCAGTAAAAAACATCCCCAACAAAACATGCCCAGACTAAGACTTCCAATTGTGAAAAGGATTTCAATTCTATCTTTACTTCTGATAGTACTAAAAATATTTAATGCTTCCAAAGGAATAGCAGTCATATGTTTGGCTTTTGAAGAATTTAACAGATTACAAAATGACTTCGGTGACATTATCACAGAGCTTCATGACAATTCTCAGACCCTGGATGGGGACTTTAAAAAAAAATAGGTTTTGCAGATGAGAAAACAAATTGCTACAGTTTTGTTCAAGTGCTTGCCTTCTGGCTAGGGAGTGGAGGATGAAAGCCCTAAATTTAGGGCCTTTTAAGGAAGAGTGAAGGGTACCAATCATTCCCTCCAAGGCTTGTTGGCATTTGTACATTTAAACCCAAGTAAGTGTGTGCTATTTCAAGACCATTTTATTTTCAAAATGGGGATATTACTCATTTAAATATTTTTTCTTTTCACAACTATTCTCTAAAGCAGAATGGTATTGATTATAGTGAGTGATTTTTAAAAAAAAGGTTTGGGCGCAGTGACCCACACCTATAATCCCAGTGGCTTGGGAGACTGAGGCAGGAGAATTGCAAGTTCAAAGCCAGCCTCAGCAACTTAGCAAAGCCTTGTCTCAAAAAAAAAAAAAAAAAAAAAAAGAGAGAGAGAGAGCTGAGGATGTGGCTCAGTAGTTAAGCACCCCTGGGTTTAATCCCTGACACCAAAAAGAGAGAGAGAGAGAGAGAAAATTAGGAGCCTCTCATTAGTGCCTCACAATCAAGGGACCCAGCTTCATCATCATGAGTTAAAAAGGCAACAGGGACATGTTGAGACTGTTATCAATCTGAGAATGACATGCTAAAATTTAGATTTCTTGGCACTTGTAAATGAAGACCTACTGCCTGGTAACTCCCTCAGTAGAGCCAGCCAGAAATCATTCCTTGTGGCTCAGATATGGGAAGCGGGCAGAGAAAGCTCGATCAGTCCGTCATAAACAGAGAGAGGGTCTTAATTTAGAAAACCACTTAAAAACAGGTCAAAGCCTCCAAATTGAGGACAAGCTTCTTAAATATTTATCTGGACTTCCTTTAGGTCACTAGTACACAGTTCCATTTTGTTCTACATGGGTTGCTAAGACCTGAAGATGTAAAAGAAAAAAACAAAAACTAAAACAAGAATCTGACAGGGAAAGCCAATAACAGACTTTACTGGAGATTTGCAAACCACACCACCAAACTCTCCACACATGAGCCTCTAGATTTCCAGACAGGGAAGGCTGGGGCTGACCCTCTGGCATCCAAGAGCCACATTCATCTTCCTGGCTGGGGAATGGAGGTGACATAGACTCTACCAAACACGATCAAATAGGACCTAAGATTTGCCAGACAGTGGTGAATATAAACAAACTCACAACCCACAGGATGTCCTGTGATTTGTCCTGCAGGATAGAAAATCTATTTTACAATGCATACATTTAGGAAACTCTGGGTTAAACAGAAGTGAACAAGAGTCTGTGTTACTAGAATCTCAGAGTTGGTGTGCTTTATGGTTGTTCAGGATCAGGGTATGGGTGGGTGAGTTGGGTAGGTAGTGTTTCCTAAACACATCTGGTGGTAGAGTTCTTTTTTGAGGTGTGTCTCAAGGGCCCAACTCAGGAATAGCAAATTATGCCCTGTTTGGTACATAAAGTTTAATGGAACACAGCCACATTCATCTGTTGATGTCTTATTTATGACTATTTTCATGATACAATAGCAAAGTTGAGTAGTTGTGATGAAGATTATGTGAATCAAGAAGCCTAAATGTTTACTATCTGGCCTTTTTGTTTTTTTTGTACCAGGGACTGAACTCAGGGTACTTAGCCACTGAGCCACATCCTCAGTCCTTTTTAATATTTTATTTAGAGACAGGGTCTCACTGAGTTGCTTAGCACCTCTCTAAATTGCTGAGGCTTGCTTTGAACTCATGATCCTTCTGCCTCAGTCTCCCAAACCGCCAGGATGACAGGACTATCCGGCCTTTTATAGAAAAAGTTTGCTGACCCCCTGAAAACCCTATGGAACGCACTTTGGGAAACGCTAATTGCTTGGGATAACACCATTTGAGGAAGATACACAGTATGAATATCACAGCCAGGTTTTTATCACTTCATCCTTATCAACTTTGTGCAAGAAAACAAAAGTTTCACTCCATAAAACATTTCTCACCCCCTTCCCCCCACCCCATTAGGGCAAGAGAGGTATGAATATCATAGGAAATACATAGAGTGCTTGCTTTCTATCCAGGTTAACAATGAAAGTGCCACGTGACACCATAAATCCATTTCTGGATGACTCTCCAGCCATTTGCACCCAAACTCCGATGGTATCAAAAGAGGTTTCCTTACTTGACTGGTTCCCATGACTCCCGCTCAAAGCCCCTGTGAATGGATTGTGCAATTGAGGACTCCATCAAATCCACATATCTAACAACAAGTGGGGCAAACAGGTCTTGCAGGTGTTTGTGGAATTTTCCATTGCACAAATTATCTAGAACAGATAAGCAAAAGCTTAGTAAGAACCCACAGTTGCTTCATCAAAGTATAGCGTACACACAGAGACAATGGTGTTCTATATTACATAACCTGCTTTTAAAGAACCCCTCTCTTACCACTCCCCACCCACCCCAAAACAAAAGAGGAGGAAAAAGAATATGCATGGAAGTTCGTGCTTCAATCTCTTTGGAAGAGAAATGATGTTCAAAAATACTGTACTCATTTGTGTCACTCTTAATCAAGGAAAAACAATAGTGTTCTTTTAAGAAACAACACAATAGCGATTCATACGGTCTTTTTTTGGGGGGAGGGCTTGACCTAAAATAATTGAACTCAGGGCACTCGACCACTAAGCCACATTCCCAGCCCTGTTTTGTATTTTATTTAGAGTTAAGGTCTCACTGAGTTGCTGAGCACCTAGCTAAGTTGCTGAGGCTAGCTTTGAACTTGTGATCCTCCTGCCTCAGCCTCCTGAGCCACTGGGATTACAGGCGTGTGCCACTGTGCACCGCTAATGCACACCATCTTTTGTGTTTACCTTGCTCCCATTCAGTTATCAGAAGAAAGAATATTCTTTACTCCCTCCCTTCCTTCATCACTCTCCCTAGGTAAAGAAAGTCTATTTGATGGTTATTATTTCCACAAGGTACATTGTAATTGCTTGCAGTGCTACTGAACCAGAAATCGTTTCTTATTGAGAAAGCATCTTCTGATAAACAGTGGCCAGTGTGAAGAGGTTAAGCTAATTCATTTGTTTGAGAACAAACAAATCACAAGGCATGGACACCTCTTCTCACATTACTCTTGGGTTTTTCTGCCATTAAGAGAGAGAGGGATTTCCTGCAACAGGAAACTTTCTGGAAGAAAGGGAAGGCCCCTGAGCCATAAGGGGTGTGTGTGTGTGTGTGTGTGTGTGTGTGTGTGTGTGTGTGTGTGTGTGTTTAGTCAGGGTAACACCATGAAACACTCCATCCAACCACATTCTAGTTGGGATAAAGAGGTCTTGTGAACTGTTTATCTGCATACTATACTGGAAAGTCAAACAGTCCAAGATGATACATACAGTCGGTTCGGAGAAAATCGTTCAGTAGCTGAAACAGCGGAAAACTATCCCATGTGTCTGGGGGTTGTACTTCTAATGCTGCATCCATGTCCACCGCAAAGAGGGACAGGAACGTCTCCGCGTGCTCCACCATTAAGTCCGACCACCACGCAAAAGCCTTTGAAATGTGGCAAAAAAAAAAAAAAAAAAAAAAAACAATAAAGAGGCGATGAGCTTCTCTCTTGGATAGAAGATGTGATCTGTAGCCCTCGCTGTTCAAGATTGGCTGTGCATCCAGCAGGGTTTGGTCATTTTATTGTAAAGAGAACAGCATTTTGGAAACAAATGGGGCTCTCGGGGTCCAAGGCAGTGCTCCTCGTGATCGCAGGCCTGCCATCGAGAGCCTTTTCTCTGACTGGTAGGTCAGAGGTCGCAGCTGTAGAAATGACTGACGTGGATCTTCTGTTCAATTTACAATAACTCAGTGGGTTTGGAGTCATGCTGTAAATCACCGTTGTTGGCTAGTTCTTACTCTAAAATATTAGAATAGGGGAGTTTCTTCACTGTGTTTATGGGTTTTCTGCTGGTCTAACTTGAAAATTGGTCATTATCATTCACTTTTATCTACATGTCTGGGGCTTAATTTGTCTATGGGAGCTCAGGGACTTGTGTTTCCCTACACGTTGGGGATGTTACTTCTATTTCAGGCTAAGTCCAAGGAAACCATTTACTGCAATTGTTCGCAGAAAGTGTGAGTTGAAATCTCGATCAGCAGAGAGGCTTTTGGTTTTGCATCTGGTCTGGAGGAAACATCAGGCTTAAGCTAGGAAACACTGAGTAAAATCAGGACTTCACTTCTCTGGGGGTTGGACATGTACGTACATTGAAAACCAAAAAATATCAGTGAAGTAACTCATTTTCATGCACATGGGCCCTGGGAAATCATTGTGCAGGGTCTTGGGACAGACATTCACATCAGACTCGGCCAGATGTGAATGCAATTCAAAGGCATGCATGCATGTTGGCTGATCATTTCTGGCAGAGAGCATGCAGAATGAGTGGCGGTGTCAACAGGCCCTGTTGTGCTGATTTCAAAGAGAGCAGAAAAACAAAAACAAATTGCCAGCCCCTCCTGTCCCCCACCTCCCTACTCAATGCTGTAAAGTATTTACATTGGAAACACTTTCTGGAGCATTCACCCCACCCCCTCCAAAAAAAAAGATGGGAAAGGATTGAAAATATGAAAGATGATTATGGAAATAATTCCATAAATGGAAGGGGGTGTTCAATGGTCAAGCTCTTCTGTGATCTAGTAGTTATTGAGGGGATAATCTAACAGCCACTAGGAGGCAGAATAGGGGTCCACCTCTCTTCTTTCGTGAGATTTCACTTTACTTACTTCTCCTTTATCAACATGTGGCTGGTTTGCAAATTAAATGGAAAAAATCAAGTCATGGACCATTCTGCAAGGTTGGCTTGGCTGGAAATTGACACCTGCTGTTTCCATTTTAATTTACAGTAAAACCTCACTGATTCAGAGTCATGGGAAAGAGAAATGCTGGTCTGTCACCTAAAATGCCTAAATAGTTGAGATTTCTAAGTAGAAATATCATTTTACAGCTTTTGAACATAGTTTGCAATTGGGCACCAAAGTAAATGGTATTCATAAAGTCTACATTGGTTATCATATCCATGTATCACAGATGCATAGTTTAAAAATCTAATAATTGTGGATAAGTTGACTTATAAATTGAAATTTAAAAAGTGGAAGATTTAATTTCATAGGTCACGGGATGGAAAAAGTATGGAAAGCCTCTAACTTATAAGAAGAGCAGTTAGAATTTCCAGGGCAAGTTGAGATCATGCCCAAAATTTTACATAGGAGGAATTTAAAAAGCCACATCTGCAAGAGTATTGTCACAGATTCCAGGCATTTGGGTCTGAATTGATGAGGTTTTATTGTAATTTGACCATCTGGGGTGAACACCCTGGGAGTCTAGGGGTTGCTTCTCTGACTACCAGCTAAATCCAGCAGAGGAAAAAATCCTCTGCCCAACCCCAAAGCTTTCCCAGTCTTCTGCCTCTTAGGCAGCGACTCTAAACACTGAAACTTGCTGGATTCCCATCTCCACCCCTAACCCTATATGGAGGGCCAACTCTCATCATACCTGATCTAGGGTATTTGTAAAATTCACAAGGTTAGTACTTTTTCTTTAACTGATCAACTATATCTTCAGGGTGAGCCAAGCAAACCTGGATAGACCCCTTTGCTTTCCCAGACACAATGGCAAGGAAAAAAAAAAAAAACCAAAAGAAGAACAAACCATAAATGCCTGAAATTAAAAATTTCATAGCCCAACCTCATATCTGGTTCTCACCAGCTTTTATTTAAAAGTTACAAACCAGAGACCATCATAAATGCCACTTTCATCACCTATAATGAACTTAATCCCTTGTTGTAATTTAATATAATACCAAGCAAGTGTCTACAGTCCTTGAAATAATAATCCTCTAGATTGGCAACCTTAAAAAGAACAGTAAGTGCTGTAGTATTAGTCGTCATCATGGAGGCTGGTGGAGGAATTTAAGATTCAAGTGAACCAAGAGAATTTAGATTGGGGGCTTGCAGAAGAAATGAAAAACAGAGCTACTTCGGTAAGATAATTCTTTTAAAAACCATATCATCAAATTTGACTCTCAAGTAAGAGATAAAGATCCTACCAAGTAATAACCCAAAAGTCAAAGTGTAATACCGATTAGATGAGCAGAGTACATGTGACTGGTTTGGGTGAAGGCTTCAAAAAATAGATATGTATTTATTTATTTCATGCCTGTTCCTATGGGTGAATGCTATTTTTGCACATGAGCTAATCTTCAGTGTTCATGGGGAGCTCATTTGCAATGTTCGTGGGTATTTGAAGTCGCAGTAAACCACTTCCAACAATATTCAGAGTCACACATTGGCTTCTAAATACTTACCCAGTGTTTTTCCCTATTCAAAGACAAAGCTGTGTGTTTTAGGGGTACAGTTCACCACACTGAACACACTTTATGTTCTGCACACAAACTAACATGTATATATGTACCCCTCTGTGTACCACAATACATATATACATATACATACGTATACATAGAGAGAGATCAGGAAGAGAAGGCAACAATACATGAAGGCATAATTCAAATGTGTGTTAGGCTCTCCAAGCAGAATTGAACTGCAAAAAATGAGAGAAATGTGACAATAGCTACCCTATATTGTATGTATGCATAGTAGAGAATGTGTTCTTAGCTGATACAAATTTTTTCTCTTGGGACATTTAGTTACTTTATCTTGGAATTAAATATGGCTTTAAACTAATTTTAATTTTTGTTTGTTTCTGGATGGGGGCAGATTAATTTCATTTGTGTGGTATTGCCAAACAGCATGGCCTCGTGATCAAGACCCATGCTTAGGACTTAATGATTGTTTTCAGGAGTTTACTGAGCACTCAGAGAAAATGGCAAAGAGTACTGTGTACAAGAAAAAAAATTCGTTCTTTTTGGAAGAAAAACCCTATCTGAGGTGTGCCAGGGAAAATTCCACCTTTATGCTGTACCTGTCACTCTCAACCTGGGCCGTAGGCTGGAATCACTTGAGCAGCTTTTAAAAGTTACTGATGCTCCCTAGGAGAGGCCAGTTATTTGAGCTGGGGCAAGATCTGGGAATCAGAATTTCCTCAAGCCTCTCAGGTGATGGCAGTCAATAAGGGGATGTTGAGAATGAATAGGTGGTGGGGGTGCTTTCTGGACCACTCCACCATGAAAGGAATCCCCTCTCCTTTCTACACTTTCTGTTTTCATTCATCTGGCACTTTCCACATAAGTTTTGTCATTTGCATGATTAGACAACCATATATTTTACTCCCTTAGAAGTATTTTTTCCTAATCTCACAATAGCCAAGCTTTGCTTGCTATGTGCCAGATACTTTTTTCTTAACATGGCCTTCTATCCTAACAAGGACCATGGTTACCTCCAATTTGTAGGATAAGAGAGGTTGAGTAACTAGGTCAAGGTCACAGAGCAAGGAGGAGGCTCAGCAGGAATTCACAGCCTGGCTTCTCAGGCACATTGCCTGAGTTCCTGCTACCCTGCACTCTCTTCCTTGAAGGCCAAGGCTCCCTTCTGCCCTGCTACCCCTCACAAAGCACCAGGGTACTTGTCTCAGCAGATGGAAGATGCTCAGTAGGTAGCTTCTGACTGAGTAATAAATAAGATTCTGTGATGGGGAGAAATGACTAATTTGGGAAATAATCCTATACATTTATCTAAAAGAAAATTTGGTCTCTGGAACTCCAAAGTGTGCTGAAGTTCTCTTCACTAACTTCTAAAGGTAGTAATAAAAACAGAATCGAACTTATGTCTCTTTGAATTTATTCAAATTTATTGTCTATTTGAGTTGTGTCCCTGAATGATTTTTTATTTATTCATTTATTTTTGGTACTGGGGATTGAACCCAGGGGTGCTTAACCACTGAGTCATATCCCCAGCCCTTTTTATTTGTTTGTTTTTGGTGTGGTGCTGGGGATTGAACCCAAGGCCTTGTGCATGTGAGGAAAGCACTCTACCAACTGAGCTATATCCCCAGCCCCAGCCCTTTTTTTATATTTTATTTAGAGACAGGATCTCACTGAGTTGCCTCGGGCCTCACTAAATTGCTGAGGCTGGCTTTGAACTTATGATCTCCCTGCCTCGGCCTCCCAAGCCACTGGGATTACAGGTACTACAGCACTTGGTCCTGAATGGCTTAAATATATAAGGTTAAAATATTTTGTGGTGATGGTTAGAGAGGCTATGTGGGATAATGGTTAGCAATTAGTGATAAAGCCCTTTTTGGAAATGTGAAAAAGACCTTCCTTAGAATATAAACTTTCCTCTGATGCCTGTTTTGAGAAATTTAGAAAAAATAAATAATAATAATAATCTCTTAGCCTGCAATAGCTTGAGATAATAACTTGATCTTAAATCAAGTTTATCCAATGTTTTTCTCCTGTTATTCACTTAGAAGCACAGCTGGGACTGGGACAAACTGTCCTCCTTGTGTCCATGTCTTCACAAATGTATGTTTCTGTCAAGCCTGGACCCCTCAAACCTGGAGAAGGCAGGTGGGAGCCCCCCACGCTTCTGGAGATGATTTTGAAGACACCCCAAAAGAAAACACTTACCACCATCACTGGAACCCTGAGTGTCCCCAATCTAAAAAGAACGTTGTATGTGATGGAGACAAACCCTAACTCAACTCATGGGTCAGGAAGGCAGTCCTAGGTGTGCATGGCTGGAGATTGTTGATTTGATGTCCCATCTTGCTCACAGCCATGGGTCTTTGCTAGGTGATGTATGAGTTAATGATTCCCACCTAAGGGGACCGCACCCCATCCTCAGGGACTTTCAGGGGCATAGTGATTCTTCGGCACTCTCTCTATATATAAATACTGTATATATAACTCACATACAGACAGTCTAGAGGGAGATTAGTATCACTCTGACGAGCTTCTAGTTACTAAGCTGGGGACTCATTTGCTGTAATAAAGGGAAGTACAGACGGACATAGGAAACTACCACAGGCTAAGGACAGAATCAAGGCAGGTGGGAGGCGTGTGTCGGGATGTAACTGCAGTCACTGTAGGTATACCAATCGCTTCATGCACGCACAAGAGAATCACCCCACATTTACCCTGCCGTGGAGGGCCACCCATGTCACAAGCAGTCCACTGGAAGTTGCTGTTACATTCCTTGGGTCAGTGTTAGAAAGCAGGAGCACCAGGGGGAAAGTCCCATTAGAAGACATGGTACTAGAAGGGCATGCACAGAGTTAAGACAGCAGGTGGCTGGTTGGTTCGGTTTAGTCACATACCTCTTTTCCCTGCCACGATCAGCCAAGATTGAATGGAACGGTAGAGAAACAGGGAGGAAATTTAAATATGCAATCAGGTATCAGTCGGGCTGCTTGGATTTATGGTGTATTATGTATCACTTAACTAGTCTGGCAGTTTTCATTTAGTCATGGGAATGATCCCTTTAGGTGCGTGAGAAATTACTTTTATGAAATGCCTTTCCCCGCCCACCTTTTTTTTTTTTCCCTATAAATCTGAATGCAGAGACAGAATTGGTGTAATTTTCAGAGAGGTTATTTGAAGAGACATGATTTTAAAGCTCAAATTTTAAATGAGCACTGCTATCACCGTCCATCATCATGAAATCTAGAAATCACTTCTTGGAGGGTTGGGTTGTTTAAGTCCATATAGGTTTGGGATTTAGTTGGTCTTGAAATCTCTGTTTATCATTATTATCAAAATCATCATATTGATAGTGGTTTGGGGGGAAAAAAAGAGTGAACTCTATTTATTTAGGTGTGTGTTAGAGAACTGACAAGTTGAACAACACAGAATAATTTGCTTCCGTCACTGCGTTTAGGTGATCTAAAATTAAAAAAAAAAAAGAAGAAGAAGACTCTAGTACAAGAATAAGTTACAGAGATAAATTTAAAAAGATGACCCTCAATCCACACACCAAAGAACCCCTCGAAACAACAGTGGGGGCAACGAGAACAACCACGAAAGACCAAAAAGAAAAAGAAAAAAGAAAAATGGAATTTGTGTATTATGGACAACAGGAACCAGATGTTGCTCGAATAATTAACTTTAAGATGAACTCACCTCATTAGCTCCTTGCTAGAAACATCTGAAAACTTAAGGTTGAACTATATAACCCACAACCACTGTGTTGTGGCTTTAAGCAACTTTCCAAAGACTTCTCCTTCCACAACTTCCACTTGGATTCTATTTGCAAGCCCAGTTAAAAGAAAACGGCAGTTAAGGCATCTGATTCAGGACCTGGTTGGTCAAGTCAGCTCTGCGACCTCAGCTAAGGGAAGCTCAGAGACATTTCCCACCAAGCCTGCTCACCTCTGCGTGGTGTTCTTCATTTTGTTGAAGGACTTCGATGACTAGTTCAGCAAGACGTATTGTGTCTTCGAGCTTTTTGGCAGGAGTGATTAACCGGCCTACATTTTCTGTAGTACAAGAATTTGTGTTAAAATTCAGCGAACGTGGCAGAATAGTTGCGTGGCCATTAGAACTAGTAGATAAGAAATTTTGAATAGTTATCAACTTTTGTAAAAAAGGTTTCATGCAAATGTTAAGTGCCATGTAATTAGTAGTGAGCAAACCATAAAGCCATTTTTTTTATCATTATCACCATCATTGTAATAGGTTAGGAAAAAGCAGTGCTCCAGCTTCAAATTTGCATATGAAGCTATATTAAGTCTATGACAGCCCATTTCAAATTTAGTGACATTTTGTACACATGTTCTTTAAAGACAGCATAAGTGCACTATCCTATATCACTTTCTAGTCTGTGTTCAGGCTACCTGAGGTGGGAAGATGTAACAGAAGCTTAATCTTGATTGTTGCTACGTCTCTTTTCTAGAATGGCTATTCAACATTCAATATACAGCATCATTTTTTTTTATCCTAGATATGTATGTTGAACAGGTATTGGGATATTCATTTTCAAAAAAGCAGATTCAAAGTTCTGTCTGCTTCAAGTTGTCTAGGGAGGAGATTGAAAAGGAAAAAAAAAACAAAAAACAAAAAAACCCAGACATTTCCAGGCCATTATGGAGAAAGCAGAAAAGAATTCTTAAAAAGGATTTTGGGGATAGATTATTACATGAGGTGGTGGTAGTTTGTGCTGTTGGTTTCTCTAATTGAAGTTTTATCAGTTAGGTTGCAAAAATGTCCTCATTTTTTTTTCTTTTGTTTCGTTTTGTTTTTAGTTTCTCTTGTGTATGCACCCAGCCCAGGAAAAAACTGAACCCTGGCTTTCCATTGCAGCCTTCAGAGAGCCGAGCTTGGCAATGTTTGGCAAAGCCATGATACTGCTAAAAATCCTCAGTATTTTCAATGGGGATAAGAATAATATTTCAAACATCAAGGGATTCTCTTTGCTAGTGAGACTGCCTGAATGCAACCATTCTGAACTTGCAGGAGAATCTGTATTTCCGGCTGAGTCCCTTTCAGACCTTGAAGCCTCAAAGTCATTTAGAACACATGGGGTCTAATGGAAAGAAGAAATCGTTCAGCAGAATTCCATAGTAGGTATATATATTCACAAAAGGACTGCTGAGGGTTTGGGATGTTACTCTGGCAGGGCGCTTGCCTAGCATGCACAAAGCCCCGGGTTCAATCCCAGTACAGCAAAACAAAAACAAAACGAAAACAAAAACAAAACCCAATTTCTCTTTTTGGGACTCTTTTTTTTGAGAAGGGGGGTGTTAAAACAAAATTCTAGATGGCTAATTTATAATAAAAGGCCTCATAACTTCCCTTTGTGTATTTCTTAGATGATATACCAGTAAGTTAGGATTTTGTAATGAAAAATAAATTCAGTAAAACATTATGCAAAAAGAATGTTTGAGCCCACGGGGGCTAAGACTGAAGAAGAGGATTGGGTAAGATAACTTAGGTGTTGAAAGTTTCAGTCCAACCAGGCCTGGTGGCTGGTGTGACATTGAGATTTTTCTGTATTCAGGGTCCTTGCATCTCCATTGTCTCTACTACGCCCAGGTGGAAATATGGCTGGATCTGGTTGGAGCTTGAGAGGGGAGTTTCGGGGGAACATCAGAACACATGTCAGATGGAGAAGCGCCAATACCCAGTAAGGAGATGTGGAAGTTTAGTGTTGACAGCTCATTGCCTGGGCCAGAGCAAGGAATACTTGGAGAAACTTGTGCTTCTGAAGTCCCTGATCTGCTTGTAATGTTATAAGTAGACTACTATAATTTCATTAATGGGCTTTCAGGCATTTCTACAAACATACTGCGTATATATGTTTGGGTAATATGTGTAGAGTGAGGTATTTGCATTTTGATAGTAAATATGCATAGGCTACTATTTTTATTAGTTGATATTCACATTTACACATCAATTTGCAAATTCCTCATCCCATGCTTATTACCCATTTGACACATACACCCACATACATACATCACACACTTACATACATTTTCTAGAAGCCAGACAAGCCTGTATATTAATACAAATCTGCAGGAAATCCTATTTGGGGCACATCTTTGAAATCTCTCACTTTAAAAACAGAGAGCATTGTCCTTTGGGATGGAATACTCACCAGATCTAAGGAAATTCTTGCTGTATGTAACATACAATACAGAAATGAAAAAAAATTTAAAAAGCATG
The DNA here is from genome assembly GCA_028644305.1 of Xerus rutilus. NCBI lineage: Eukaryota > Metazoa > Chordata > Mammalia > Rodentia > Sciuridae > Xerus > Xerus rutilus. Next base: position 47,538,836 of record CM053413.1, read on the forward strand.
AATGATTTTGATGTTTGGAGAAATCCAAGATGCTCAAGATAGGACCGCCTGAAGATTTGTTTTAATATGCAGTACTTTTAGATTGACTACAATATAGAGATCAATAGATACACATAAAGTGTGCGTGTGCACACAGGCTTCCTAAGAGTGTGTGCACATGTACCAGATATGTGTATGCCTGATGTATATATACAGACAGTATGTTTAATAAAACCTTTTTCAATTTTACTTCAACATGCAGCCATTAAAGTGAGCAGGTTAAGGATCCTTTAATCTAGAACACTTGATCTGCCAATTCACCCATTTAGCCAGACTTTCATTTACAATCAATTAGTTGTGGTTCCATTATCTGTAGATCAAGCATCTTGAGTGAGACACAGCACTATTTTCCTGTTCATTTGCATAGCTGATTTACTAGCTAAATTGGCAAAAAAAATGTACTAGACATAATTTCTCTGAGATGTTGTCTTTAAAGAAAATATTGTGTAAAATCCTTCAGCACTTCCACCCCCTCCCCCCACCCGGAGGTCAAGGAGAAGTTCGTGTTTAGAAATGATGATGATCATTATTTTTTGCATCACTTCTGCTGTGTTGAAATGCACTGCAATGTTCCTGTCCCCCAATCTTGCACTAGCTGGAGCACTTACCAAAGAGAACAAAAATACAGTATACTTAGGAAACATTCCATACAACAGAATTGAAGCTCATAACATGTAAAAAAAATTGTCATGCAAAATGTTATGCAACAACAATGTTATTTTGTGCTGACATTGAGATTTGAAAATGTTGCATATGTCAGACATAGCTAGACAAAAAAAAAAATGTGGACATTTGGAAATAAATGCTCTCTTTTGAGTATCTCAAAACCTACAGCATTAAACTCGAGAGCCCAAGCCTCAGCTTAGTATTCCAAACTGAAATGAAATTTCAAGAGGGAAAGTGAACAGAAAAGCCGACTAAACTAGAAAGCTGCCGAGTAAAGGAACGATAGAAGTTTACAGTACTTGATGTTGGCCTAGGCATGCCTTTGAGCCTCTGATAAAACATGCTGGTCTGCGTTTGGGTGGGTGGAGGAGGAGGCCCAGGAGGTGGCGGGGGACCTGCTCAGGTAGGTGAAGAGAGACGGTAAAAAAAAAAAAAAAAAAAAAAAACAAAGAAAAGGAAAAAAAGAAAGTAAAAGAGACAACGTGACTTTAACAAAGGGTGACAAACTCTGAAGAGAACAACTCAACAAGCAAAAATAAAATAAAATAAAATAAAAATGATAAAACACAAATGGAGAGCTGCCGCTTTCTTGGCATTACTTGAACGTGACAGAGGCGTGACATTATTTGACAGACTCTTACCAGCGTCTCCAGTACCACCCCTACCGAGACACTCAGAGAGGCTGAACGCAAACACTGGATGCTTCATCTAGATGGATGTACATGACAGCAACATCATGGACCACAAGAAGATACGCTTTTGTACCATGAAGAACACTTATGTATGGATGGCTGCTTCTTCCATTCAGGTGGCCAGCAATAGCACACAATGTCTGAATAGTTGGAAGATTGGGTTTCTCATTCCCAATCTTTCATGCAAGCTTGCACCTGCTACTTTTTAGTTTCCTCACCTATAAATTCCAAGTGGGCATGTCTTTTCTGAGTGTCTTGCAGGGTTGCTGACGAGAGCAAATGAAATAAGGCATGGGCGAGATCCTGGTAAAGTCTAAGGTGGCTACAAATGTTTATTTGTTACCTCCACCTTGTGAGAAGGTTGGAATTAATTGCTTTGCAAAAACAGACGAAGGGCCGTTATTAGTTCAAGAGAGCTGGGAAATATTCTTGCTCCCTTTGTGGAATTTCAACATGTCAAAATCTGTCATTTTGGGGGAAAATGTGTGGTATCTGATTGTTTCCAGCTCATTTAATTATTTTCAATTTGGAATTCTCGTGGCTTTTATATTGTGGGTTGAATCATATATAAAAACTTGCCAGCTTATCAAATATGTTACTTGCTATTCCAAATGTTAGAATACCGTAATCAGCACTTGACCCATCTGTCATGTGGTTTACAATATCAGCACTGCAAACATCCTGTAACAATAGGCTCTCCTTCCATATAGGCACTGTGCACCGATGGCGTCCACTGTTCTCTCTCCATAATGAGTGTCTCATTAACCTTGGACCTGCTCCTTTCTGCTAGTTCTGGTTTACAAAGCAATCTGTACAGCGAGGGGGACATACTCTGTTGCCAAGTTTGCTTCTTGGTTTGCGTGAATTTTCAATTGGGAAAATGAATTTTACTGCAGGCATATAAAAAGTGGAATTCTAGTGACATTAATAGGAAAAAAAGAGTGGGGATATGGATCCATAGAATATTCTGGCAACACCATCTATTAAAAGCAAAGACTCGATGGGATCCTTTTCTTGCTGGACCACCTCAATGTTTGGAATATAGGACCAAAAAGTATCCTTACCAGTTTCTTCTTATTTAAATTGTTTGGGAAAAAAAATTGTGTGTCCATAGAATTTGGAAAAAAAGTCAATTTTGAATGATAGCTATGTAAAGGCAGACAATGACTAGTCCTTTCATTGTTAAAAGAGAAAGTAGTTCATATTTTATATTTTGTTGACAGGACAGCCTTGAAGATAGGCACATCTCTGTCACACATTCTCATGACTCTTGCAATAAATGTTTGTTACCTGAATGTGTAATTGTCATGGAAATTCCCTACCCATTCTCACCCAGGTAACTGGATGGGTGTATCAAAGTACTTGATCCAGAGGTCAATGAAACAATGAAGCACTCCCGGGGTTGATCCTTAACCCAAGAAGCAGCAGATACGTATTTCAGCTCAGTGGGTCTTGATGAGAAATTCATAAACGGATTCCTTCCTGCCAAATGTCTGTCCAGAATTCTGACAGTGAGGTTTGCCACCCTAGAAAAACAAGCTCCCTATTTTTTTTCCCACACAGAGCAAAACAAAAACATCATACCTTGGTTTCCAACTTCATTTACCCAATTACCATTGCTCATGTTTACACAATTAAATCTGCTTGGCTTCCAGAGAGAGAGAGAGAGAGAGAGAGAGAGAGAGAGAGAGAGTTAAATGTACTGCAGAAAAACAAAGAGAGAATTCCTCTGCATGATCAGCTAAGCCAAGGAAGAGAAGCATCCAGAAGCCAGAGATACTCCAATTAGCCCTTAAATAACCTGACCATCTCTGCTTCCAGCAAGCGGACTGCCAGTCCCTGAAATATCACAAGAGAGACGGATAGCCCACTTATTACCAAGTTCCAGCCATTGATGTACCATTGAAGATGCCAGCATTTGTACTATGCTATTGCTGAAAATAACTAGCCTGTAAAATTTGCTATGATTTGGGAGGTGGGGAGGATAAAAGCCCCAGGAGAACAGAAAGCCAAGCAGATGGACGCATCATGCTTTCCAAGGCACCCTGCTTCCCTAGAATGATAGCTACAAAGACCAAAGCCTTCAGGGTTAACATTCAGCAGTTTCATCAGTGAGGGTGTCCATGGTATATACTTGATCCCCTTGAATCTCCATAAATGTGCTTCAGGAGATTCCGTCTCCATGACAGTGTAAAGAGTATGTTAGGAAAGATAGATGGATGAATCATGGATCCTCTTCTCTACTCTTTTCCATAGGAGCCACCTTTTCTCCTCTTTGTAAGAACCTAAGTGTGATGGGATAGTCTGTCTATTTTGCCTCCAAAATATCTCTTGATCTTTACTCCGACCACACCGCATCACACACTCACACTCCTGTCAAGGGGGATGGGCACGCGACTCAAGTCTCATTGTCTCCACCTCTTCTGTTGCTAAAATCCCCAAGCCAGCCTAATTCAGTCCCTTTCTTCCTCTGTGGTTCACTCTCTTTCATGTAGCATCATGGTGATCTTTGCAAAGCACACATCTGAACTCGTCACACTCCTTCTCAAAAACCTTCGAGAGAGTCTTTCTTAGCAAGAGTTATGTCTTCATATGCCATTATAAGACAGTGGCTTCATGACAAGGACCCAATTCCTTGGTCTGTAGCTCTACTTAAGTGCTCACAGGCCTTTGTAAGAGCAGATTATACATACACGTCTGTCTCCTCCTCTACCTAGTGAATTCTGAATTTCTAGGGCCTAGAGCATCAACTGGCCCTGGGCAAGTCCTCACATGTTGGTAGCAGAGAATCCTCAGTGGATCGTGCCCAATGCAGTGCTTTCATGGAAAAGAAAATGCTTTGTTTTCAGTATGTACAGAAACCATGTGGCACCATTTACCTCTTACCTGGTTACTTAACGGATATACTAAACTGAAATGCTGAGTAAAAATCACATAACTACAACTTCCAAGTCAGAGAGCAACTTCAGGTGTCTGAATGCCATTAAAAAGGATTTAAGATAATTAAAAATATTTCTTATTTGTAATATTTATTTATTGGCAAGTGGCTCTAATGCTAAGCTATATCTTCACCCCCTATTTTTATTTAAATTCAAATAAAGTGTACCCACAAGGGAAAAATGACATTCTTGGGTGATATTTTTCTTCTCCAACTGGTGTTTTTGTATTCAAAGTTAGACTTTGTCCTGAGGGCTAAGCTGTTGCACCTAAGACAAGCCAAATAACATGTCTTACAGAAGCAGTCATGTGAGCTCAGCCTAGCCAATCAGAGTGCCCCACATCATCATCAGTTATTATGATTGGAGCAGGGATTCTCATGTGACCCAGGGTGGCCAATGAGACTCTTCTCTGGAATTGTACACAGTTGCTGGGAGAAGAAAGCTCTTTTTCTTCTAGGGTCATTAACTTGGATAAAAGCCTGAAGATGATTGTGGCCATGTTGCTACCCAAACATTTATATTATTCCCAGTTATGTTAAAGAAGCCTCTTAAGAGTTGGAGAAATGAAAACAAACTAAACTTCATCCTTGAGTCCAAGTCCTCCTAGCTAAAAATATGCCCTTTTCTTGCTTAAGTTATTTGAATTTTTCTTCAATAGTCACTTGCTATAGCAAGAATACTGATTTAATATCACCATTAAGGATCCATTCAGGGCTGAGGCTGTAGCTCAGTGGTAGAATGCATGTGTGAGGCACTGGGTTTGATCCTTAGCGCTGCATAAAAAAAAATAAACAAACAAAATAAAGGCATGCAAATATGTGTATATTTATAAAAGGATCCATTCAATCCCCAGTAGTCACTCATGTACATAGCCACGAGCTCTCTTTAACAGGATCTTGGAGCATCTGGAGGGATAGTTAATAGAAGCAAACAAACAACGTGGCCAGAGAAAATTCCTGTCAGTTATTGGAGGCTCAACCCTTGATCTTCATGATGTCTTCCTTTGGCACTAGCCCCCAATATACAATACATCAAAGATACTGGCCTGGGCAAACTCCTCCTGTACTGCATTTCTTTGGCATCTTGCATTCCCCCTTTGCCATTATCACTGTATTTGCTTATTTCATGTCTACTTTTACATTCGTTCCATAAGGGCAGAGATCATTTGCACATTGCATCCTCTCCTGGTACCTGGCAGAGCTCCTGGAACTTGGCGAATATTTTAAAGACAGGTAGAACTAGATTGCAATGTTTTATTTGAAATGTATGATGAAAAGATAAATTCAACTCCTGCCATATTTCCTGACATCCAAAGAGCCATCTTTGGATCAGTAGCTTCAGTATCACCTGGGAGCTTGTTAGAAATGCAGATTTACAGCCTCCACCAAAAAACCTACTAAATTAGAATCCACATTTTAATAAGACGCCCAGGGATTCCTCTGAACATTAAAGTTCGAAAGTACCGTCATATGTTCCATTTTGGAAATACAAAACTATGCACTACAGATTTGGATTTGGAAGAGCATCATTTTAAATAATAATGAATTAATAATGACAGCTTATATATACATATATATAGTGAATTAAGTATTATGTGCCAGACACTGTGCTAAGAGCTTTATTTGGAATAGGTATCTTAATCTTCAAAATGGCCCCATGAGGGAGCAATCACTCTTAGAATCTTTCATAGAATATAATAATGAGGATACAGAAATTAGAAATCCCAGTGGATTCCAGTGAGTTCAAGTTTTGGTATCATAAATCTGTAAGCATGCCTTGGATTCCTTGGATCTGCACACCTGTGTTCTAACATGTGGATGCTGGATGTCATCAGCTGTCTAATGGATGCTTAGGCCAAGTAATAGATTGAGGATGGGACTATAATTTTATGAGTGGAGAGAGAGGGAGTCTGTAAGAATACAGATGGCTTCCAACAGTACAAAAGATGGTTGACTAGAGAGTCACTCAGTTTATTTTTAATCTGGGTTCTTTTCTAGTCTGTTAAATGAGGGTTTGGAATTATCTAATAGCTTTAACTTTTATTTGTTACTATTTGATAAGCCCCTTTATGGGATCTTGTTGCTAGAAAAGTTCAAGCATTTCATAGTGTAAAAGTTGAAAATGTGGACTTTGGAATTAGAAAGGCTCATGTTCAAATTCAGCTGCAACTAATCAGCTATTTAACCTTGGGAAAATTACTTAACTTTCTACATCAGGGTTTCCACGCACAAGAGAATAGCTTCTTATTTACATGAGTATACAAAGCACATTTTAACATTTCTGAAATCTGAATGCATGTTACTTGTACACGTTAAAATTTAGTTGACAGCGTTATTTCATTCTAAGTATATTGGTAGTGCATAGTATGACTGATGGCCTTTTAGAGTCAATGAAACAAAGCAATAAAAATAACTTATAGGATTCGTGTAAGAATTAAATGAGATATGAATATAATGACTTAGCAACACAATACATTCTCAGTAAATGATAGTTATTATCTGTAGCATTTTACCTTTTTCAAGGGTAGAATAGACTCTGGTTTCACATTTGTTGAGAGACAACAAATTATTTTTAATACATCCTGTCTTCCTTTTTAGTTGTAGATGGACACCCTTCCTTCCTCCCTCCCTCCCTCCCTCCCTCCCTTCCTTCCTTGTGCTAGAGATTGAACCCAGTGACTCACACGTGCGAGGCAAGCACTCTACCACTAAGCTACAGCCTCAGCCCTCCAAAACCCTTCTTGATGATAGTCTTTGAAATATGTTTTTCTTTGCCCCTCTCACTTTCTATAAAGTATAAATGAGGTGCTAGTGAACAGAATAATTTGAGTTAGAAATGCTGCTGCATGAATCACTGAAACAAAAAGGGTGAAAAGAGAAACATTGAACTCCTCATGTATAAGACCTGAAGCGTGGACTATCTTCCTCTAAGAACTGCCTGGATCTTGCAGACATGGGCTTCTCCCTCAATGGTCCTTTGGGAAAAAAGCAGAGTGATGGCTTTGGATTGTGTGCTTCTGGGAATTGTGAGTTTGGTCCTTTCTCTGTATGAACAGGCCTCAGACTTGTGGGAAATTTGCTTTAATATAGAAAAAGATACAGAACCTCTACACCACAAAATCTACTTGGAAGTTCTTTGGACGGATGTGACTCAGTCTGGAAAGTTTCTGTCAATGGGACAGGGAAAAATGTCTTCAGTTCTTTGGCAATCTTAGGGAATCTCAACTACCCTCAGGAAGACTTCGTGATGAAAAGAAATTTGGCAATGATTTTGCCACAAAGGGTCTGTTTTATTATTTCATAATCTTCCTGTGTTACAGGTTGTAGGTACTTTTGGCCTTATTCACTGAATGAATGAATATTATTGAAATGTCTACCATTTCAGCTAGAAAATCTGAGTGGTAGAAAGAGACAAAAACTATGGTGTTTGCATTTAGTTAGACCTGAGGTCAAATTCTGCTTGAGAAACTCACTTATCTTCCTGAATCTCAGCTCCCTCATCCGTAGGTGGAACTATAGTAAAGTCTTCTTTATGGGAGTAAGGTAAAGGATTCAATCAGATCCTCCATGTAAAGTCCTTAGCGTAGTGCCTGGGTGTGAGATGGGCTATCTATCCATCTATCCATCCACATATCCATCCATCCATCCATCCATCCATCCATCCATCCATCTCTCTGTCCATTCATCCAAGTTCCCGTCCACCCACCATCCATCCACACATCCATGTACCCATCCACCTACTTATCCAGCTATATATTTCTGTTTGTATATACCCATCTATCCATCTACCCACCCACCTATTTCTATCTCTATCGTATATCTATCTCTATAAGTCATTCTCTGTCCAATTTTGGAAATCCTTGGCATACTGGAAGGAAAAAGTTGCTTTATTTCAAATTCCAGTGGAATCGTTATGATGCTCAGAAAATTATGCAAGTATTTAGCCAAGAACTGAGGCAAAACAGCAATAGTAGTGTCAACTTTCTTAGAGCTTTCTTGGTTCAGAACATGTGATAGTTTAAGTGGATATGTATTTAAAATAATAGAATTCATTTGCAGGACTCACAGTTTTTCTTTCACAGACTAGCAGTCCTTTGCATCTACTCCTACCTTGAGATACTGTAATTAAACACCTAATTTCTAATAGTGCCACCAAATAGAACACACCAGTCCACCAAAAAGCCATTGACAGAGTCCTGTTGCTACCAAAGAACAGCCTGACTAAAGGACTCAGGGGGCTGTTCACATTCTAGTTCCAGCATTCCAACTCACCCAATTTGTACAGGGAAATCTGGCAGTGCCCTGCTACCTCCATACCCACCCATGTATTTGTTCTCTACAACCCGAGGATATTGAAAAGAGAGGAGGAAGATAATAAGAAAAATGTAGAGGTCAGTAAAGAAGTTAGGACTGTCATCATGACTGAGACCTCGTATACTTAGAAGAGCCTCCACGCACCAAGCCTTAAACCCATCTCTGCTTTGACTTTACATTTTAAATTCGGTTTCACTCTATTCCTGCCTTCAGTTCTTTCTCTCCATTGCTTCTAGTGTGATCTCTCTGCAGTGCAAGCCGCCAAGCTGCCTTTATGCTTCGGGAACCTCTAGTGGCTCTCTGTCATTTTGGGGGGTGAGACCTGGGAAATCTTTCCTCTAAAAAATTCCTATGCATGCAAAAGTTGGCATAGATTCTAGGTTGAGAATCTTTGGACCATGAGGTACATTTGGAGCTCTGTCTGGTGATGGCGTAGAAAGGCCTTTGGGATCTTGACCCCGTGCCTACCTTTGCCCTCACTACCATCCGCCACTGCCGTCATCTGCCTTACTTTGCTGAACATTAAGCTACAGAGTAGCAAGAGGGTGCTTCTGCTGAGCTCAGATTCTGGTCCTACCACTTACGCTTCCAGAAGTGCATGTTTAAGCTCTCTGTGCCTCAGTCTGTTCATCTGCAAAATGGGAGCAACAACAGCATTTCTCCCACAAGGGGCTGTGAGGATTAAATGAATTAATACTGACAAAGCATGTAGAATCATATGTGGCATATGATAAGCATCACATAGTTCTTAGCTACATAGTTTTACTTATTTGCAGATTTTGCTCTATCAAGAATGCCTTCCCAATCTTCAAATCCGGCTCCCCTTAACTGTTTTCTAATTCATCTCTGCCAAGATGCAATTCAAACCTTACCACCTTGTGAAGACTTCTGTGGTGTTCTGACAGTGCCTTGACCCTCTCACACACAACTCAGCCAAATTCAGTGTACCGAATTTGTCAATCATACATATGCACATAGGCTCCATGAGGCTAACAGCAGTTTCCCTCTTGTTTACATAGTCCCTGGCTTGGAACGCGGTGCTGTGACAAGTGGGGCTCCCACTAAACATTTGTCCAGTGAATGAAGGAAGGAAGGAAGGAAGGAAGGAATGCTTTTCCCACCAGTGAGAGACAGAGGCTCATGTATCTTGAACATAGTTTTGTGAGTCTTCTAATATGTACTGCTAACCTAGGGCTCACCTCAAAAAATGCTTTCTGAATTGTCCAGAAATTTGTTCAACTGTTAACTTTTGATCTGACAATTATTAGTTTTTGAGACTCTTTCAGGTCTTAAAAATAATTACTAATACTACATATTTCTGAACATTTTAAGCCAGAACTCTCCTCAAAATAGGCTCAGAAGTTCAGGGACCAAACAAGAAGAAAACTTTCAAAGCCAGAGGACTTCATAGGAGCTGTCCCCCTGTGAATCTTCCAGCAATGACCCCTGCTCCATTCGCCTGTTTTTCCTGTGTCATCACGGAATACATCACAGAATACAAGAACAACACCGACACAACTTCCATCTGTCTCAGCCAATAAACATTCATAGAAGAACACAAACTTCTCCATAGGGCAGAAAACAGAAAACGAAACCAAAAACAAAAACAAAAAGAAAGAAAGAAATGAAAAGCAACAAGGAAGATTCATTTGGTTCAGTAACTTTTTTTTGTTTTTAAACGCGCATGAGGGCCAAATCACTGTATCCTGAAACCAAAGATGAAGTGAATCTCTGCAGCAAAACCAGAATTCTTTCCTTCAAAGCTTATGCCTTTATGGAAATTCTGCTCTATAAAGGTCAACATCCAATGGACATGAGATGTATTTAGACAGCACAAATTAACTCCTTAAGTATCGTTGCAACTCCGCATGGCTCTCTGGGAGTACATACCTTAAGGAGCTATTTAAAAAAAACAAAAACAAAAACAAAAACTGAATATAACTCAACAGTCCTGATAATCGATAATGCATATACAATTGGTTCACCTGCGTCCTTTTGATTCTCTATTTGAAAGAGAGAGCACAACAAGGAGAGAAGAGAGAGAGAAACAAGAACACATGCAAGATTAATGAGTAAGTGGACCCAAGTGCCCCCCACTTATGTGTGATACATGATATTGGAAAGCAAAGGTTGCCCTTGGGTTCCCACCGCCCCGAAGTGTGGGGGCCAGCAAAAAAGGGCTCCTTCACAGAGGTGGAAAATGCTGCACAAATAGAAAATTAGTCAAATTAAGTTTAATGTGAAATCAAGCTATGAAACATACATGAACTCTCCGAGTGACAATTAAGTCATATGTTCTAGCCAGAGCTTAGAGGACAAGGACAAGTCAAAATCTCCAGAGAGAACAAGGAAAAGCTTCTCAGCTTGAGAGAGAACAGACAGGAGGCAAATAAGATCTAATTTTTACAGAGAGCAGACCACCTCGCGTGATCTCGTACCCATAGCAGTTTGACCTCTCAAACGTGGAGAAGACGGCATTCCTTTGCCCCAAACGTCCTTCATCTGACACCTAATGCATTGCTCCCCAGTCTAGTTGCTACCTGTGGATTGTGTACCAGTGACAAGCACTTTACAAATTAGGGTCACACACAAGCAAAGTAAAAATGCATTCAGGTCACAGACAGAGAAGAACTGAAAAACTTACAGACGAATCTGAGTTTATCACAAACAAATGGCTTAATTGTCTAACCTGTTTTGGGTTGATAAAAAGTGACTGGACTTCTCACATTGGGTTTCACAGACAGAACCAACAGACAAGCCAATGCTAAAAACTTGAAGCAAGGAGAGTGAGTTGGTTTGGATCTGGATTTTCTTGAAATAATGAAAACAGAAAAGAGTGAAGACAGCATGGTGAGGAGGTGGTAGGTACTCACGAATGGTTAAATCCATCACTTGGGAGGCCAAGCAGAAGACAGGATGCTCATACATTTCTCTCTTTTTCCCTATAAAAGAGGATTTGGGCATGCAAGAGGCTTAGGTCAGAGGTAAAGAGGTCAAAGGTCACAGGTTAGAGGAAAACGTTACATTAGCTCAAAGGAAAATAGCCACAGAGTATTTTGGGATCAACATGGGATAAAAGAAAAAGGAGTTTCAAAATTTGAGATCTACTGGATTAACCATTCAGCATGCCGTGAGTCACGAGAGAGATTGTGACCATGATTTTACACGTCTCTTTAGAGTTGTTGGCAAGAGTACAATGACCAAAAAAACATCATGAGTAAAGGGGAAACAGAATTTCATTGATTTACGGCTCCAAGATACTAAGGATTTAAGACTTTAGTATCTAAGGCTCTTGAGGTATTTCTTCATAAACATAGTCTCCAGCAATATTACTACAACTTCTTTCCAGAATTCGCAGGTAACTAAGCTGTGAATGCTCACAGAGGGAGCTCAAATACAAAAATGGAAGGTTTCTTTTCTGAGGGTACCATTGGAACCTTGTGAAAGAAAGCTGTCTGGTAGTAATATCTTTGAAGCTGCAATGTCCCAGCCCAGGGTGGACTATGTTCATGAAAGAAAACCTGATACATGCAGCCAGAGGATGTTGGGTTGTCTGAATTAACAATCCCAGCATGCTTTGAAATTGGGGTCTCAGCCACTTTTGCAGAGGTCACGTCAAAAAGTGGCTGAGCCAATCACGGACAAGGTAGGAAAGAAGCAGAAGAGAGCAGGTAGTGTGGAATGAGGTACTTCTCTGAAAAGAGAGTTGGAAAAAAAAAAAAAAGGATTGGTTTCTTCAAAGAATCCCCAGACCTAAAAGTCACAGTGCAAAAGATAATTAACACAACTGAGAAGAATTGAGGCACAAAAGGAAATTACAGACCAGCTGATCTACTTTGGAAATGAATGCATTTTTACTTACAGATCTTAAAGTTTGTTTTTGGATTTATTTATCTGAAAGAAGAGAGCAGATCTTACCAAAAGATTAGTAATAGCTAGACAAAGATCTACGAGGGAGCAGCCGTGGCAAGCGAACGTTTTCTGGTCCCATCCCATCTCTGGCCTTGCCTAGAATTATTTGGTACTTGGTTGACTTAACCAAATGCAATCATTGGTTGCAATCATTACGTCCTGGGATGGTCAATGCTGGAACAATTATTTGCTAATATAGCCCTTTAACGATCGATCTTCTTGTTCCTCTATTTTTATCACTCATTACCAAGTCAAGAGTTGATAAACATCCTTTTAGTGCCCAATTCTTAAGTGTTTCTCCCTGGATGCATAACAATGAATTCATTACCACTGGTACACAATTTGCATCGTCAGACAGACAAAATAGAGAGAGGGAGAGTGTGTGATGTACAGAACTGCAAATTTGACAGGATCTTGACCTAATTCTCTGAGGAAACAAGGACTTGGGCAGGGTAAGCGGTAAGGTCTGGATGGCAGGTTAGTTTCTTGTTTTTAAATTTCATTTTCTTCCCCCGTTGTGTCCTGAGGTAGACAACATGCCTTTGCTGGACTTGGTCAGGTGTTGTGTGTTTCGTGTGTGACAGAACATCAGATTCCAGAATGCGGACACATCAAGTTTTGCACACAGAACTCCCACATGTATACACTTACACCACTGGTCAAGTTGGGTGTGGTTTTCAAATCACCCTATAGCAGCCAACAGGGTAACAATGAAAAGTTATTAATACCTTTGCGAAGAAATAGGTCCCAGAGAACCATTACCTTTCTCGAGTTTACTCAAAGTGCCTTTTGGGGTGATCATATGATCATCAGTGATCACTTTCCTAAAACTCGAGAGGGCAGTGGTAGCAATCATTCCAGGTCTATAGTAGCAATGAATGAGATCTAAAGCCAACTTGGAACCATCGAGGGCTCCACGCTAACTGGCCATCAAGTTCAAAATGCTCCCAAAAGACAAGATACTTTCTTTTCTTTCTTTCTTTCTTTCTTTCTTTCTTTCTTTCTTTCTTTCTTTCTTTGCACCAGAGATTGAACCCAGGGGTGCTTAACCACTGAGCCACATTCCTAGCCCTTTTCATTTTTTATTTTGAGACAGGGTCTCACTAAGTTGCTGAAGCTGCAAGCCTCCTGCTTCAGCCTCCTGAGCTGCTGGGATTACAGGTGTACGCCACTGCTAGGACAAGATACTTTCAAGGGACAAGGAGGGCTTAAGGCTAAACCTCAACATTACATTATGCAGCTTTTGTTTTACTTCTAATGCTATCAGCGGGAGATAAGAGACTACTCCTCTTCCCTCTGTTTAAAGAAGGAAAGGCAGGTAGCAATCCTACCAAATTCTTTCATAGGTGAATAGTAGCAGCAGAACAGACGTTTAGGGCCAACACAATCTCTCATAAGGACCTTAGTTATCTCATCATATCTTCCATTCACTAGTCTTCCCCTGCAAAGGCTGTCTCCCAGCCCCTGTCCTGCCCTTTATTCAGGTATTGAACCACAGCAAAGAAGCTTCTAGATTTCAAGTGCTTTCGGGTTTCAGCTTAACGTACTCAGATGGACCACTATTTTCTGGTGCCCATGAAAAAAAAAGAAAAAACAATATTTCCCCAGGGAGACATAGCATAATTAAATTCAAAACTAGGGACAGGAGAGAACCTTACCTTCAATTTTGGCATATTCAGACAGGCGCGAGTAGTTGACTAGAGCAGCCTGCTCTAGACATTTACGGATGACTGTTTTTACCTCCTCTTGTGGCACTGGGGTAACAATATCTTTCATCAAAACCTTTAGGCAGAAAGAAAAGGGGTTATTAAGAAGGTCTCAACCAGGCTTACTCCTTTATGCGTTCCACTGCTTAGGGTTTAAAATTAGTCGTGAGTGCCGCCTACTCACTTAGCAATGATGGAGATCTTAGGTTAAAGAGAAAATACCAGAATGGCTGGACACTATGGCACATGCCTGTAACCTCAGCAATGTGGGAGGCTGAAGCAGGAGGATCCCTGGCCTCTGTCTGAGGCCAGCCTTAGCAACTTAGTGAGATCCTGTCTCAATAAGTAAGGAAAGAAAGGAAAGGAAGAAAAGAAAGAAAGAAAGAGAGAGAGAAAGAAAGGCCTGGGGATGTAGCCCAGTGGTAAAGTGTCCCTGGGTTCAATCCCCAGTACTAAAAAGAAAAGCATAGGATGGTAATGCAGTTAGGAGGCCAAAGCCCACCCACCCATCAGAAAAGGGCCAGGAACATCTTCTCAACTTATCCTAACTATTTGGGGGTCTGGAGATAAAATTTCTAGCAATTTGGCAGTTTCCTCATTTTTATTCTGATGTTTGATGAATGGTAAAGAAATCCTTTGGAAATGACAAAGTGGGTCATTCAGCAACACTATTTCGTTACCATTTGGTGCACGTCTCCTTATCAGACTTTCGCTTTCGTTCTTACCCTTTCCAAGAGTGAGAGAGTAGCTTTTAAAGCACCTTCGGGCCGACCAAATGGAAAGCAATACCTAAAAAAGACACAAAATTCTTCAGGTTGCCCAGATCGATTACATTTTAGCAGGAAATATGCTGCGATTTGATTCCTATAGCAACTCTCTCCGAGGAACGGAAAATGCTTTTTATTTTGTCACATTGTGTTATGTTAATCTGAATTCACACCATATATGTGTGTATATAATGTATATATGTGTATGTGTGAATAATGACTAAAGAGGGACTCTGCAAATGTCTGCGGCAGAAAAGAATATTTAAAGTGATGACATAGGGCTGTGTTTAGATTTCTGTTGTGAAGGAAAACCATTAGTTTGCTTGAATGTGACCTTACGTATTATTCTAGAGACCAGCACTTACAAAAATTTGTTGAAACAGGCTGAAATTCAAACACACTTGAAATTCCCAAAGCATAATGCATGAAATACAAGAGCGAGCTCAGAGTGAATTCCTGACTCTGCTCTCTTGGCTTGCTTGAGGTTTTTTCCTTATTGCTGGACCTTCGGCTATAGGTCATGCATTTTACTGTAGTGTATGATCAACAAAGGATCCTCCCTCAAAATCTTGCTCCCTCAAGCAGAGGACTTTGGTGGCACAGATGGAGCTATGTCAGGTATACCTACAAGCTCCATTAACTATTCCAGGCTGTGATGAGCTCTTTAAAACATACCAAAAGCATCAGGGGTGACTTCAACTCAGACTATACTGGGTGGCCTCGGTCAAGTGCCTTAACCTCTTCTGCCCTGGTTTTACTCTGTATCTAAATGGAGAGTATATACACTACCTTACAAAGTTGTTCCCATTTAAAAACATAAGCTAATAGATTTCCAGTCCTGAGACTGGCACATAGGAAGTGTTGAATAAATATGAAAAACTACAAATGCTATTTCTATTTTTGGGTTACTATTTCAACATCTGTGGCCCGGAAGTACCAGTAGAGCATTGGGAATGCCCAATTTGCTCCAAGGGAGAAATGGGATATGTGGTGGAAGTGTCTTGTACTGGATCTTTCTGCAGTGTGTGTGGAAGATCCAGTCCTCCAGGTGGATCCAAGTTTCTCTCTTCCTCTGCAGAGCCAGCTAATCCTACTTTTTTTTTTTTTTTTTTTGGGTACTGGAGATCGAACTCAGGGGTCCTGGACCACTGAGCCACATCCCCAGCCCTATTTTGTGTTTTATGTAGAGACAAGGTCTCACTGAGTTGCTTAGTG
The DNA here is from genome assembly GCA_028644305.1 of Xerus rutilus. Lineage (NCBI taxonomy): Eukaryota > Metazoa > Chordata > Mammalia > Rodentia > Sciuridae > Xerus > Xerus rutilus. The sequence continues at coordinate 47,555,085 of CM053413.1, forward strand.
CCTCGCTGTTGCTGAGGCTGGCTTTGAACTCGTGATTCTCTTGTCTCAGCCTCCCTAAGTGCTGGGATTACAGGCATGAGCCACCACGCCCGGCTTAATCCTACTCTTGAGGGTGTGAACAAGGCAGAAACTTCTGGGAACTGCTATCCTCCATCCCCCGCACCATGGATTATAATCTGATTCACTGAAGTTTTTTTTTTTTTTTTGAAATCTTTTATTCAGGAACCTTAAAGAAACTTCAAATTCAACTTTTTTACAATAGACTGATGACCAATGTCAGCTCATAACAGGAAGACTTCGTTCTTTGAGTAGAAAGAAAATGAACTTAATTTGAAATCAGCTAGCTACTGCCGAACCAGGTCCGATGGCTGGTTTTTAACATTCAGTTATTTTGAAAGATGCAATGTATCTCTGACAGATTGATGGATGGTTTGGGAGAATCAAGCCTCCCCAGTTTCAGCATCCTTATTGGTCCAAGCCCAGATCCTTACCTAAAGTGCGTGATCTGATTTTCCAGCAGAACTCGGAGTCTCTCTTTGATTTCTTCAAAGCGTTCCTTTTCTTCAACAGTCACAGTTCCGATTCCATCAGGCCTGAAGGAAGACATGTTATGAAGTGACGGCTACCTCGTAGGCTGACACCGTAACACCAAATCTCCAGCAGGAGGAAACTGTCCATTTTAGAAGCAACAATTACAATGATCTCTGTGACTGCAGAGCCAGTTATTCAGGGCAAGCTTCTAAAGAGGATGAGTTGTGTTTTTTTTTGGGCTGTCATTTTGGGGACATCTGCAGAACCATAGCTAATTTCTTATGAAATGGTGAAATGTACCAAGGGAGTGCTTTCAAAGTCCAGCTTCTAGACTTGTTCTATTTGACTCACAGCTTCTTAAAAAATTGAAACTAGTTGCCAATATTTTCTTCAATTAGGAAAGCTTTATAATACTATTCTGATTTCTGGTTTCTCTTAAAAATTCAGAACAGCTGGCCTTAATGGGCAAACATCAATAAACAGCTTCTTCCTCGGCTGGGGTGGGCACTCACCTGGTCCACACCTTGAATGTGTATTAACTGTCTTTCCTGTACACACTTGGGTTTGGGACCCCTGAATCATGCACATGAATTCCTATGAAAACCAGGTGGCTTGTGAATGTCTGACTTGCCTAGTGTTCAATGTTCTTAATGTTCGATGTTCTTCAGTGTTTTTCCTTATTGCTGGACCTTTGGCTATAGGTCATGCATTTTACTGTAGTGTATGATCAACAAAGGATCCTCCCTCTAAATCTTGCTTCCTCAAGCAGAGGACTTCAGTGGCACAGATAGAGCTATGTCAGGTATACCTACAAGCCCCATTAACTATTCCAGGATATCATGAGCTCTTTAAAACACTGCTCTTTGTACCGAAAGCAGCAGGAGTGACTTCAACTCAGACTATACTGGGTGGCCCTGGTCATGTATCCAATGAAGAATCACACGTTTTCCAGTCTTAGGGAATGATTGCTCATTGTAATAACGAAAAAGAACCTGGGATAAATAAGTGGTTTCAGTTGAATCACAGTGGTCTCAGGTTTCTGTGTCACCCCTGAGTACACACACGTTTCCCCTATTTTTTATGGACTGTTCAAATTGAAAATATAAAGAAGGTTGCATATCTATAGCCCAAATTTATCTGTGTCAAATTAGACGCAGGATAATCTGACCCATTGAAAGCCTTCAGCTTCTCAGATCTCATAGTGACTTGTTTTTTCTTTTTCTTTTTCTTTTTTTGGTACTGGGGAGTAAATCCAGGGGTGCTCAATCACTGAGCCACATCCCCAGTCTTTTTTTTTGGTATTATATTTAGACACAGGGTCTCACTGAGTTGCTTAGGGCCTCACTAAGTTACTGAGGCTGGCTTTGAACTCACGATCCTCCTGCCTCAGCTTCCCAAGCTGCTGAGATTACAGGTGTGCACCACCATGCCCGGGGTGACTTTTTGGATAGGGGCTGAGATTGTCTGAAGATGAGTATGTCACCATGGAACTTCCATTGGATAATTCCTCAGTTTACAAATGTGAGTTGTCTTGAGACCAAAAAAATGGTCTTATTTATAGGCCTTCTCAGGATCCAGCATTAGTCGGGAAAATCCTTTATATTACACCAGTCTGAAGTAAAAAGACTTGGCAATGGATGGCACAATACCTCTTGTCAGGGGATAAATTGGTCAGCTGCTTCTCTCTAAATAATAAAAATACCCTATTTGAATAATGAGAAAGTTTCCCTGTTCATACTTCATAAAAAACAAAACAAACAAACAAAACAAAACAGTTTAATCCTCTTCAGTCTATTTCTTCATACTTCTCCAAACTCATGGGAAGAAACAAAATGGAAAATATCAAGTAGTCTATAGAATCTGGGCAAGAGCCCTTATCTTCAGATTTTCTGAAAAAAAATTCAAATATGATGTCACAAAGTTGATGTATGAATTTTTGGTTTTATATGAAATGTCCATGAATCTGTACTTAAATCTCAGGGGGACCTTGTTAGCTCTTGCAAAATGCATGCAGTGCTTTCCATGGAAACTTCTCATGTTTCTAAGTTACAATTTCCTTTAGCTCTGGCCTTTAAGTTTTGTTTACCCCAAATTTAGTTTGCTAATGCATTGAACATAGCTATGATTGGCACATATAAGCACACGTTTAACTGAGGGAAAAGGGGTCATTCAAATCATTGCCTTTTCCCAGCGATGGAGAGGCTGAGGCAGGAGGATTGTGAGTTCAAAGCCAGCCTGAGCAATGGCAAAGCACCAAGCAACACTGTGAAACCTTGTCTCTAATAAAATATAAAATAGGGCTGAGTATGTGGCTCAGTGATTGAGTGCCCCTGAGTTCAATCCTTGATAGCAAACAAACAAACAAAACCCCCCAAACAACAACAAATCATTTCATTTGTTAGCATGGAATGAACCCAGAGAAAAATAGTTCAGGGAGGGGCTTCTATACCACAACCAAAGCATGGAAACCATTTTCCATGGATAGCCCAGAGATGTCTGGAGCCATTATTAGGAGATAAAACTCTATGAATCAAATTATTCATTACCCAACAGGCCTTCTGAGGCAGGCAACTATTTTATTTGTGTGTGAGATGATAAAAACTGAACATTTACATGTACCTCACCTTCTCAGCTAATTCTCACTACAAAGGATATTATTGCAAATGTAAAATTTGATTGTTTTCTGCTTGTTGTTGTTATGATCGCATTTGTAATTATTAAGGTATCAGACAGCAGCTTCTGCTTCCCATATCACCTCTGTGGACCACTTTCTCTACACCTTTCATGTCACTACTGAAAAAAAGTAAACAACTACCGATTTACTGCTGTAGTCTCCTTAATTTGCTCCTTGATCACCTATGTCGGTGTGAATAGTTTTATTTTAACATAAATAAAACAACCCAATCTCATTAAATCTGTAAAGCACGTTGTACAGAGTTCGCCAGCAAAAACAGGTGATAAAACAAATCGCGATTCTGACATCAAATGCAAATCTGTTTGTAATTGTCAGGATTTCTCTGAACTGGTACTGGGAACAGGCAATACTGCTTCACAAACTGAGGAAGGACTCCCTGCCCCCAGGAAATTAATTGGCCAAAGACCACAGATTGGAACCATATCAGTGTAAAAGCAAAACTGTCCCTTTTTTGTTTGATTCCATGTAATTATTTTAAAAATTCTGTCAGACATCCATTTTTTTTCCCACTGGCCTGTTATCATTGGCCAATGTTCATTGTGCAGGTTTGGATAGGTATTGATAGAACTACTTTTTGAACAGTCTTGGTAAAATATTTTGGGGAGCAGTATTTGCTATCAAAGCCATAAATAGTTTTTCTAGAACAGTGGTTCTCTAATGAAAGAAAGTCTCAGCATCTCCTAGAGGGCTCACAGGACAGCTCCCATCACTTGGCCCCAGCCCAGAGTTTCTGAATCAGTGGATCTGGGCCAGGGCCTGAGAATGTGCATTGTAGCAGCTTCTCTGATGTTACAGTTCCAGGACCACACACTGAGAACCACAGTTCTAGAGGAAGCAAACAGACAAACTCAGAGGAGGCTCTTCCAGCAGCTGAAAGGGTCCTGAACTCTGAAGTTGAGGGTTCTGAACTTCCCTAAGACTGGGATGGATTTGGAACCAGAATCTTCTGCCAGAGGTACATGGTCCCCTTAGGCATCCTTTGCAAAACTGGCATCTGCACTGTTCCCTGGGTACCACCCAAGTAGTGCCTGCTGCAGAATAAACAGCGATGGTAGAATTGTATGGGTGTCTCTCAGGAACCAGGCTTTTGTATTTTTCGGTTTTTGTTTTCTTCCTGGAAACATTTGGAGGTGTTTCTATAATTGTCATAAAACTGGCTCTGTGTGTTGTTCCTCTTTTGGTAGTTTTAATACTCATGGAGTTACAAAACTGAGAGAACAGGAGGGTTGAAGCTGGATTTTAAGCTTCTAGCTAGAAAACTCCAGGCTGAGAAGTGTCTTTATGCAGAATGCACTACTTTGGGCCTGAAGCCTCCCATGGCTGAGTATGTATGTTCTGTCCTCTAGGCTTGGGCTTCTTAGCATCCATTGCTCCCTCCTAACAGCTCCTAAATTTGGAGGAATGGCCTCAGCCACACTGTGGAGACTTTAAGGGTCTGCTGCCTCATTACTAATACAGAAGGGCTTCCTAGGGGCCAGCTCTTCCCTTTTATAGTCACTGTCCACCTAAGCTGGACTGTGATCTCAGCTCAGCCACCTGGACCTTCTTCTGAATCTTTGCACTGAGTGATGCAAACCCAGATAAAACAGGTGGAATTGGTGTGGCCCATAGCTGAGCCTTGGCCAGACTGTCCTCAGAGATCAGTAGTTCTTGACCCCTGACTGTACCTTAGAACCAGGAAAGGACCCCCTCCAAGTTCTGATTCGGTCTGTCTATAGTGGATTCTCAGGTTATTTGAACACAGAACTACTGCTTTGGCCCTGCCTCCTGCTCTTCTGTGACTGCTTTAATTCCAGTTTTATGCTCCTTTCCTTTGAGATACTTGGCAATCATCCCAATAAACTCTCAATTGCTTACATTATCCAAAGTTTGTTTCGGTTAACTGATGGAACTTCATAAAGCACGCATTCCCTCCCTTCCCAGGCTCCTGAGTTTTGCTAGAGCCGTGGATGCCTTTGGACCTAGCTTTAGGAGCAAGCACGGAGGCCGTGCCAACGCAGCCCCAGTCTCTGGTTCCACCCAACTGCACACTGGCTAACAACTCACTTCTTGTATATCATGGTCCTGCAAACTTGAGACAATATGCAGGTCAAGCGCAGTCATTTTTGGAGCCTGGCTAAAGACTGGAAGGTCTTCCACCTGCAGGCCATCTCTGGAGCCAGAAGTGGGTCTCTCAGGCCACTGCAGACTATATCGCATCTGACACGGCGGGCATCTCTGGAATCCACCTTTCAAGTTTTCGGCAAACCATTTTCTCACTGTCCTTCACAAAGTTGACATTTTCGGCAGCATGATAGGAAAGATGTCATGTCGGCTGCTCTTCAAGTTCTTGTCACGGTGGTTAGCACCAGTTCTGTCACCTTCACTCTCCTCACAGTCTCCCATCTTGAGCCATGTCACAAATGATAAGACATCTGGACTTGCAGTTTTCTTTCTTTCTTTGTTTTTTTTTTTTTTTTTTGTCAAATTGAGATTATCAGAACCCAGCTCCCCATCCTTTGGGTTACTCATTTTGCAAACTATTTTCCCTTTCCCCTTAATGCTTCTGAGTTGAGCTTATTAATTAACACCTATCGTCAGATTAATTCAACATAGCTAATTTGGAAGCTCTGAATGCAAAGCATTGATTTCGATTTTGATGTTTGAAATTAAGCATGAACAAGGAATTCCAGAAATTCTAGCTGCACTGTGTTTTTAAAAATGATTTGACTTTTTTGGTTCATTAGATGGTGAGTACCCAGGATTCATAGCATTGGATTTTCCTGCTAGCTTGGTTTTCTACATCATGCTGAAATCCAGGCCACAGAATCTTCCTTCTTCTTTTGGTACTGGGGATTGAACTCAGGGGTAGTTGACCACTGAGCCACATCCCCAGTCCTATTTTGTGTTTTATGTAGAGACAGGGTCTCACTGAGTTGCTTAGCGCCTCTCCGTTGCTGAGGCTGGCTTTGAACTTGCAATTCTCCTGTCTCAGCCTCCCAAAGTACTGGGATTACAGGCATGTGCCACTGCGCCCAGCTCAGAACCTTCTTCTGAAAGGTAAGATGTCTTTTCAAGAAGGTTGCAGCTGGGTGTGGTGGTGCACACCTGTAATCACAGCGGCTTGGGAGGCTGAGGCAGGAGGATAGCAAATTCAAAGCCAGCCTCAGCAACAGCGAGGCGATAAGCAACTCAGTGAGATCCCGTCTCTAAATAAAATGTAAAAAAGGGCTGGGAATGTGGCTCAGTGGTCGAGTGCTTCTGAGTTCAATCTCCAGCACCACCCCCCTCCAAAAAAAAAAAAAAAGAAAGTTGAGATGCAAAATTAATTCCAAGCTTACAATGACTGATGTCTTCTGATATTGCATCTATTTGGTGATGAAGCACAAAATCCAGGTGTGAAAAGAAATGCATGAATTCAACAGAAGAGGAAGGAGCGTCTGGCCCACTGCTCTGCATACAACCAGCTTTAAGCCTCTGATCGCTCCCAACGAGGGGTAAAACTCCAGCTGAAGAGGGAATGTACTTCCATTTCCAAATGCAAATGTCCACATATGTTGGTGAGGCACTGTAAACATGATATATTCTCTCTCTCCAAATGGATGCATGCCTGCAGACCGCATTATGGATCCATGAAAATGTCCTTAAACAAGTATGATAACTGAATCCTACTTGCTACTAAATTGTTCCAGAAACATGAGAGCTTAAAGGGCCAGAGTGGGACAGAATATCGTACATGCTCCTCTCAAGGTTCTTTAAACAGGACACTCACACCAAACACTCTTAAACTTTGACATATTTTAAATATTTACTTCTCCTGGCAACACTTTATCCTTACTTTTTTTTAAAAGAGAGATACAATTGAATTTAATCCCAGTGTGGAATATTTCTCTTTGTTTCTTTTAAGCAGTTAATAACTACAAATTCAAGTTAACACTGAAGCATTATCCTCTCCAAAGGGGACATCCTTACTTGCTCATCTGGATGGTTTGTATAATCCTAGGTTAATTATAAATTATAATTAGGGCTCTCACATGCCGGAGTCACCACTTCATTATGAAAGCCAGCCTCACCCCTACCCTTGCCTTTCCTTCCAGTCTGTGCCCTTTCTAATTATGCCCCGACGCCCTGGGGCTCAGACACGCTGCTAAAACAAATATATCAAAGTGTTTGTATCACGAAGAGGAAGACAGGAAGGAACAACAGGAAATTTCTACACCATTATAAGTGTTCATTGTAACTCCTTGGGGTTGGCTATTAGTCAATTTTTCAAAAGAGACTTGGAAAGACCAAGAGATCAACTGTTTCTAACCTGTTCACAGTTTCACCAAAGAGGTAGTTAGAACCCAGCAGTAGGAGAGGGTTCATTCACCCTGTTATCAGACCAGAGCAGTTCTGAAGTTTCTCCCTAACGAACAGTCACAGCAAATACAGATGCCATTGGTGCAAAAACATTAAGCAGAGAGGCTCAGGTGTGGTGCAGGCACTGAATGAAGTGAGAACCCAACAGAGGATGCAAGAAATAATATAAAATGCAGGAAAGCATGCAATTTCTAAAATTGCATGATCAATTTGGATCAATTTCCCAAATTGGTACTACAAGGATTTTTCCACTTGGGGAACAAAAGGAGAAGGGATGAATTTCTTCATTCCTAGATAAACATATAACTAGGCTTTACTTTCCACTCTGAAGACCCTCTGCTGGACTGAGTGGTCAGAACAGTAATATACATCGCTTTTTGGTATCCCATCCATGCTGAAAGTGGTAGGACCTCTGAAAATATGCTTTTGTACCAATGATTTCAATGACCATGGGTGGAAGACACATTGGTGAAATTTTAGATGAAAGATGCACATTACTAGTTTGCTACGGGCCAGAAAGACTGAGCAAATGGGAGCGATAATTCGGCACATTTCACAAGATTTCATGTCTGAGTTGGAAAACCTGCTGTTCTCATAGGGGGAAGTTTCCTCCAGGAAGAGAGTCACATGGTTTCAAAGGAGACATGCTCTGAAGCGAACTTCTCTTAGGATATCTTGGATGCCTACTTTTATTTGAAATGTGTTTGGAAGTTTTCCTTTTCTGTCTTACAAATATTCCCTATTAGACATAGTTGGTTCTTTAGAATCTAGACAGCAAGAATCACCATGACCAAGACCAACAGTTGCCCACAGCTGGAGGGCCAACCAGAGATGTGCTCAGGTTCACAGGACAGTAATGACTTGCATTGATGTGTAACATGAGACCAAAGGATGTGGGGATTTATTATTATGCCCCACCCATGTCTGCCAGCTATGGAATGTGCTGCATTTAGGGAGACAGATAAAACACAGCTATCCTTGTGATAGTTTACTTAAAAATTAGTTTATTGATTCTTCTTAGCAGTTTTTGTTTTTCTCTCCAGGACAAGCAGAGTTAAAAGGCACCAGACACAATGTCTGTGTGTGTGTGTCTCTCTGTGTGTATGTGTGTGTGTGTGTGTGTGTGTGAGAGAGAGAGAGAGAGAGAGAGAGAGAGAGAGAGAGAGAGAGACCTCTAAACTGTGGTCGTGGCAAAGGAGACAGGGCACAGTGATTGAAAGTGACCTACTGCAGAGGAAGGAGGAATCCAAGGTGGCTTCTGAGTTTCTGCCTTGGGCAAGTGGGTGGTGGAACCACTTGTTTACTTACAGATCCTGCCAGAGTGACAGAGGGGTGAAGCGGGTTCCACATGACAGTTTGGTTACTTAAATCCCGACCCATAGAATTTGCTCCGTCTTTGAACACAGGCAGTACTGTGGCTCCAGACAAATCTCTCCAAAGAATCTTTGGACACATTTGCAGAGATTTTTGAGAAAGATTTTTAAGAATGCATGCCCTCTTACATCTGCTTGCAGACTCATTAATCTATGCAGCTGACTTCGGATTGAGGCGGTTGGCATTATGGATTTGTTAATTGCTGATACAATGTACTTTCTACGCAGGCCATATGTGAAGAGCGGCACTGGCATTCAAGAAAATGTTAAATAATAATGTAAATGAGACAAATTTCCAATCCCAATAATGAAGGGATCCAAGGAACATTGACGCACTGTGCAGTCCTTGGAGCTGTTTGAGTGCCTTGTCACTGTGGGACAGTGACCAAAGAGATGCTAATCTAAATGTCATCTAGAAAGAATACTAAAAATATTATGGTGAAAATTAAGTACTGCAACCTTAGGAGCTGATTTCAAAATGAAAAGATAGAGCAATTTACATCTGTGGATTCGATGATCGCCAAATGCAAACTGGCTGAACATGCGCACATGTAGCCTCTCTGTCCCTCTCTCTTTTGAGAAACTGGGTTTCAAGAGTTGGCCCAAAGGAATGTTCCCTCAATCAACGAGTCTTTAACTTTGTTATCTATTGGGATCATCTGCGATTTTCAATTCATGATGCATTGGCCACATCCCAGTGAAAACGGAATCAGAATCTCTGCAGGTGGGGGCCCAGGCATCTGCATTTTTACACCCTGCCCCACCAGGTGATTTAAATATGCAGCCCAACTGGACAACCAAGATCTCAAAGAGATGTGATCTGAAGACCAAATGTCTTAGAATCATGGGTCGGTATTAAAAGCACAGATTCCTGAATCTGTCTGAAACCAACTGAATCGAATTATTTGAGAACAGAACCCAAGGCTTTGCATTTTAACAAACTCTCCATGTGACTGGTGAGAATGCTACCACTTAAAAATCATTGCATATGGGGCTGGGGTTGTGGCTTAGTGGTAGAGTGCTTGCCTCACATGCATGAGGCACTGGGCTCAATCCTCAGCACCACATAAATGAAAGATATTGTGTCCATCTACAACTAAAACAATATTTTAAAAAATCCATTGCATAAACAGAATATCATTAGGAGTATCTATTACACTCAGATGAAAGAAAAAATATCTAAGGAAAAAGTTTAGCTCATCATCTGGGAGTTGGATTTTTTTTTTAACCAGGGATTGAAACCAGGAGTGCTTAACTGCTGAGCCACATCCTCAGCCCTTTTTAATATTTTATTTAGAGACAGAGTCTCACTAATTTGTTTAGGGCCTTGCTAAGTTGCTGAGGCTAGCTTTGAACTCACGATCCTCCTGCCTCAGCCTCCTGAGCCACTGGGATTACAGGCGTGCACCACTGCACCCACTGGGAGTTAGATTTTAAAGTGTTTCAAGGTGTTTCTTGATCTTAGTACTACTGACATTTCAGGCCTTGCTTGCAGGAACTCTCTTGTGCTTTACATAGGATGTATAACGCTATCCCCTGACCTTTACCTACTAGATGACAATAGTGTGGCAAACCAAACTGTCTCTAGTCCTATCAAAAGTCCTCTGGGGGAAAGAAATCACCTCCAAGTTGAGAAGAACTTTCTAAAAGATGCCAAATATGTGGATGGGTTCATATTGTCTAGTGCTTATAATTATGGTGTAACCCATACAAGAAAAATTTAGATGTTCAAAGGATATTAACATAGTATGATCCAGTCTGCTCATTTTACAGATGAGAAAAATGAGGCACAGAAATGAGACAGAACACTCCTGGATTTTAAGAACAGTTTCAGTCAGGCATGGTAATGCATTGTAATCCCAGTGACTCAGGAGGCTGAGGCAGGAGGATCATGACTTCAAAGCCACCCTCTGCAACTTAGCGAGGCCCTGAGCAAATCAGCGAGACTCTGTCTCTAAATAAAATATAAAAAAGGTATGGGATGTGGCTCAGTGGTTAAGCACCCCTGGGTTTAATCCCTGGTACTAAAAAAAACACCCCCAAAAAACAAAAACAAAAAACCAGTTTCTGACATTCAGGTCTTCAGAATTTTAGTGCTGATATAACGCAAGGAGGAAGAACACTGGACTGGACTTAGGATATCTAGGTCGTCATTTAAATTTAAAGATGCTCAGGGTCATCATTTGCAAAATAGATGCAAAAATGTCTAACCTGAGAATTTGGTAGAAAGTAGAGCATGTTTGAAAGTACTTTGTAAACTGTAAGGAGGTCACACAACTGATACTAAATATTATGATTTCTTCATTTAAAAAATGTAAAGCAAACATAGATCCTGAAATATGCCTGAGCCTGTAAACGTACCAGTGGAGAGCCATTTGGATAGTTTTTCATGGCCTCACAAATAAGTCAGGCTTGACCAAGTGTTGCTTTTCTACAGTGGCCATTTGCTCTCTTGCTTTGCCTAGCTGTTGATCATTCCAAAAGCAGCACCTTGGACAGCGTCCAGGCTTGCTCCCTCTGGAGACTCCTGGTTCTGCCAGACCTGACCATCAGGTACCTACAACATTCTCTTACTGAATACAATTTACTGTTGCCTTGCAGTCTGACTCTCACAGTGAAACCCAAACAGAAACCGCATGTCACTTGTCCTTTTATATGGTCATGAAGGAAATGGGTGGCCACATGGAAATAGTGTTTCCTTTGCCCTTCACCGTTGAACCTGTACGTACTGATTGATAGTGTGCCTTCGAAAGCAAATGTTTGCATTTTCATTTGCTCTGTTACAAGTGCTCAGTGGCTCAGGGCTTATATTCAGTGAATACATTTATACTGAAGCATAAGAATATGTGTTGGTGATTTGGGGCAGCTTGGCAGTGCTAGAAGCAGAATCATTAGCTCTAAAACCACAACAACAAAACTTCAAAGTGTCAATATTCATTTGGGGCGAGATTGGGGAAGGTGAAGGACATATGGATCATCATGGAAATAGTAAGTGTAGTCTAAAAGGGAAAAAATGGTCACAAAGTTATCAGTTAAGAAAGAAAGAATTCCTGAAGGACAAAGGAAACGGACCAAGGTTAACAAACTTTTAGAAATTAGAAGTGCCTCAATATATAAGTGATTCTACTAAAACCATTAATTTAGGATTAGGCTTTATTTTGTGTCATTGTTATAAATCATTATTTGAAGGCTAGGGATGTGGCTCAGTGAAAAAGTGTCTTCCTGACATGCATGAAGCCCTGGGTTTGATCTCTAGCACCACAGATAAATAAATAAAGATATACAAAAGTGCTTCCTGCTTTGTATAGGTAACGGTGAGTAAATAAAAAAAATAGAAATCATCATTTGAGACAGGTTTCATTTTCAGGAGATGATTTTAGAATTGAGAAGAGTTTGGTGAAATGACAGAAATGCTATAAATGTACAGGCCTATTTGATGCCAACCCATTTTATTTGCTCCTTAAACATGATTTCAAAATTACAAGCATGGGTTGCTTATTATGAATGACTTGGTAAGGTACCAGGTCCCTAACTAGATGCCACTAAAAAAGCAATCTGACTCATAATTCTGTTTACATATTGCTCAATTAGTCTTTTCAATATGAACATGTTTTAAAAGTCACTAAACACCTGACTCAAATTCAGTCCCAATGCACAATGTTCTTGCTCATTGCTAGTCTTTTTTTTTTTTTTTAGAAATGCACCTTTGAAAACCCTTAAAGCAACAGAGACTTCAGGAACACACAAAGCTTGCTGTTTGCAAAGGCAGAAGTGGCATCATGGATGGAAGGATGGGGAAAGATCAAAGACATTGCCAAGCCAACCCATAGCATACATAACTTCTTACCTCTTGGCCTCCTGACTTGACTGAAGTTTGGACTCTTTTCTCCTTTTGGATTCTCTTTTGGTATCTTTTTTAGTCTCTGGTTCGGGTTGGGAAGGAGTTTTGCTCCCTGCGGTGTCTGAATTTGACAGCAGCCCACTAAGGTACACATGCATTTGTTGACTTTTGTGAGGGGGTGGTTGAATAAGGAGGCATGCAGAGTGTGGCCAGCCACAGGAGAATTGAGAGCACACAAACATGCACCAACAAAAGAAAGAAAAAGAAAGATGCATCAAAAAGCAAAAGCAAACGCATTCAAACTAAAATAATAAGCAAAAAAAAAAAAAAGATGCAAACTTGCATAAGGAAAATCAGAACTGAAAAGAAAATAAGAAATCCAAAACTGTTTCCATGACAAGATGTATAAACCTAACTGTGAATCAAGTGGCAGTCTTACAATATGAAATCCAGACAATGTGTATCATAATTCATGATGATGTTTACCAGGGAGTTTACAAAAACACTTCATTATTTTATAACACTTTCTTATTCAGTAACATATGTAGAATACAGTGTGACAACCCAGAGAATATAATGCAACTTCTCTCTCTCTCTCTCTTTTTAAAGAATTCAGTCCAAGAGGCTGTAACAGATAGTCATCAAAGTGTACATATTTGTAAAAAGCAGAATTATGCACAGATACACCCCAGGTAGCAGAGTTTTCATGAGTATCTTTTATGCAAATAAAAGGTCATTGGTGGTGCTATGGAATCTTATAACAACAGGAGTTGAAGGTACCCCTGTTGCCTGTTAAATATTCAAACCTACAATGCTATTGTTACCCAGTTCTAAATGCTGAAGTTACATTTCATAAAAATCTACCAGCACTGGAGAAAAGAAAAACACAGAACAAATGCAACTGATAATTCAGAGTTGTATTGCTTGCAAAGATGAGCGCAGACCCAGATCTGATTTAAAAGAAAGGAGGTCTATTCTGGATTCTCCCCCAGGTTGGATTTCCCTGAAGCAATCTATTTTTCATCTAAGGCTGGTTTCCCAAAGCCACTTGCTCTCTCCTGGGTGCACCTCCCCTGGCTGTGGGTTGGGGTGCTTTGGGATATAGTAGGCTTAGCTTTATACTAATGTGACGTTATATACATTGGGATGTTAAACTGGCTGTGGCAGCGTGGAAATTTATTCCATGTCTCCAGAGCCAAATGGCAATGTTCTTAAATTATTTGCTTCTTTGCATTTTTCAGAACATGGATCTTTCCTTCCAGGAGCTGGGCAAGGTCTAAAGAAAGAGAGTACTTAGTACGGAGTCAGGAGACTAGACGTTCTGGGCTCATCTGTAAAATCTATAATGTGACTGTGATCTCTAAAGCTCTTCCCACCTCCACGGAACGTGGTAAGTGTCATCGGCATCTCTGCCTTCCGGCTTTACCTAGCTTTCCTCAGCTCCTGCAATGTGTTCGCCTCCCTCCTTGCCCGGGACAGTTGTACATGCTGTTCCTTTTGTCTGGAACCACTCAACTCCTACACATGCTTCAGTTCTCAGCTCCAGTATCATTTCCTCAGGGAGGTCCCCCCCCACCCCGCCATCCTGCCACTTCATCTGAGTCATGTTTCTGATTCAATTCAACCATGGAATTTTCTTCTTTTTCTTCTGAGTGCCCATCTTAATGGAACTCTGCCTTTGTCGGGGGTGCCTCATTTGGACACATCATTGATACCAAATGTGTACCAGAGAGCCTGACACCAAGTCATCACCAAACACTCATGGAAGGAACAGTGGTAACAACAAAGACAAACACTTGTGAAGCTCTTGCTGCATTCTGAGTATATTGCTGAGCTTTTTATAACAACCAGTGTCCTCTTAACAACCCTATGAGGAGGCTATCATTTCCATTTCACAGATGAGAAAACCGTGGTGCCTGCGGGGTTATTAGGAAAAAGGGTCATTGCTGGTGAAAAGAGTAAGCCATGATCTGAACTCAAATTGGTCTTACTTCAGAGGTCACCCAAGAAGATCTGTTTAGCCGGGCTCAGTGGTGCACGCCTGGAATCCCAGCAGCTCGGGAGGCTAAGGCAGGAGCATCGCGAGTTCAAAGCCAGCCTTAGCAATGGCGAGGCACTAAGCAACTCAGCTGACCCTGTCTCTAAATAAAATATAAAATAGGGCTGGGAATGTGGCTCAGTGGTCGAGTGTCCCTGAGTTCAATGCCTGGTATTGCTTCCCTCACCAAATGAAGACTCGTTTGCCATTTCTTTGTAGTCTTATAGTCTTTCCAAGGGATAAGAAACTAAGTTAAACCTCTGTGTTCTGTGTGTGTGTGTGAGTGAGTGTGTGTGTGTGTGTCCCTTGCTACTGAGGGAATGGGAATGGATGGAGAGTAAGGGATGGTTGGAAGAGCAAGACCAGTCACAGATCACTGCCAGTTCCTCTTTCCTTCTGCTTTTTGATTAGCATCACTAGAATCATGCTTACCTGTTCCCGTGGACATGGGACGCACAGAAGGCAAAGCTGTAGTGAAGAAGGGTGGGATCAATCATGGCGCCATTTTCTGCCCGTTCAAGCAAGTCTCTGAGGTAGCAGAGATGTCGGTGACACCCTCGTACACCATTTCGGGCACAGTACTCGTCTAATACAAACACCTGGCCAGGACTGAACCAGCCCTGTGGAGGGAATAAAGGAAAGGCTTTTTTAAAAATTCAGGTTGTTTCCTGGAGAACTGATAAGAGTTGAGAGTGATTGGGGCAGGGGAGGGTCTCAAAACCAGCTTTCCAATTGCTTACGAAGTGCTGAACACGTTGTGTGTACAATGTATTTTAATTTCCCCCAAAGACCTAACCTGTAGATTCTGTTATCTCTCTTATATGGACAGGAAAATTGAGATCACAGAGAATATGGGATTTCCTGTTAAGTGGCAGAGCTGTATTAGTAGATAGTACAATTGAAACCCAGGGCTCTAACACTAGACCATACACCTTGAATGGGCTGAGCAAAATCTTGATTACCGGTAAGAGAAAATCGTAACATGAGTGCCTAGTTAGCGCTTTATGCTGGACAAAGAACTTTCCTTTGAGCTCTCCAGCAACCATGTGGAGTAGATTTGGCATGCTGATCTTCATTTTAGAGGTAAGGTAATGGGAATCTGGGTTAAGTAACTCATACAGATCATACAAATCAGAAACAAGACTCAAATCCATTTCTATCTTATTCCAAGTCTTGTGCTTTTCTACTCGGGAACATGAAGAAATATTAGAGTTGCTCTACATATATGTTAGGGCTTCATTAATCCTTGCACTTTAGAAGAATATTTTTTAAGTTTGAAAATGAAGCCGATAACCTAGCTTTCCAAAAGAGATAGCATGACTAAGTTTTGCAGTTGTAAATCAGAGATGATTCAGTTCAAATGAGAAGAACTTCTTGTGTCCCGATTTACAGTTTTGCGCTCCTCCTGGTAATTGTTTTCTTCTAATGTATTTGCTCTAAGACCAGCTGAAATTCTGCTGTCAAAGAAAATCCAGATGTGGCCTCTGACTTAGATGTGGTGGCAGAGTGTGATAGAAATTACTACCTCTGTCATAGGCTTAAGAATACAGGTACTCGGAAAGGACAAATACGTTGGGCTCAAGATCACCTTTGGGCTGAGCCTGAATGAAGTCACATTTTCTGGTTTCAGTGCTGTCTGAAGCAAGAAATAAACCCATTCAGGAAGTATTTTGTAAGTTAGGATTGTTTTAAATCTGAACTTCTTTTTTCTTTGAAGGTCCTCTCTGAGTTTTATTTTGAATGTTGCTCCATCTTGGGAGAGAAAGGGCAAGAGGAGAAAGCCCAGGGGACAGGGAGAGGACAGAGAAGCGCAAGTAAGGGGACTCCAGTCTTGTATTAGGGATCTGGGGAATCTTCGATTGACAACATGCAGCTTAGGATACATCCAACGAAAGACGGCATCTTTCCTACTTCAAATTATAAGTTACTGCAGAGGGCGGGAGAGTAGTCGAGGCAATGAGCTGCCCCTATAGGCAACTTCTTTGCCACTCCATCTGCTACCCCAAATGCTAAATCTTAGAAACAACACTGCTGTGAAAGATTAAAATATATTTTCTACGACTCAGATGACACCAAGTCTTTTGTAGATGCCAAAATAGCTGCTTTGAAAAGAGTTGAAGAAATATCAATTAGGAACTGAGTCGAAGACACAGAAAAATTTATGTATCCCTGCTGGTCGGTCTCCAAAACCAACTGAAAAAAAAGACTGTAATAATGAGAAAATGGAATATATAGAAGCGGGAGATAAAGTCCTTTTAATTTCTGTTATTTTCTGAAACTCTGGGATGATGATTAATAGATACAGGTATATAAATGGGGAAGGAGGCTATTTTACTCTATTCATAAATGATTTTGGATTTTGGACCCTGTTTTTAAGCCGATAATGACTAATGGAAACAAGCTTCAATATTTCATTTCTGGCTTAATTTTTTTTAAGAGGGGCATTTGCTAATTCTCCTTCGTGGTAAATTTCAAAACAAAAGAAAATTGTTTTAAATGGTGGCAATGTGGAAAAAAAATCTTGAAAATTATACACTTCAAAAAAAAAATCCCTCAAGAGAATGGGAATTATACATAACAGGGAATGATTTAAGTTCCGAGGTACATTCTTACAAGTTTCATAAGTGCAGTTTATAATTACATAATTGTAATTTATAATTTATAAGCTACATAATGGTAGGAAACACATTTGAGAAAAATTGCCTTGCAATGCTAGGTGAACTTTTTTTCTTTTTCCTTTAAGTCAAAGTAATGTGTTCTTTTCCAATTTGGCAAAGTTCAGAGTCTTCCGATGAAGGGATTCTAAACCTGAGATAATCAACGTATCATTTATGAGACATAGATTAATAAATTATTCCACAGAATCCCATTTCTATTTTTAAGATGATTTTACCCTCTATATTTCATATGTTGGCTTCTGGTACCAAAAGAAAAAAAAAGAAATTTGAAATATAAATTATTCAGCATACAGTTAAGATATAAGCATATAATTTAGCGATTTCGATCTGTAATTTTATTACATATCTATTAATATCAATAGTGTGTTAGCTTGCTCAGTTAATTATATAATATTAATGCTTTGAAGACACGTTGGCTTCAGTGTTTGGATTTAGGGATGAGAATTTTCCTGTGTATAAGTCATTCTTGTCCTTTCCCCTCATCTTTCCCATCTATAAAGTGGGATTCATAGCATTTACCTTTAAGAATGAAGTAATAATTGAGGGTTTGCAGAAGGAAGTAAACCGAGTCTTTTTTAGGCTTTTGAATTTGATAGTTTAAAGCCAAAAATGTATCTTCAGAAATCCAAAAGAGACATAATAGCATCCCCTTGAATTTAACTAATTTAAACCTAGGTTTAAAATAGGATTTTAGAAAATGTTGAGACTCCTGCTGGTTAGCTGGATTTCCAAATTTCTAATGCACCATAAAAAATTCCCTCAAAGGGGTGGGGAAAAAAAAAGACTCTGAATATTATGCGGAAAAAGGAAAGACACCCAAACAAACAAACCCAAATCAATTAGGATTATGGAGAGTGGAACTTACTGATGAATTGTTTCAATCTTTAAAAGAGACACAGTAAGAGTCTATTTTTTTTTTGAGATAGGAGTACCAGGTCTGGGCTAGGAAGGGAGGGACATCTTAAACTCTAAGACAAGGAGGCAATTTTTGCAAGTTCTCCAGTAGCAGGTGCCAAACTCGATTACCCCCTCCGGAATATTTCTCATGTAGCAGCTGAAAAGGGGGGAAGCTAAGATGGTGAGGCTGGGGACTTGGACGTGTCTCTTCTGAGAACTTCCTGCCGCTCAGTCTTGTTTCTTTGGTAAGTTAAACTATCTCAATCCGGGAAATGGAGAACACATTTGCAATTGTTAAAGCTATTCCGTCATGGAGAAAAGAGCTTCTGACATAAAGGTAGAGAAATATTTCATTTCCCATAAAAAAAAAAAAAAACGCTATGTTTAAAGTGCTGTAGACCAAAGAAGATACTTGCCAGGCAAGAATAGGAATCATTAAGTCTGTGATCCAAAGTAAGGCGCTGTACCATCTCAAAGAGGGAAGCGTGGTCAAAGTTACAGGGGTTGGAAGAGATAAATTCATCCATGCCATGCTTTTGGGCTCTATCTGCATCTGTTCATTTATACATGTAGAGAGAGACACAATTTAGAGAAACACATCACATTTTCTTTGACATTTCAAATACACAGGAATTCACTAGGCATTACAAACATTATCTCATTCCCCGTTACCTCCCATCAACATCCCAAGAGAGAGAGATATATATCTATTTACCTCTCATTGTCAACTTGCATCACTTACTGGTTAAGTTTACTGCATTTAGGCAAAAATATATTGGCATCAACATGTTTATCAAATGATCACAATGCCAGTGCATTCATGTTCTTTAAAAACTAAACACGAGACTGGAACTTCGCCTGCCTTCCACCAAACACTGAAAGCAGATCGGATCTTTGCTAAAAGAGCCTATTTAGCTGTGTCGATTTTGAATAGATTCTGCCATTCCAGTGGTTATGTCTAGAGCAATTTCTCTACAATTATTGGGATTCTCTGGACAAAAAGGGTTTATGCTGATTTTCAGCAAAGTGACAAGATTTGGGTCCTCCCCTTCCAAATCCCCATGGCCAATTTGGTGTAGCAAAAAAAAAAAGGTTTGAGTCCCCGCCCTTCAAAATTAAAAACTAAAATAATTAAAAGAAAAAGAAAAAAGAAAAAGAAAAAGATTTTCATTGAAACCTGGAGGGTAAGCTAAATGGGAATTTAGTTTGTGACAGCCAAGGGCATTACTTTACAGTGTGCTTAGTCTGTGAGTAAAGCTTATGAAAGAGACAAACAGAAATTTACTCAGTGAGGGCTACGATCTGCCATTTGTGAATGAATCGTCTCACAGGGCTGTAGGCAAAACCTCCTAAGGGCTAACTAATTAATCCCAACATGTGGAACTAAAATATACTACCCTCAATTGGCAGTGTAACTCGGAGAATTCAACTGGAGTGCCACCAAGCAAATCGTAAGGAGGTAGGAATCAAGTTCTTTTATGTTAAAGGAAATCGGCTCTTTCCACCTTGTCTTTACTTGAGTCTCCTTATAGGCAAACTATGAAGAAAAATAATCTCATATCAAATGGAGCAAGATTTTATTCATCTTCTCGAATGCAACATTTTACTGGAATACGGGGACCTGCCAGGAACCAGCAAACCTATCAGGGCAAGGGAAAAAATCAATTTCTGACTTGGAAGAGTGTTTGAATAATATTTTCATGTGTGGCCTCTGCTTCAGGCAGATTTTTTTTTTTCCCTATCTCTCTCCCATGCTTGGGGGTATGGCTGTAAGCTGTGTTACAGTGACAGAATGACTCTAACGCGATGATTTCTCCACTTCCTGATTTTGGGTATTGTTCAAATCTAAATGCCTGGCGTGTGAGATTTACACCCTCTTATTGTTGGCTTTTAAAAATCTTCTGTCATATTTCTGAGAAGCAGCAGTGGTCAGTATTTGAACGAGATGTATTGTTTATGCCCAAGACACACAAAAGCCACGGTTTCCAGAAGGCAAGTTGAAGAATGTGTATTTTAACAGCCAAATCGCTCCATTAAAATGATAAAACACAAGTTTTGGAAGAGATATCGCATGTGCAGGAATTATATTAGAGAATCTGCGAGAATCGTCTTTGCTATGTTAACTGCCTTAGATTCGATCTCAGGAAGTGCTTTCCAACTGAGGCTGGGTGCTTCGTCCCGGAGGATTCCTTCCGTTTTGTTCCTTGCTTGGTCTTGAAACATTTCTCCTCTGAGTCAGAACGGTCAGGAAAGTGATGCTGGGCTAGGCTGGGCTGGGGTGGGGGCAATCTAGCTGCTTCTAGTGCCTGGATGGGCAAGTGTCTTAAACCTGCTCCAACTTGAGGTCTCCCCTGGCATGAGGACCCTGGTGCCATCTAGGGGGCTCTTCTCCATCTCCTCCGACAGATTCTGCCCTCTCCCCTCCATCCTGTGTGTCCCAGGGCAACTTAATTCAGGAAAAAAACCAAGCGTGGGGTGTGCGTGCATACATTGCTCATCCCGCTACGTCCTCATAAAAAAGCCTCATCCACCCCCTGCCTCCTGATTTTAACAGACAGATCAGGCAGTTTGGCTAGCATCGGGCTTCTTGCTCTCAGATTTCACGGAAGAGGCTGCAAGCTGACAAATCGACCGGGGTCTCACTTTGCCAGTTTGGCTCGGCTAATTTATCGCTCTTCAATGATGACGGTACAACTGGTCATTTAGCTCAGAGAGAAGGGGCCTCTTTTGTAGCTGTTAAAAATATGGCACACGTTTCAAGTGTCTTGCTCTTTGTTAAACCTCTTGAAAACTTTGCTTATGACCTATTTTGCTTTTCTGGCCACTCAGGAAATAGATCTGAAAAGGCAATTTGGCTCTTCTCGGAAGACCTGGCTCCAGACCCACTCCCCACCCCTCTAACTCATCCCAAGGGCTCAATGAAGACAGCCTCGCCATGCTAATACTTGGCTAAGAGCAAGTTTAAAACACTATTTTCTGTTCCACTAATGTTTCAAACAGGCTTACAGAAAAATGCGTCTCAAATTAGCATGTTGTTTTTTTCAGATAATAACTCTGTCGAAATGAAACTTCCTGCCGGGTGCGATGGCACATGCCGGTAATCCCAGCAATTTGGGAGGCTGAGGCAGGAGGATCACAAGTTCAAAGCCAGCCTCAGTAACTTAGTAAAGCTCTAGGTAACTTAGCAAGACCCTGTCTCAAAATAAAAAATAAAAAGGGCTAGGGATGTGGCTTGGTGGTTCAGTGCCCCTGGGTTCAATTCCCAGTATGTATAAAACAAAAAAGAAATAAATCTTCCTTTTCCTTTCTTTCTGTCTTTCCTTTTTCTCCTGATTCACGTGGGAATGAACCTGAATTGAGGAGATCTGGGTTCTAGTTTGAGCTCCCTTTTTAAATAGCTGCCAGGTGCTGATTGAACTGTTTCTCTTCTCCACCTCAGTTTCCTTGTGTGTAAGAGGAGTTGACCTTTCAGTTTCCCGTGAGCTGTTGCAGACTGCAGTTTCTTGAGGATCATTAAAATGATCACAAAATGATCATTTACTCAGACTTAGGCTTATTATCTTAATTGTTCCCAAAACTCAAGAGTACTTAGAAGGGTGGCTGGCTCCTGTGACATCTTGAAGATTTCTCTGAGTTTATTATAATCTAAAAAAAAAAAAAAGAACAAGAAAAAGGGTAGGCCTGGAATGCTATTTTCAAAGTATCAGTGAAAGGGATCTGATTATTATTGTTAAGTAGAGATTTCAGTATTTTTCTTATTCTCTGCTATATTCTTAGCACCTAGCGTAGTACCTGGCACATAGTAGGTACTTTTTGTTTTTGGTACTGGGGATTGAATCCAAGGGTGCTTAACCACTGAGCCATATCCCCAGACCTTTTTAAGATTTTATTTAGAGACAGGATCTTGCTGAGTTGCTTAGTGCCTTGCTAAGTTGCTGAGGCTGGCTTTAACTCGTGATCCTCCTGCCTCAGCCTCCCAAGCTGCTGGGATTACTAGTAGGTCCTTGATACATGTTTATTAAAACAGGAAATTTACTTCATCAAAATAAACAAATTCACCCTATCAGTAAATATTTTTTATCTCATGATTTCATGGAAAATTGTTATATTAACTTTGTTGGGAGCAGTGTATTTGCTAGGAGCTAGATAGTAAGGAGGTAAGTGGGAGGGCTTAGGGAAATCACAAAGACTGGAGCTGGAGGCTAGATCTGCCATTACTGGGTATGTGGTGTGAGGCAGTTGCATAATGTTTCTGAGCCTTCTTGTCCTCATGGGTGAGTAGAAGACAGTGTTCAAGCCTACCATGGAGGGTTGTTGACGGGATCTCATGAGAAGTGCCTGGAAGGCATCTGGCACATACTAGCTGTTCAATAAATGTTAGTTATGAGTAATCAGGCAGGCTTCTAAGAGCTTGCAAAGTCACTTGTTTTAAGTTGTTCATGAGCCAAGGATGACTTTGCCTTTATGGCTAATGCTCCTTACTTCTTGAATCATTTCTGGGAAGCTGGATGTCCTTTCCAGTCTCTCCACTTTGTGGCTGGGCTGTACCCCTGTATAACCAATTCTTCGGTCCTATCTCTGAGATGTTGCTGGGTTGTGTTCCAATTTTTCTGTGATGAGGATAGAGGCACACAGTTGAACACCTTGGGAGATAATACGGTCCTCGAGAACAGTTTCCAACCTGGGGGTTCCCCTGCGAGCCTTTAGAAGACAGAGTCCTCAGGAGGCGGTTATTAACTCACTGACTCCGACACCTCCGTCTCAGGCAACTTCTCATTGGCTTTATTAAGGAGCCACACACATGGGGATTCAGATGGTATCTTGCAAATCCAAAAGTGGGAACATGTGCTCTTAGGGGAAAAAAAATCTTATAGAAGGAAACAGAATTCTAGGTGCAGGTGTCTTTGGATACCATTCAGATTGTCTGCCTGTGTCTCCATACATGTCTAGGACCATATGCATTACATATGTTGTCTATTTTAAAATAAAACATTGCAGTGGTCCAGCTGTTCCAAATTCTGTTTCAAAGAACTTGTGGGCGCTTCCCAAGCAACACCATATAGTCACTCCTGCACTGTCCCAGTCTGTTCTTCTACAGTGCCGAACGTGAAAAAGCAAATGCTCTTTGAAACTTCATTTCCCCTTGTACAAATAATTGGAATCGGTGGATTCAAGAAAAAAAGAAAACTTCTATGTTGACATTATCAGGGAAGAAAACAGCCCAGAGCAAAAGCATGAGAGAGTCAATTCCTGAATTCAGGACATGGGGATCACTCCCTTTGCCAATATTTGGCATGTGTCAAGAGAATGAAAATGAAGTTGAACATTAGCTTGAGCAAAAGAGAATTAAGAGGGTAAAGTGGCTGTTAAAATCCCAGTGATGTTTGGATTATGTCTTGCTTTGAGAGACACATACTCATGTTCTTTTTCATTAGCATGATTAAAAAAAAAAGGAATCAAGGATGAACTGCACTTTAAGAATCAATTTTTTACTTTTACCTTTTCCAGTCCTGGCCTTAGGAAGTAGTTCCCAAGTCCTGCTCTGTCTGCAAGGGTTCCAAATGTCCAAAAGTGGCCTTGGCTCTGTAGCGAGGGCATAATCAACACACTTGCCAAACAATGCTGCCAACTTCATTTCTGGGGTTTAATGGCATGTTTAAGCCTTTTACCAGATAGGAGACTGACTTGTAACTAAAGCGAGTAAAGCAAATATTGGTTCCTAAACTACATTAAGAACCTTAAACCCTAGCAATGGTATCTAGGATCCAGAACCAGAATGATGAACAGTCAGACTTGTGGGGAGCAGGTACACTTTCAAGTAGAAACTCATCAAAACCTTTACCCCAAGTTTGCCCAGAAACAATTTTGGTTTGATATTGAAGAAATGTTGGGGAAAAAACTGGCTCCTTTGGTGATACCATTATATATGTTTATACTCCCATTTGGTCTGCTTTGTGAAAATTCAAGTGAATGGTCCTTAACAGACCACCCTGTCGTTTATGTTGTTCTTTAATTAATTATGATATTTGGGTTTATTTCATGTTTGATATTCTTTTCCTTTTCTCTTCCCTCACAACTGGAAAAATATGTAATAGTTTTCATGATCTCTTAATAGCAAGCATACTTATGTGATCTTGTTTCGGATACATACATTTTGAGACAGAGTTGCAATAATGTCTACCAAATACGTGCACTTTTCTTGGAGGCATAAGAGAGCTTTCAGATTTTGATTGTATTGAGACTTCTCTATTATTCCGACAGCTTAAAAACAAAAGGTCAAATCTCCCTTTTTTATTTTGTAATATTTCATTTTGGAAAATTTCATGGGCTAGTGAAGGAGCAATTCTAGAGTTGAAAATGATTATAATTGTATTGTTAGCAAACTGTCTGAAAGAGACTCTGTTCTCTCATGAATCCCTTCCCTAGTTAGCTAGAGGTAGCTGTTTTATCATCGCAATTTAGAGCACAGCTAGGGCTATTGCTACTCCTGATAGATGCTAGAGGCAAGAGAATAGCTAATGTAACTCTAAAGTCATCTGTGAACCCAAACTGCAAATTAAAAGGTGACTTTGTATCTTTTCTTATATGGAAAATGTGTGCTTGTCATATCTGCTTGACAGTACCAGAGCGAATGTATGGTTTGGACAATAACGAACAATGACAGTAGTCAGCTTCATCAGAAGACATGAAATAAAGAAATGACAATGATTGATGGCAGCTGGCTGTTTACAGATTTTTCTAGAAGAGTTTTCCTTGGCAGTCTCAAGTAATCAGGGGGATGTTGTACCCCGCCTGAGCTCTGCACAGCAAGCAGAAGACTGGCCCTTCCATGCCCGCTGCCCCCAGTGAGGCACGAGGTGGACCACTTAATCAAGAACAACTTCATTCTTTTGCAGACTCTCCGACAAAGTGAAGCTAACCTGAATGGCTGAGGGAGGATGGTTTCTTCAGAAGCTCTCAAGGGCAACATTGCATTTTGCAGAAATCTCAAATTTAAAACTACCATGGTAGTAACATTCAAGGGGATAAACATGTGATGTTTTCTTTCAGTGCTAATTTTTAGAATTCATTGTAAAACAGTCTCTTTGAGGAAAAATCATAACCGAGATCTGGTCAGTGATCTCAAAACCGATAAATTAGTGATTTATCTTTTTGTTCCTGCTGTAATGATTATTTTTTCAAGTAATTTCCCTGCTGTAATTATTGCATTAGCAAATCATCATCTTTTTTTTAAAGGTTGACTTTTTATCATAACTTTATTTTTATTTATTAATTTGTATATGGTACTGAGGATCGAACCCGGTGCCTCACCTGCGTTAGGTGAGCGCTCTACCACTGAGCCACAACCCCAGCCCCCAAATCATCATCTTTTATGATCTTTACAACATGAACAAAAGTAAATTTTTTACTTGACTAATTAGTAATGTATCATACTGTAAATCACTCTATGACATAAAAATGCTCGACTGGTTCATGAATAGCACATTTAATGGGTCTGAAGTAGTTAACAAAGCAACAAACCTTCATTTCATATGGTCTATTTAGATTATATCATGATGTTTAAAAAATTTCGGACCTGATTGTTGGAGTCTATCTTTTAAAAAAGGCATTTACTTCAACACTGAGAAGAAATGTGATTTACAGTGTGGTTTTTGGGCCATGCAAATTAAGTTCATATTGAATTAATTCTTTGATATTGCTTTTCTGCAACGTAGCAACTGCAAGTTGACAATACAAGAAGATATAGCAAAAATCTCATAAGATAAATTATAGAAAGGAATGAAGGCAAAATGACTATTGGGAAATCTATGAGGACAGCAATGCATTGTGCAAATTCTCTCAGAACAGAACTCATTCAGTCATCTATTCATCCAACCTTTCATTCTCAAAAAAAAAAAAATAGCAAAAAATCCTAAATTCCCACTAAGTTCACATTCTATGGTAAGCTTTTTAAAAATGCCTCATCAGACATTCAAAAGAAAGTAAAGTGAAATTAAGTATCTGCTTGGCGTGGTGAAAAAAGTCTGTCTGCTAGCCAGGGGTACATTTATGCAAAAGAAAATTTTAAAAAGGAAAGGAAGAAAAGGAGTAAAAGCAAATTAAAGAAACCAAAAGAATTAGAACAAAGGACTATTATCGAATGGTCAGGAGGAATGATATGACCTACTTCTTCTAAATCAGCATTCAGAATACTCAAATACATATTTGCCTGCTCTCTTGACCGATTTTTCTACTTCCTTCTAATGTTGAGTCTTCCGTCAACATGTTTTTGGTGGATAGCTTTTTCCTATATGCATAAAGGAATTATGCACTCTCTTTTTGAAGAGTGAAGAGAAAGATTTTTCTAACATTGTAAGGTATCATGTTTTTTTTCTCTTAGAGATGTAGTTTTAGAAAAATGAACACACATACGAATGACCTTGAAAAAGTTATTGTTGTCATTGTTCTTGGGGGAGGAGCAGGATGACATTTGAGACCAGAGGCCAAAACCCTCTCTGGAACTGTGAGATTGTAAATGCAAAGCATTTGCGACTAAGGTACATGGACTTCACTGTGTCCTTAATTTGCTATTTTTGTGTGTGGCTGTTCCACTGATTACAGTTCTCCTTTCGAAATCAAATCTTTAGCCAAGGTAGAAAGAATTCTTTAATATTCAAATGATGTGTTTCCTTTATGAATTCTGTTTGGCATCTTTAAAATTTAAAATTGACTTTATGAGTAGCACTTTGCATTTTTAAAAGTTAACATTTTAAAAATTCACTTGACTAATTGCGTTTTAAAAATGGACTCAAATTGCATTTTGCATTTTTGAGTTTACTTTGTTAATCGTATTCTGCATTTTTTAAGAAGTTTTGCTCCATTAAGGTCTTCGGGTCTCCTACCCTACCTTGCTTGGGTTAAGGTTTCCATAGTTACCACACCCTGGGTGCGCTGACCTTTCTCATCTTTGGAACTGGATGGGAACAACAACAACAACACATTCTCCGAGTGCAAAATGATCTGTTTTCAGGCATTAAGCAGTCAGGTAGCTGTGAATTCCATGAAGCAAAGGCCTTATTTGCCGTTACATTGTGATGTCAATTAATTTTCTTGGAATGACAAAGAATTAGGAGATGCTCATGGTTGGCATCTTTACCCAGAGAATCACTTGATGCCAATATGAAAGCCAAGGAGAGGAGGCAATTATGCACACGTCACATGCATCCGGGTTTCAGTATGGAAGCTTACATTTCAAACCTAAGGTCAGGAAAATAACATGAAAAATTGTCTACGAGGTCTAGACATGAGGGAGACTGAAGAGGAGAGGGGGAGAAGCACATTGCAGGTGTCAGATAATCGAGTCGGATTATCTGAGCTGTGCTAGCTACAGACGAGCACTTACCCTTTAGTCCAGCTAGAAGTTAGCAGGGTAAGAAGAAACAAACCAGAATAACATAAAGACTAGCAACAGGCTCAGGAAAGCAGACAGGAGTTCTAACCTAGCAGCTAACGTTCTTGGGTTTGAGCAAAGATTGAACGAGAAAACTCCAACAGAACAAAAACAAAAACGAAATCAACCTCCCCCAAACCAACAGTAACCCCGAACCCCACTAACCTCGAAGACTGTTCAAGAGTTGGCCAAAAAAAAATGAACTATTCATAGAAACAACCCTCTTTGGGGAATCCTGGATGTAGTTAATAGTTATTAGTTGAGAAACAGACATTACAATAACTCATGGCAAGTCATATATCAAATAATCATTGACCCAGCGTCAAAGCTGAAAGTACCCCCTCCCACCTACCCCGCTCCAAATGAGAACTGGGGTTCTGGTTTTCACTGTGCCACTGACACGTGATGGGTGTCTTTGTGAGTGGCCACCTGGCGTAAGAAATGGTGGCATCACTCAATTTTTGATCTGGACATTTCCAATGGGAACACCATTGGCCTTAAACATTAGGGAATGGCATTTTAAAAAATTGGGTAATGAGATACCAACTTCTTCTTATCATTATTATTTTAGAATTTCAACTAAAAAGGAAAACAAATTAAATCAACAACAGACACAAAAAAACCGCAAAAGAACAAAAAAGGTGTTAAAGGTTGATGGAACCCTCCCAGAATCTTTGTAGAGTCACACACAAACTAATGAATAGCAGGATCTATTTTTTGTTGTTGTTTTTTATTTATAATTCCATATCAATACTCCACTCCACTCTTTCTTAGACATGTCTTTTCATTTTGAAATTGTTAAATATACAAACTGCACCAGGAAATCTGTTCAACTGAATTTAGGGAGACCCAAAGAAACCCACAAGTACTCCCAGGTTTCCCAAGCTAGAAAATATCACATTCTCAAGTGTCGCTTGTGAACAGACAGCCACATGACAAGATTGGAGTGTTTTTCTTTTCTTCTTTTTAGCCCTCAAGACATTTCTATATAGCTCCCCTTTGCAGAGTAAATACTAATAAAACAATTACAAAATTAAGTCATTGAAAAGTTGTTAAAAATTATTCACTAGCAAGAATGGCAAGTTCTTTGAACAAATATTCAAAACAGAATTTAATGAGATATGTGTAAGTCTTTAACAATGACCTTTACCTTCTGGAAGTCAAGGAAACTTTTTTAAAATGCAATACTTGATTTCTTTCTTTTTACTCTGTTTGCTAGCTACAGAATCTGACTTAATTTTTGTGATGTGACTTAAACAAGTCAACCAAATGTAAATAAAGGATCAAAATTGCTACTTAGGCTGAGTGTGGTGGCATACACCTGTAATCCCAGCAGTTTGGGAGGCTGAGGCAGAAGGATTGTGAGTTCAAAGCCAGCCTCAGCAAAAGCAAAGCGTTAAGCAACTCAGTGAGACGCTGCCTCTAAATAAAATACAAAAGGTCTGGGGATGTGGTTCAGTGGTTGAGTGCTCCTGAGTTCAATCCCTAATACCAAAAAAAAAAAATAATAATAATTGCTACTTAGAATATGTTATGACTGTTTTTAATTTTTAATTTTTTATGCTTTTTACTATTGGTAACCAACACATCCCAGTTTGCCCAGGTCTGAGGGGCTTCCTGGAATACAGGACTTGCTGTGCTAAAAACAGGGAAGTCCTGGGCAAATCAGGATGTATTGGTTGCCTTAAGTATGAATTGGCATTGGGTTTGACCAAGCTCCCCACAAGCTTTATAAAGCTTGGTATGTTTGATAGCTAGGCTTTGAACTTAACAAATAAAAGTAGCTGTGAAGTAATTGTGAACTAATCTGATGGTTTGTAAGTTATGGGAACAGAAGCCAAACTTGCTGGAACTCTAGTTGAAATTTTGTTAAGTACCTAAACTAGCAATCTGCAGAATTTGAAGCAGTGTTGAGACTGTTGAGACTGTTTCAGGGGTAAAAAGTAATTGTGGGGCTATTGAGATCAATGTTATTGGACTGAAGTTCAAGGTTGAGGACTGCCATTTATTACAGGGCCACTATGTACGGTTAACTAGAGCAGGCACTGGTCAACTCAATGGGTGCCATTCACAGTTTTGTCTACAAAAAAGGCATCTCTGGTAGGACACAATTCATGTGGCTGAATGTGGAAGCCTTTTTTTGATTTTTTGGGTATTGGGAATTGAACTCAGGGGTACTCGACCACTGAGCCACATCCCCATCCCTATTTTGTATTTTATTTAGAGACAGGGTCTCACTGAGTTGCTTAGCACCTTGGTTTTGCTGAGGCTGGCTTTGAACTCACAATCCTCCTGCTTCAGCCTCCAGAGCCACTGGGATTACAGGCGTGTGCCACCACACCTGGTGGTGGGCTTGTTTTTGTAGATCCAGGTACATGTGGCAGGGCCTCATGTTCTTTGGAGGGTTTTAATTCCTGAGCAGAGTTTAGGGAGTCACTTGAAAAGCAGGTCACCCCACAATTCAGTTCTCATAAATCCCAGATGCATATGATATCTGGCCTTCTCCTTCATCTCTCAGTTTACCTTATATGCTCTCAAGAGATGATAGATATTGCTTATCCCTTCAAAACTGAGTCTTTTTTGGATTCAAAATCCAGGATTTTGCTGGATGCCTCGTTTACTAAGTTACCTTTTTTCAAACAGGGTAATGACATGGATCTTGCTGTGTGTATTCAGTTGCACCTTTCTGATAATTACCTAACAGCTAGCATCTTAATTTCATAACCAAGTCTATCCTGTTCAAAGGCAGAAATCTCAGTCAAGAGCCCCTGTGTATTTCCCTGAAAAGTCACCCTATCACAGCAGCTTCTGTCACCAGTCTTTCTTTTCCCTTTCCTTCCTTCCTTCCTTCCTTCCTTCCTTCCTTCCTTCCTTCTTTCCTCCCTCCCTCCCTCCTTTCTTTCTTTCTTTCTTTCTCTTTCTTTCTTTCTTTTTCTTTCTTTCTCTTTCTCTTTCTCTCTCTCTCTCTCTCTCTTTCTGTCTTTCTTTCTTTTTTGGTGTGTGGGGTGCCGGGAATCAAACCCAGGGCCTTGTGCATGCTAAGCACATGCTCTACCACTGAGCTAGGCCTCCAAGCCCTTGCCATTCAATATTAATTCTGAATGCCCTTTGTCTTCTCTATACCAGTGAGAAAAAAGTAGGGCCATCCACAAACTATGTAGCATCAACATAGATGAATTTCCTAAAGTGTACAGATGTTAGAACAGAGTCATTGAATACAATGAGAAATGATCTCTGAAGAATCGGAGATTATTTGGAAATAAGACCAATATTTTCCAAATATTCCGAGATGTATGTTTTACGAAGTTGCTTTGGATGGTGATTATAATTACAATGTTTTTTTTTTTTTTCATATAAGGATGATTCCATTTCAGGTGGCTAGGATAGGAGGTATTCTTCCCCAATGTATTAAAAATGAGCCTATCGGGCAACATTAAAGAGCACATAGTTGCTTTAGGTGTAGAAAAATTAAACCAACATTGGGTATACTTTATGTCAACCAACGACTGTTGCTCTCTTTAGTATTATCAATAAACCTAGGTGCCAGAAGATATTAGAGAAAACAGGAAGGGAGAGGGAGCTTGGTGGTGGTCGTGGCAGGAGAGCCGCCCTTCCCTCCCAGATCCCACGTTTACGTCTTTCCTACTCTTTCGTGACCTTCTATGTGGAAAGCTGTTGGGATTATCTGGTTCCACCATGGAAATGTATCTCCTTTGGAGAACCAACTAGTACTGAACAGGGCTTCCTGGGAGCCCCTGATGGAGAGAGTTTGCCATTCGAAAAATGTATATTTCTCAATTTTATGGCAAGAACAGAGTCCTGTCTGGCAAAAAATGGACATAGCAGTGGAATTCATGAAAAGGAGAATTTACCTGTATTTACTCATCCGAGCTGCAAAATTATCCCATCTATCTCCACCGTTTGCTTAAGAGCAACAGGGGAAAGACCAAAGCTTTGCTGAAGGTGAAGTGTCTGCCTTGGGGGGTCTTGGCACCTGTGTTTCCTTCTGCTGCAATTCTTGACTTTCAGGTATTTGTGGGGCCTGCACCCTAGAATTTGGACTTGGACTCCAAGAAGATTTTCTTGGTCGTCTGTTTGTCTAGTGTTCCATTTCCCATCAGCCACATGATACGACCCTCTCCATGGTATTTATCAATGTCTGGAACCACCTTATTTATTGGTTGACTAGTTTGGTACCCACTGGGATGCTGATGCTCGTGCAGGGATCTGGTGCATCTTTCTCACTAGTGTGTCTCAGCTCTAGATCATTGTTCAGCGAACCTGACTGAGTGAGTGGGCTCCATGCTAATGTAAGGAGTCACTATGATCACTGCTAAATATGACTTCTACCTGAGTTGTCCTTATTCGACTTGATATTCAGGGTAAGGCACATTTGGAGGTCAATATTGCAATTGAAATGAATTATTTTATTGCAAGCTTTAGGTCTCCAATTTTGTTCTAATGAATATCTCCAAGCATTCACCTTCCCCTGTGTATGAGAAGTATTGGGGTTCATCCTAGGTAGCAAATTGAAAGGGCAAAGAGGAAGGAGGTAAATAAGGATGGGGGTCAGAGGAGAAGACACTAGAACCTGAACCAGGGCTGTTTAAGGAGACGGTTTCATTTTTGAGTCTCTGATATTTTAGCTCAGAATGGGATTTTAGGTACCATGTTTTTTTTTTTTTTCTTCTTCCCACTGCATGTGAAAATGTCATCATTTATTTTTAAATGCTTCTAAATTGCAGATTTAAGTTTATTTCAAATCAACCCTATTTTTGAATTACTTTTAATGGGAAGAAATGAAGCAAAGACATACATAATCTACTATATTTGAAGAAGAACTCAAACAAATACCTGTTTGTGAATTCCAAACTCTCACCAAAAAGAAAAGATAGAAATACATGTGAAATAGACTTTGCTTTGCTCAGTCCTTGGTGGAGAAGGTCAAGTATTGCACTTTAAAATTATTTTCAACTGATAATTTCTCCCAATTTTTGCCCTGAATCCACCTATACACTTTCAGTAAACATGATTTTTTTTGAATCCTAAATATAAAAGCAACTAGTTGTTTGTTTTTTTTTTTTAAATTCAACTTTGGAAGATTTACTTTACTGTACAGAGCTATGTTTTCAAGAAATGGCATATTTACTTACAGAATTGAGAGATGGGAGCGTCCAGCTGAGGTACGTTTCCACCCTTGGCGTTGAGCTTCTGGACTTGGGTCGGGGGCACCGGTTTGTGTGACTGTCCAGTGGCCCGGTACATAGCTTGGACCCACAGGATGCGATCCTGCTCGTCATCACTTGCAAATATCACCGTGTCTCCCTCTTTGACTGCATTGAAGAAGGCTCGGCCACCTTCCAAACCTGGAAGAGAAAGGAAATACAACTTCTCAGCAGAGTGGAGACGTTCTCGGCAGGACTCAGCCCTTAGAAAGCAGCTTCTGCAGCTTTTCCTTGGGCCAGAGGAGGGGAGGAGCGATTTATCTGACTCTCTGATGGGGAGTCTGAGAACCACTTGGCCACTGAGTGGGACCATGGTGTTAAAGAGGTTGGCTCATGTCCCTTCCTTAGTCTTACTGATGACAGGACTGTCACCAAACATCTGCCCTAATCTTTCCTCTCATATTTAAAAACAAATAAACCATCACCACCAAAACCTCCCTTGACTTTTGTTCTCTCTTCAACGACTGTCGTATTCTCTTTACAACGAAAGGGGCATCTCTCTGTTGAGGCTCTCAAATTCTAGTACATGTTAGAATCCCCTTGGCATCTTTTTAAAATGTAGCTTCTGACTCGGTCGATTCTGGAATGGGCTTGGGATTCCGCATTTCTTTTTTTTTCCGGGGTGGGGCAGTTACTAGGGATTGAACTCAGGGGCACCAACTACTGAGCCACATCCTCAGCCTATTTTTGTATTTCATTCAGAGACAGGGGCTCCCTGAGTTGCACCAGGCCTTGGCAAGCTGCTGAGGCTGGCTTTGAACTCGTGATCGATCCTCCTGCCTCAGCCTCCTGAGCCGCTGGGATTACAGGCGTGAGCCACCATGTCTGGCTGGGATTCTGCATTTCTAACAAGCTTCGGAGGATGCAGATGTGCTGTGTCTGAAGCCCATACTTGGAGCAGCAAGGGGCTCTCTCTCCACCTCTTGGGGCTTCAAGTCCCTCCAATTAGGCTGCTGCTTGACTGAAATTTTCTTTTCAAGGTCACCAAGGACCTCCACATCCCTGAGTCTGATGGTCAAAATTCTAATTTCATTCTGTTACTCAATGAGTGGCATTTTACACACCCTCCCTTCCCTTTAAAAAAAATTGTTCTGTTTAGTTATACATGACAGTAGAGTGTATTTGGACACATCATACATACATGGACTATAATTTCCCATTCTTGTGGTTGGACATGATGTGGAGTTTCCCTGGTCGTGTGTTCATATATGAACAGTGGAAAGTTCTGTCCCATTCATTCCACTGTCTTTCCTATTCCCATCCCCTCCCTTCCCTTCATTCTCCTTTGTCTAATCCAGAGAACTTCTATTCTCCCCACCCCTTATTGTGTGTCAGCATCTGCACAGCAGAGAGAACATTGGCCTTTGTTTTTGGGGGGACTAGCTTATTTCATTAGGCATGATAGTCTCCAGTTCTATCAATTTACCAGCAAATGCCATTTCATTCTTCTTTATGACTGAGTAATGTTCCATTGTGTATATATACCACATTTTCTTTACCCATTCATCTGTTGAGGGGCACCTAGGTTGGTTCCATAGTTTAGCTATTGTGAGTTGTCAGTCCCTTCTCTTTGAAACACTCTTCACTTGACTGCCTGGAAAACTGATTTCCCTCTTACTCCCTGGCTGCTGGACACGTGCTTACCTGCTCCTCCTCCTCCTGACCTTTACATGTGGGAGCATCCTGGAGCTCTGTCTTCGCCCTCCTTCTCTTTATCTATGGCACTTTCATGATCCTAACTAAACTTTCAATGCCATGAATGGGCTGAGGGTCCTCATAGTTCTTCCTGAACCCTGAACCTTTCCCTCAAACTCCAGACTCGAGTGGTAGTAGCTTTCTCGACTTTTCCATGTGGGCATCTGATAAGCATCCCCAGCCTGTCTTATCCAACACTGAACTCCTAGTCTTTCTCCTTAATCTCCTCCCCATCTCAGTAAATGGGGCTCATTTCTCCAGATGTTCAAGTCCACAATCCAGGAGTCATTCTTCACTTTCTCTCTGATATTCCGGTGACCCTACCTCAGGACATTACCAGGATGTGGCTTCTTCTACCTCCAGTGCTACCACCCTGCACCTCACTATAAACCTCTCTTATGGATCACTTTCATAACTTCCTGTCTGACGGGTCTGATTCCAGCCTCATTCTGGATGGTCTGTCCTCAACATGGTGGCCAGCCAGTTATGTGTGTAGTACAAGAGTCGCATCATGTTATTCCTCAAAATATTCCTCAAAACATACTGGTTTCCACATTCCACTGAGATGAAAGCCTAGCTTCTGACATGGCCTGCAGCCTACATTGATTGGCACCACCTCTAGTTTCTCTCTCTCTCTTTTCATGCACATATGGGCTCCATTCATTGCAAAACCAATGCTCTCTTGCTGTTTCTGGAACACCCAGACATGTTCTCACCTCAGGGCCTTTGCATCTGCTTTTCTCTGAATCTAGAGTATTCTTCTTCCAGATATCTACATGATTCCAATAACCATTTCCCTAGTGTTTTGGCTTAAATTCACATTCTCAACAAGACCTTTCTGGCCTCTATCCCTCATTATCATATCTCTTTATCTTGCTTAATTTTTTTCCTATTGTTCTTAGCACCTTCTAGCAAATTGCAGAACTTATTTTGCTTCATGAAGATGGGAGTTTTTCTGTTTTGTTCACTGCTATATCTTTGGTAAGTAGAACGGCACATAACACACAGTAGGTGCTCAACAAATATGCACTGAATGATGTGCTGTAAACCCATCTTTTTCTATCATCAATCTTCAAGGTTGAAATCAGTAGGTGGAAGCATCTCTTTCCAGAACCCTACATGTATTTTAGATACCTTGGAACTTTCTATCCAGAAATCAAGCTTCATCAGGTTTCTCATCATCTCCCCCATATTACTTAAGAGTTCACAGGCGCTTGAATGAGTGATTGGCATCTCCAAATTTCTAGAGAGGTCCATTCCTGTGTGACATTGGCATTGGAAAAGATATCTAGTGATATTAAGACTTCTCCATTGTGCTGACAATCTTAATTCTACAAATTTCTCACTTAGAATGACCAGGGAGTGGGAACAATAAACAGCTATTTCTTTATATGAAGAGTCTAGTGATATAATATCAAGTTTTAATAAAAGGATTTTGATGGTTAAGATTATGAGGGATATTTTGTCTAATTTCCTTTTTTGGGGGGAGTACTACAGATTTAACCCAGGGGCACTTAACTACTGAGCCACATCCCCAGCCCTTTTTATTTCTTATTTTGAGACAGGGTCTTGCTAAGTTGCTTAGGGCCTTGATAAGTTGCTGAGGCTGGCCTCAAACTTGCAATCCTCCTGCCTGAGCCTCCTGAGCTGCTGGGATTATAGGCATGTGCCACAGCATCTGGCTTGTCTAATTTCTTATGAAGGGTATAAACATGTATAATTTGGAGAGGATGGTGTATCGTTAGCAATCTGAGGGAACCTGATGAACTTAATGGATGATATAATAAGAAGGAAAATTCTGGAAGTGAGGGAGGAAGAACTTTAAGAGATGCTGTCAGCCTGGAAAAATGAATGTCAAATAGTTTTAAAAAAGAGTGAGACAGCAGACTGTAGTCTAGTCTTGGGATAGGTTACCTTGCTACAGTCAGTAAATGTCAGTCTAGATTTCACTGGAGGGTGCTGTCTCCCTTCCCCAGGGCCTGCTGCTGGGGATGGAGGCAGTGTTCCCCGTGCCACTGACAGAAAGACAATCAGGGTCACCTTGGGAAGTGGAGAGCCCTCTCCATTATGTAGTCATTCAGAGATAAAGATGCTAAAATTTCAGGTTTTCTTTTTCTTTTTAAACTTTTTAAAAATATATTTTTAGTTGTAGATGGACACAATAACTTTATTTTGTTTATTTATTTATTTTTTATGTGGTGGTGAGGATCGAACTCAGTGCCTCACATGTGCAAGGCAAGCGCTCTACCACTGAGCCACAACCCCAGCCCAATTTTCAGGTTTCAATTTAATGTCCTAGCCAGGTACAGTGGCACATGCTTGTGATCTTAGCACCTAGGGAGGCTGAGGCAGGAGGATCGTGAGCTCAAAGCCAGCCTCAGCAATTTAGTGAGGCCCTAAGCAACTCAGCGAGACCCTGTTTCTACAAAAAAATATAAAAAAGGTCTGAGGATGTGACTCAGTGGTTAAGTGCCCCTGGGTTCAATCCCTGGTACCAAAAAAAAAAAAATTAATTCTTTAAACAACGCTAAGATGTAAGTACTAGTATTCCCATTTTACAGATGAGAAAACTGAGTTGGGTAGAAGATGAGAACCACCCCCTGGACCCAAAGCTAGCCTGGAGGCAGCAGGACTGGGCTTCTAATCCTGATTATTTTTGGCTGCAGACCTGTAGATCTAACTGATGAGACTACAAGACACCAAGGACAGTGGAACCAACAAGGAGAGAAAAGAACAACACAGTTGAACAAAAACCAAGTGAGGAGAACACACTGGGAACAAGGGGATGGGCTATAATGGAGGCAGAATCAGCCAGAGCAGTGATTCCCGGGGACTGACGGCGCTGTAAAAGTTAAGGTGAGATGCTTCATGACTTCTCCATGGAGAACACGGAGCACAGTCCCACAGATGCTGACCGGTCAAGACCCAAGAGACACATGTGAGGATGGAAGGAGGAAGACCAGGGGAGAGAGTGTTGGCCATCTCCCAGGGGGTAGGGAGGGACTCCTTTCCAATAGCTTGCATTAAATAAATTTTAATTGTAGTCTATTTATAGCAGTAAAAGGTGTCTATGTGAGTTGTCTAAGATTATTTTAGTTGTTTGACATACTGTGCCATGGAACTATTTATTCTAAGTGAATGTCTTTGCATTGAACAACTACATAGCACTCTTCAACCTTACCCAGGGAAAGGTAAAGCGTTTTCATTTTGAGCTTAAAGAAGGAGCTTCTAAGTGAGACTCACATACACTAGTTTAACAATTCCCCAAATTGACATTTTGAGGACTCTAAACAGATACAGTATATTTAGCATGATTTTTTTTTTGGTACCAGGGATTGAACCTGGGAGTGCTAAACCACTGAGCCACTTTCCCAACGCCCCCTTTTTTGTGGTGCTGGGGATTGAACCCAAGGCCTTGTGCATGTGAGGCAAACACTCTTACCAACTGAGCTATATCCCCAACCTGATCCCCAGCCCATTTTAATATTTTATTTAGAGACAAGGTCTTACTGAGTTGCTTAGGGCCTCTCTAAGTTGCTGAGGCTGGCCTCAAACTGGCAATCCTTCTGCCTCAGCCTCCCAAGCTGCTGGGATTATAGGTGTGCACCATTGTGCCTGGCAGTATAGATGCTTTTGATGGGTGACCATCTGGATCCCAGGCAAAGACATCTAGTCGCATTCTTCCTGTGGTAAAGAATGGGCTGTGATGGCCTCTAGTCTATTAACATCTCCACCAGCAGTTTCCATTAACAACCTGGGTAAGGGGTGAACAAGGAAAAGATGGACTCTGATGCCTTCCAAGATTTGCATCCTTGCCTTCCAAGGAGTGGTTGACTAGATGCCTCAAATCTCTGAGGACTCTGGCTAAATGTGCATGACTTAGATCTCCAGCTGTCAAACTTTCTTGCACATAGGAATTACCTACAATGCTTATTTAAATATGAGAATTCTTCCTTCTTTCCTTCTAGTTCATAGGTTAGAAGTGAGGCTTACGAAGTTTTATGTTTATTTGTTTATTTATTTATTTTTTATTTTGATACCAGGGATTGAACCCAGGGGTGCTCAACCACCGAGCCGCATCCTCAGCCCTTTTTTATATTTTATTTTGAGACAGGGTCTCACTGAGTGACTTAGGGCTTCACTAAGTTGCTGAAGCTGGCTTTGAATTTGCAATCCTTCTGCCTCAGCCTCCCAAACCGCTGGGATTATAGGTGGGTGCCACCGTGCCCAACAGGAAGTTCTATTTTTAGCAAGCACTTTATAAGAAATTCTCTATTAAGGGGCTGGGGATGCAGCTCAGTGTTGGAGCACTTGCCTAGCATGATTAAGGCTGTGAGTTCAATCCTTAGCACTGCTTGATAATGATAATCATAATAAAAATCTGAGTTAGGCTTTTTACAAAATGACAGTTGTGACTATGAAAGTCTTCATTTTCTTCATAATGTTCTATCAGACGTTACTGTATTTCACTGTATAATCATTGCAAATTTTGTCATTTTTATTTTGCAAAAAAAGTGGGCTGCAAGTCAAGAGTGGAGGTGCATGCCTGTAATCTCAGTGACTTGGGAGGCTAAGGTAGGAGGATTGCAAGTTTGAGGCTAGCCGGGGCAACTTAGTGAGGTCCTAACCGATTTAGTGAGACCCTTTTTCAAAAAAAAAAAAAAAAGGGCTGGGGTTGTGGCTCAGTAGGAAAGCACCCCTGGGTTCAATCCCCAATAAAAAAAAAAAAAAAAAAAAAAAGTGGAATGAGATCATTCCGTGAAGCTTTCAGATTGTTCTGGTGTTACTTTAAAAAAATCATTTATTATTTAACTTTGCTATAGATAAGGATATACGGAATACTGGTGAATATACGTTAATGCGGTGGCGACGATAAGGCGGTGAAATACAGTACTTGGGAAATAAATAGGACTTGGCACAGGGAGAGGCAGGGAGAAGAGGCTGCTTATTATCCTCAGGAACATAATCAATTTACTTTCCACTTTCGTAACGGAATTTATAAACTATATCTCATGAGATAATGTTTAAAAAAAAGAAATAAAAAAGAAGCTTTAAAAATATACTCTCACAGTTCTTCTCCTTGCAGTCCATAGAATAGCTTTCTCCCCACCTCTGCCTCCAGGGCTGAAGGAAGACAATTTTGCTTTTACCTGATAAATAACAACTATGGCTTTGCACATAGCAAGTGCCATAGGGTGACCCGGGCTACACCCCAAGTCCAAGTCCAAGCTCTGTCATTAAGATGCCTTTGATCTCTCAGAATCTGCTTTTTTCCCCCCTCCCAGCTACAAAGTGGAATGGTGATCCAGGTCGCCTCCACTTTGTGGGATTGTGATCAGGGCCAAAGCAATCGCAGAGAGGAGAACTAGCCAACCTAAAAGGCATGACTGTCATCAGATGGTCTTGGTTTTCTTTCTCATGCTGACCTTTTAGCTTCCTGCTTGAAGCTGCAGGTCTTAGAAATGGGTGAATCTAGGAAAAGGGCGCAATGCCTGAAGAACCCAAACCACTACGAATGCCCGAATGGGCCATTGCTTGAGCCCGGACCCTGTTCTTTCAATGAGAGGCTGTGTGAAATTATTCGTTTCAAACTCTAGGTCACCTTCATTATGAAGTCTTTCCAGGCAGAGCTTTTAATTCACGGCTTCCGTGGTCAGCTCTGCGTCAGACTCTGGCAGGAGGCAAGTTAACCAAGAGAAGTCCAAAGGCGTTGGGCGGGTCCCTGTCTCCAAGTGGGCGGGGCCAAGGGTTCCCGGCCACACCTTTTCAGGTTAATACCCCATCTTCTAACCAACTCTATTTTTTCTTTTATGTGTATTTCATTGCATGTGGAAGAGCAATATGGGAGTAGAAAAAAAGGTTT
The DNA here is from genome assembly GCA_028644305.1 of Xerus rutilus. Lineage (NCBI taxonomy): Eukaryota > Metazoa > Chordata > Mammalia > Rodentia > Sciuridae > Xerus > Xerus rutilus. The sequence goes on from CM053413.1 coordinate 47,595,692, forward strand.
TGGGCCAAATAATGCAGTATGGTTGGAAATGCTTGTGCAGATTTGGCATAAAAATAAACCTCTCCGGGAGAGGGCTGTTGGTGCTTGTGTTCATTAATATGCTGAAATGATTTCGCACCCCCTCCCCATTTTGAAGGTTCTTTGAGGCTGATTTCTATTCATTTTTTTTCTGGGAAAAAGTTAAAATGGGTAGGGGGGGAGGTGTGAGGGGGCAGGATATAGAACTTGGGCAATGTAGAACTTTCTACAAGAAATAGCTACCATTTCTATGGTTCTCATAATTACATGAGCCTTAGGAGCATCGATGTCTGTGCTTATCGGTTGGTGTCTTAGGAAAAGAGACTCTGAGGGAGGTTTTGCTTCCCTGAGTCCCATTTGCTAAACTTGATGGGTACTTGAATTCTAGCTGGGGCTATGTGGACGTATGGAGGGCAGGTTCACTGGGTCACAAAGACATAATATCTGCCACTCACCATTGGTGAAAACCAACACACACCGACATATACACGAATGCAGTTTGTGGTGCCCACTAGGACTTCTTTCTCAGAAATACTTTTAGCATCGAATGACATGGTCTATATTTGGTGTAGTTACAGGTACAGAACATAAAAATGCATCTTTGTCCTTTTTTTTTTTTTTTTTTGGTACTGGGAATTGAACTCGGGGGCATTCGACCACTGAGCCACATCCCCAGCCCTATTTTGTGTTTTATGTAGAGACAGGGTCTCACTGAGTTGCTTAGCGCCTCACCGTTGCTGAGGCTGGCTTTGAACTCACGATTCTCCTGTCTCAGCCTCCCAAAGTGCTGGGATTTCAGGTGTGCGCCACTGTGCCCGGCTGCATCTGTATTCTTTTGGGTTTTCAACCAGAGAATCCCTTGTGTAAAACTCAACATCCTAGCTGGGCATGGTGGCGCACACCTGTATTCTCGGTGGCTCTGGAGGCTGAGGCAGGAGAATCGTGAGTTTAAAGCCAGCCTCAGCAATGGTGAGGTGCTAAGCAACTCAGGGAGACCCTGTCTCTACATAAAATACAAAAAAAGGGCTGGGGATGCGGTTCAGTGGTGGAGTGCCTCTAAATTCAATCCCTGGTACCCTCTCCCTCCAAAAAAACCCAGTGTCCTAGCTGGGGATGGCATTTGATCAACCAGGATGTAAACTCTAAAATGGGGACCGAAGCCTTCAGGGTCACCCGTGAAACCCTCTATAAACTGGATTTATGCCTAGCAAGGAGCAAGTGACCGACCAGTGTTGATTTAGGAAGAGTGAGTCTGTGGCTCCATTGCCTTGAGGGCGGGCAGGTACCTGGCTGGGGGTCGGTGTAATCCACAGTATAGCCGTCCAATTGTAGAAGTTCCTGAGGCTCAGCTTTCTTCTCGCGATAACTGCACATGGCAAACGTGTACTGACTGACCTGGGAAGGAAAAGCAGATCGTGAGGTTTTCCCTTTAAAGCTCATCTGCCCCAGAGAGACCCTCCCCATTTGACCACAGCCTGTCCCTTGAGGTTCTAGATTCTATATCTGGGTTCAAATCGAGTTGGGCTACCTTCTGGCTGTGTGTCTTTGAGCAAGTTACTTAACTTCTCTGGTTCCCCGGTAACCTCATCTGTAACTTGGTTATGATCTTAGCATCTATTCCACTGGCTTATGGTGAGGATTGAATGGGTTCACACATGCATTAGAATCTGATCTTGGCACTTAGTAAGTACTTCAGAAGGGTACACTATTATCATTATCACTGTTCTAATTATGCCTGAGTTAAGATATATGCAATTGCCATTTTAGGGGGGAGGTACCAAGGATTGAACTCAGGGGCACTTAAAGACTGAGCCACATCTCCAGTCTTATTTTGTATTTTTTTTTCTTTTTCTTTTTTGGTACTGGGGATTGAACTCAAGGGTACTTGACCACTGAGCCACATCCCCGTTCTATTTTGTGTTTATGTAGAGACAGGGTCTCACTGAGTTGCTTAGCACCTCACTGTTGCTGAGGCTGGCTTTGAACTCACGATTCTCCTGTCTGAGCCTCCCAAAGTGCTGGGATTACAGGTGAGTGCCCCCAGCTTCTATTTTGTATTTTATTTAGAGACAGGGTCTCCCTGAGTTACTCAAGGCCTCGCTAAATTGCTGAGGCTGGCTTTGAGCTCGCGATCCTCCTGCCTCAGCCTCTTGAGCTGTTGGGATAACAGGTGTGCACCACCACACCTGGCTACTGCAATTGCCATTTTTGTGGAGCAAAGCTGACTGAATGGAGGCCATTTGTAGGTTCTCCCTAATATGATCATGGCCCTGTCTGAGACTGCCACACTTGCAGACACAGGTTAGAGACTAGACATTCATTGACTCGTGCCTTATCAAGAAGCATTTTAATTTTGCAGGACTGTTCTCAGCATCGATCTCTGCAGGTCTTTCTCTGCGCCCACCCTCACCGGAGGAGTGTTTCGGGTTGCTTCGGACAGTCTTCCCTTCATCGCAGACAAGCACAGTTGTGACACGCTGTCACAAGCAATGAGCACTCCATAGATAGGCGCCGGTCACAGTGGAGCAATCCCCAGCCCCCCCGACGGCATGGCCGCTGTCACTGGTGCCCTAAGTGGCAGCCCTCACTCTACCGAAGCGCGGCATCCCTGCCAGGACAGGGTGGGCGTACAAGGCTGCAGGCCCACCTTCGGGACCCTGTTGTCATGTCACGGTGCATCCATACCCAGCCTGGATACTCCACGTCCCTCCCTTTGGCCCACGGGAAAGCAAGCACCCCAAAGCTGGAGGGTGAGCTCCCAGGCAGAGTTAGGAGCCGTGGATGTCATATGTCACCCCTTTATTCAAAGAGACATTTTCTAAGTGAACTTTGATCCCAGCTGGGGACAGTTTTCTTCTCCTCTATGGTGAGGTTAGTCTTTTTTGTTTTTAATGACAAGAAGAAACGGGCAATCTCTAGCCCTATAAGCATCTCCTGGGTTGTCCCATCTTGAAGTTCAAGGTGCAAGACCAAAGGTCTGTTCTCCAAAGACTGTTCCCGTGGGTTGGTTTGTCTGTTGCTGCCCTCTGTTGGTTCCCGACGAAAACTTTAACTTCCCCACTCGACTTTCTCTATGATGGACCTGAGTCACAGAACATGTTCCTGACATTGTTAAGACCTTGATGGATCCTATGGGTAACAGAAGGTCGGATCCCCAAGAGTCATTTCATAAGGGAACCTGCATTAATTTTCTGTAATAAACAGAACAACCGACAATATCCCTTGCTCCTAAAATGCAAGGCACGCAGGACTGGACTCCCATCCCAGCTCCATAACCTGTCACTTACTTCTATCAGCCCCCCAGTTCCCATCTGATCTGTATCTGTATCTTATTATTGCTTGAGAATCATGCAGCTTTCTGCATTCTCAACATATGCATTGATGTAAGCATTTCCTTGTATTTTGCACTAACATTCTAATATTGTGTAGCTCAGCGGGGGTATTTGCCTAGTAGATTATCAATCCTTTCAAGGTGGGACCCTGGAGTCACGCGTCTTGGTTCAATTCACAACCCATAAGCGAAGTCGGCCACATAATGGACAGTCCCTAATTCCAGCTGATTGGTTCTAGAGAGGTATGGACAATCCAATGAAGTTTCCCCTGATGTTACATGTCACTCCAAGCACATGGTCCTCTGGGTAGCGGACAGCAGGCTGGTGATCACAGACGCTGCTGAATGGTTCAGTGGGGATTTATGCCTGGTATTTCATCAGGCGACATGAGAGATGATATAGTTCATTCATGTGATTAGTCAGAGAGGTGCTGATATTCACTTGAGATCCGAAAAAATATCACAACAGAAGGGTGTTATTACAAAATTCATGCATTTACTATTACTGCCCTGTTTGGGCTTCTTCCTTTTTGGTTTTGGTGGCTTGCTTCTTGTCGCGCTGTCTGCTGCCCTCTTCTGGCTATACTGCGAAGTAGCGCCTGGCAAACTGGGTTTGATTTCTTAAGAAATAGGATTGATTTCTTTAGAAATATTAGTTGGTTTACTAAAAGTGTTTTTGTTTTGTTTTTTAAACTGAAGATCTGGCAGTTTAGGAAATAAAGGAGAGGAGAATGTTCTTTGACCAAGTCTAATTATTGCCATTTTTAGGGGGAACCTTTGTTTTTCTAGAGTGCCTGAAGGAAGGGGACATAGCAAAGTTTTGGAAACTTTTGCTTTTTAAATTTCCATAAGGTCCACTAAATGAAAGCTATTTCCAGTGAAATACATACTTTTATGTCACAGTAAAATTTTTTTAAAATTGTATTTTGAACCGGGCATGGTGGCTCACGCTTGTAATCCCAGCACTTAGGGAGGCTGAGACAGGAGAATCGCAAGTTCAAAGCCAGCCTCAGCAATGGCAAGGCACTAAGCAACTCAGTGAGACCCTGTCTCTACATAAAACACAAAAAAATAGGGCTGGGGATGTGGCTCAGGGGTCGAGTGCCCGTGAGTTCAATTCCCAGTACCAAAAAAAAAAAAAAAAAAATTGTATTTTGATGAAAGGTTAACGAGACAGCTGATGGCTTTGGCCGAGCCTAGAATGCATTTTAGAATGCAGAAAGTCAGCCACCCCTGTCTGGTAGGCTGCTAGAGACTGTACAATACAATACACCCAACAGAGAGAGCGAGGGAGCTCAGAGGAGAATAAACCTCTCTGACAGTGCCCTAGAGAGAGAGGGCTTTGAGGATGCGGCTTTTGACACCACCGTGATTTTCAGCGGTATATAACTTCTTATGAAATCAAGGATAGGGTGCTAGGATTTAAAAAAAATTTTTTTTGGTACCAGAGATTAAACTCAGGGACACTTAACCATTGAGCCACATCCCCAGCCCTGTTTTTTGTATTGTATTTAGAGACAGGATCTCATTGAGTTGCTTAGGACCTCACTAAATTGCTGAGGCTGGCTTGGAACTTGCGAGCCACTGAGAATACAGGCAGGTTCCACCACGCCCAGCAAGGACTTTGTAAATTTAATCTTTCTGGTACTGGGGATTGAATCACTGAAGGGTGCTCTACCATTGAGCTACATCCCCAGTCTTTTTTATTTTTTATTTTTTTGGGGAAGGCTTACCAAGTTTCTTTATTTGAAGGAATGGTACAGATTAAAGCACTTAAGTGGATGTTTTGGTCCAACTTGTAGAAAAAGTAAAGGTAACCCCAATATGCATATACTACCTTGGTGATGAGGGAGGTTATTTGGTGGCTATGAGGAAGTCAGTCTAAGGCTTAGCTCTTGTTATCACTGTCTCTCAGGGTGTGCTTGTGTAATGGCTTGGAGGTGAGGTGTCCCCCAAAAGTTCATGTGTGAGACAGTGAAAGAACATTCAGAGGTGAAATGATTGAGTTATGAGAGCCTTAACCTAATCAGTGAATTAATCCACTCATAGGGATTAACTGAGTGGCAACTGAGGGTGGGTAGGGTGTGGCTGGAGGAGGTGGCCATTGGGGGCGTGGCTTCGGGGTATATACTTTGAATCTGGAGAGTGGAGTCTGTCTCTGCTGCTGATCATCATGTGAGCTGTTTTCCTCCACACTTCCACCATAAAGTTTAGCCTCAGCTTCAGCCCCAAGGAGTGGAGCCAGCTGTCTATGGACTGAGACCTCCTAAACCATGAGCCCACAAATAAACTTCTCCTCCTTACAGTTGTTCTTGTCAGGTATTTTGGTCACAGCAGCAAAATGCTGATTAAAATAGCTTGTCAAAGAAATATTCTGCCATACCAGATTCTGGGGCTCCCCTCTTGCACAAGTTGGTTACATGATCAACTCATGTCTTTGATGGTTGTTACCTGCTCATTCAGGTAAGGTGTCTCCATGAAGTTGCCCGAGGGTGGGGTCATTTTTGTCAGTGACCAGTTTGAAGTCTCCATGAAGTCACCCGAGGTGGGGTCATTCTTGTCAGTGACCAGTTTGTGCAGTCCGAGCAGTGACTGGCTAGCACGTTTTTGCAGGGGTAAAGCACATCCTCTGGCATTCAGCCTACTCTCCCAGTCATCATGGTCTGGTTTCCTGACATCCTGAAGGAAGATTCGACCACCTGGTGGTTCCCCCCTTAGCTCTGCAACTCCGTCAGTTTTTCAGCATGTTAAGTATTTGGCAAAGTTCTTCAAAGCTACATCATCACCATCCAAGTAGTAAGGCATGGACAGGTAGGAGGCTTAGAACTCCAGGTGGATCTGGTGGTTGATGGTGGCCTCTGGGTCCCGGTGGCAGTTCTGGTGCAATTGTGAGGTGGACGCGGTCTACCTGGCTGCTAGCTGCAAGGCAATGGAGTAGTGGCACATGCCTTGGGGCAGTTCAAGGATGCTGCACAGAGGTGGAAGAGCTGCTGGCTCAGAGTGCCAGGTTGAGCCCAAGCACAATTGAAGCAAGAAACTATGGCAACTCTCTGGGAAGCATTTCTCTTTACTTTTTATTTTGAGACAGGGCCTTGCTAAATTGCTGAGGCAGACCTCAAACTTGTGATCCTCCTGCCTCAGCCTCCCGAGCTGCTGGGATTACAGATGTGTACCACTGCACCTGGCTGGCTATTGAGACTTCTGATGGAATGGTCATGGAAGTGGTCATGGAGGTGTTATTGTAAAGGTGGTTGGACCTCTGATTCACAGGGAACCCTTTGGCTCTTTGCCAGATGCCTGTTTAAAGTAGAAAGAGGTGCCCTGCAGCCACCTGCAGTAGGGCATGTGTATGTTGGGGTGAGGGACAGTTACAAAGGGGCAGAGTCTTTAAGTCAGACCACTTGAATCAGCTTCCCAGGTCAGGGGGCTGGGGTCTACCTCAGAATAGAGTGCATGACTGTACTTGCCATGCTTGAGGCCCTGGGTTCTAAAAGCACAAAAAAACAAAATGTGCCCCCCCCACCACCAAAAAAAAAAAAAAAGGAAAGAAAAGAAATGAAAAGAAAAGAAAAAAAGCAAACTCAGGTCAAGGTGAGTTTTAAGAATCCACAATTTTCATAATTGTTTCAGACTTTTTTTTTGTTCTGGTACTGTGGATTGAGCCCAGGGGTACTTAACCATTGAGCCACATTCCTAGCCCTTTTTATTTATTTATTTATTTTTGAGACAGAGTCTCGCTGAGTTGCTGAGGGCCTTTGCTAAGTTGCTCGGGCTGCCTTTGAACTTGGATCTTCCTGCTTCAGCCTCCTGAGCCACTGGGATTATGTCTCAGATGTTTCTTAATGTATACTTATATTTGAGATTCACTTTTCTAACATATAGGATCTATCCAAACCTATAAAGTTGCCTCTGAGTTTCAAGTGTATTTATCAAGTAGAATCCAGTTGTGATATAAGAAGTTTGGCTGGGGTTGGGGCTGTAGCTCAGTGGTAGAGTGCTTGCCTAGCATGCATGAGGCACTGGGTTCGGTTCTCAGCACCACATATAAATAATAAATAAATAAAATAAAGATCCATCAACAACTAAAAAAATATTTAAAAAAAAAAAAAGAAGTTTGGCCCATTCTTGTCTCTGAATGTCCCTTCCCTTTCCTCCTACCATCTATATAAGATTAAAATACTTGGATGTACAACCTAACAATGGAATACATTTTTTTTCTAAATTTCCTTTCCTTGCTTTTCCTTAAGAATTAATCAGCTGTTGCTTTTACTGACTCTGGTTACCACTTTTTGCCCAAAGTTCACATATATATATTTTAGAAATGAGTTCTTTATTATGGTGCATTTGTTCATTCAGTAAATACTTAGGTATTGAGTTTGTTGTGGGAAAATAAAGATGGAAAAATCCAGACATGATTCCTGCCCTTGTGTCAAGCACAGACACTAATCACATTATTTCAGACTTGTGTTATTTTAATAGTGACAAGTAATAACAGGAGAGTTCCGTGGCTTAGGAGTCTTTTTAAGGATGTCAGTTCCTAAGCCAACATGGTGGAGATTTGGGCCTACTTTTTCTTCTATTAAGTGCAGGGTCTCTGTTCTAGTGCCTAAGTCCTTGATCCACTTTGAGTTGAGTTTTGTGCAGGGTAAGAGATAGGGGTTTAATTTCATTTTGCTACATATGGATTTCCAGTTTTCCCAGCACCATTTGTTGAAGAAACTATCTTTTCTCTAATGTATGTTTTTGGCACCTTTGTCTAGTATGAGATAACTGTATTTATGTGAGTTTGTCTCTGTGTTTTCTCTTCTGTACCACTGCTCTGGGTATCTGTTTTGGTGCCAATACCATGTCGTTTTTGTTACTATGGCTCTGTAGTATAATTTAAGGTCTGGTAGGGTACTGTGAGACCTGGGGATAGGGCCTACTTGGTGGTTAGACAAGGTACTCATGAGGAAGTTGACTGGCTGAGCCAAGATTTGAGGATGAACACATTTTTTTTTTTTTTTTGTATGAAGCACCCAATTGCTGGGGACTAAGGACCATTAATAATGTGAGGTGAGTGTGAACAAGTGATTATAACATGTCAGTCCCAGACTCTTAACGTCAAGAAGGTCATTTGGCATGGTAGAGGAAGCATATTTTTGGAGCTATATAGACTGGATTTGATTTTCAGACCCATTAACTTTCTATAGCTATGTAAGCTATAGCTATAGACAGTCCACATAATTTTGATGGAACACAGTTTCATTATCTTTAGGTGAGTATGACTTTTTGGTGGTGTTGCAGGTCAAATCTAGGGCCTTGTGCATGCTAGGCAAGTGCTCTACCACTGAGTTTCCCCTCAGGCCTCTGTGGGCTAATTCTTGCATCTTAGGTGTACGTGCAGAGGCTGTGCATTTCTCTTTGGCAACTGAATCCTAGGTTTCCTTGGAACCACCCTCTTTTCCACTTTCAGTCCAAGTGGTTTGTGTGGGGCAAACTATACCTCTAGGGTCAGGCAGGTGGGTGGTCATGTGGCCAAGGCCTGGCCAAAGCATTGTTATCTTCTTGGCTGCAGTGATTGGTGCGAAGATGATCACACTGGGCCAATGAGAGTTCTCTTGGGGCCTGAGGGTTGGATTTATTGACAGGAGAAACTTCCCTTATTCTAGGGCTGCTAAAATGTTGTAAGACTTCAGCTGCCAGAATCCACAAAGTGGAGAGTGGGTGCCTAAAGGTGAAGTCAGCTCAGAGGAAAGCATAACTGAGAGATTTTATAGATAGATTGACTCTTTGATGTCATTATCTTATCCCTTAATCTAGACAAGCTAGAAGACTTGTCAATTGTTAATCAATATAGTTTTTCTCCTTTTAAAACTTAAGCTGTTTTTTTTTTTTTCCACCTTGGAATGTGCTGGGGATAGAACCTAGGGCCATGCTCATGCTAGACAAGCACTCTACCACTGATCTACATCACCAACCCTGATGTCAATGATTTTTGACATTGGCAACCAGAATATAAATATAAATACCCTTTAGTGTAACTGTGGAGTTCAGTAGGAAAAACCCAGCATTCACTCAGCTACTTATGTGTATTATTACTCATTTTTGTGGCTAACTTATTTTAATGTTATATTCTCAATATAATATTAAAACACTTCTGTATTCCCAGGCATTTGAAATTATCCAACAATATTTTATCTCATTCAAATCTAGCATCTTTTCTGGAAGTTGGAATAGTGAAGTGTTTTTAGTCATATACCCAGTGGGAAATCAGAAACAGAGGAGGTGGATTTAGGGACTACACTGTTTTATGTGATGCAAAGTAGTGAGTCTAGAACATTCTACATGCATAAATTTCTTTGGGCACCAGTTCCATCTTCCTTTAGAAGGTACTGGCTATTAGAGGACCTATTATGGTTTTACCTTTGGTGTTTACCAGCCACTGCTCTTGGGCAGGCCACTTGACCACTTGAGCCTCAGTCTCCCCTAATGTAAAATTGGGGAAATACTTGCCCTCAGTATAGTACAGAATATTTGTAAAGACCAGCTTCTTAAACACTTTGT
>CM053413.1:47606086-47619989 GCA_028644305.1 Xerus rutilus
TGTCCTTCAGGAAAAACCTTGCCTTGTTATTCTTTGCTCTAATTCTGGCAAATGCGAGAAAAGAATATTATAGGGGGGAAGTTCCGTATCAACAAAGGGCTTCCACCCTTCTCCAAATGCTCTTCTGTTGATGGAAATTTGTCTTTACATAAAAAAATGAAATAAAAAGGAGTGTTCGAAACTATAGAGGCATAGCTCAAAGCACTCTGGAGAGTTTAAAATCAATGTTACTCACCGGGCGCGGTGGCTCACGCCTGTAATCCAGCACTTAGGGAGGCTGAGACAGGAGAATCGCGAGTTCAAAGCCAGCCTCAGCAATGGCGAGGCGCTAAGCAACTCAGTGAGACCCTGTCTCTACATAAAACACAAAATAGGGCTGGGAATGTGGCTCAGTGGTCGAGTGCCCCTGAGTTCAATCCCCGGTACCCAAAAAAATCAAATCAAATCAAATCAATGTTACTCTTTCCTTCAGGAATGACCCCATCAGGCACGTGGACCATGGCACATCGACCTGGAAGTGATGCAGGAGGTGAGCCCGGCCCCTGGCAGGCTCTCCAGGTTGAAGGGAGGAGAGAGATCTGGTGATACTCAGACACATCCACATTCTCAAGTTCCACAACTGGCATCACCTGCTAACACACACCAACTGGACAACGTCCAAATTTTCATTTACCTAGAAGCAGACCTGGTTTCCATTGTGGAACATAAGGAGGAATGCACCTAAATAAAATTTTGACTGTCTGATCTGTTTTAGAGGCTCTTAGGCCCCCCCTCCACCTCCGCCAAAACATCTACTCAGAACATCAAGACAGAAACCTGGGAGTCATCCTGGGTCCCTCTGTTTCCTCATGCTTATTCCTCAGTTTCTAAGTGCAATGGATTTTCTACCTTCTGGAAAGTTCTACCTGCTGGAAAGTTCCTCTCCTGCTCGGTCCTCCACTTCCCACTTTCACTATCCTAGTCTTCACCTACGTTTTTTGCTTCTGTGGACAACAAGATGATCCTCTTAATTAGGGTAAACAGGAATGATTTCCATCCAGTTCCTGGCCAGGAGATGGATCCCACCATCTGCAAACTCCTTTATACCTTTTCCCTGCAGAAACTCCCTCCGTGGATCTGCCCTCAAGGTCCCCAAATTATGGCTTCTCACTCTCCACTCTGATGATCTGTCCCACATTTGTCTACCCATTATATGACTTACGTGATGCTTTTCTTTAAAGTGACTTACTGAACGTATATTGATTTATTTTGAAAGGAAACTTCATAGTATAAACGCAACACACTATATAGCATATATTAGAATACCTAAGTACTTATTGAAGCATGGTTGACTGTGTATCACTGAAGTCATCCTATGTATTATTGGTGGCACAAATACTTGGGGGACTTTTGCTAACAGGAACAAAATCCAGCATCTTTCCCTGGTACAAAATACTCTTCTTTCTGTACCTCTGCTTATCTCACCAGACTCAATGTGCACACGCTGTATTATCTGTGATTCCTGACCACACAATAATGTTTCACACCTGGGTAGCTCTGCCTTCTGGCCGCTCCTCACGCTAGAGCTTATATTTTTCCTAAATTTAAGCCTTCACCTCTATGTCATTAGCTCTGGGGCTTGTGGATGATTCTGCTGTTCCAATGATCCCTCTGCTATGATTTCTATCATATTTATTGTTCCTCCGGGACTGTTAGCTCTTTGAGGGCAGGAAGCCTGGTCCTTCTTTCTAAATTCCTGGCATAGCATTTTGTTTTTCTTTCTAAAGTCCTATCAGTTCCTGAGATTGGGTAAGTGGTCACTGGTGGTTGTGTTTTAGTTGGTTTTGAGTGTTATGCCTTTGAGAAACCAGAGCAATCTTTATAAATATTTTGATGAGATTTTAAAACATTGCCTATAAACATGCAATCCATCACTACATGATTTTGTGCTTTCCTTCCAAAGTATATCCCACCTCTTTCCATCCCCAGTGCTACTCCCAGGCAAGCTACCCAACCCCATCTGGACCATGACAAAGGGCTCCTTTCTTTTCTCCTTTATCTTCCTCTATGCTCCATTCATTACAAATAGCTGGACTGATTTTTCTAAAAGAGTAAATCGTTACACTCATTTTAGATAAGGATGGAAGAGTTTTAAACAGGAGTGTGTGACACAATTGCATTTCTTTTTTGGGGGGTGCTGGGGTTTGAACTCAGGGGCACTCAACCACTGAGCCACATCCCCAGCCCTGTTTTGTATTTTATTTAGAGACAGGGTCTCGATGAGTTGCTTAGGGCCTCGCTAAGTTGCTGAGGCTGGCTTTGAACTCACAGTCCTCCTGCCTCAGCCTCCTGAGCCGCTAGGATTACAGGCATGAGCTACTGCGCCCGCTGCCTCTCTTGCTACTGTATAGAACAAGGGCAGCAACCGCTCCTTGTTCATTTAGGGGGTTGTTGTGAGGATTCAATGAGAAAGTGCTTGTGAAATATAAGCATGATTCATGGTAAGATATAGATGCATAATAAATGTCACGTTAGTATAAAATATCTGGGTCCAAATAAAAATGTAACATTAGCAGTAAATAGTCATTAAATAGGTTAAAAGAATCTCTTCAAACTTTATACACAGGGAAGTAGATGATATAAATATCAAATTAAGAAAATGAGGGTTGGGGGACAAGAGCTCAGTGGTAGAGCACTTGCCTAGCATAGGTGAGGCCTGAGTTTGATCCCCAACACTTAAAAAAAAAAGAATAGAAAACGAGAAAAGTATTTTGTATTTTGATTAATACATGGCTGACAAGATCATAATAGTCTCCTCCTTTTCTGGAATTTTCTCCTGCAGCTATTTTCCCTTTTTCCATTTACCTTGTGTCTACATAACAGTGTTCACAAGCCACAACATCTAAAGAATGGGTTTGTAGATTTAATACATGAGAATGGAAGTAGAAAGAAGGAGTTCACTAGAAGCCATAGGATGGAATTCATATTGAGTCATGGCCTTTTCCTTCATCCTGGCACTTGACATGACTTTAATATGCCCACAGGAGGGGTTAAGAGCTCAAAGGTGGAATCATGTTGTATGGGTGTCTGTGCAGACTTGGGCAAATTAGTAGACTCATCCTGCCTCGGTTTTTCATCCATACAATGGGGATAATAATAATATTGTAGTGTTGTAATAGATAATGATGATTGTAACAGTGAGACCTGTTTGAAAGGTTGTAAGGATTAAAGCACAAATACAAAATGCTTAAAATGATACCTGGCACAAAGCAAATAGTTACTACCAACTACAGAAACAGGTTGAGAAAGTTAAGTCACTTGTGCAAGGCTGGGGAGTGAAACTCAGAGCCATCTGATTCTGAAGCAACCTCTTCCTCACGCTCTTCCTCTCCCCATTCTAGAGGACGAACTTGGGTTTTTTTACTGTAATAAGAATTTGGAGGTGGGTGGGAAGGAGTTGACCTGTGGGGACCAAGTAACAGGTAGAAGCAAGAAGCTCTGGAGGTGGCTGGGCGCGGTGGCACACGCCTATAATCCCAGCACTTAGGGAGGCCGAGGCAGGAGAATCGTGAGTTCAAAGCCAGCCTCAGCAACGGCGAGGCGCTAAGCAACTCAGTGAGACCCTGTCTCTACATAAAACACAAAATAGGGTTGGGGATGTGGCTCAGTGGTCGAGTGCCCCTGAGTTCAATCCCCAGTACCAAAAAAAAAAAAAAGAAAAGCTCTGGGGTGCTACTGCATGGTAGGGTGACTATAGATAATAATTCTGTATGTACATTTCAAAGAGCTAGAGGAAAGGAATGTGAATGTTTTTATCATAAAGAAGTAATAAACATTTGAGGAGATAGATATGTTTACCTTACTTTATTACACAATGTTACGGTTTGGATCTAGAATATTCCCTCAGAGCATGTGTGGAAGACTGGGTCCCCAATGCAGCAACATCCAGATCCTGCAGGTGAGACTTTTGGGAAGTGATTGAATCATGAGGACTCTAACTTCATCAGTGGATTAATCCATTTGATAGATTAATGGTTTGACTGGACTATTGAGAGAACGTGGAAACTGTAGGCAGGTGGGGTGTGGTTGGAGGAAGTAAATTAGTGGGGACTATATCTTGTCCCTGGCCCCTTTCTTTCCTTTCTTTCTCTCTCTCTGCTTTCTGGCTGCCATGAATGGAACAGCTGTGCTTCATCACACCCTTCCACCATGATGTTCTGCCTCACCTCAGATCCAAGGCAATGGAGTCAACCAGCTATGAATTGAAGCCTGTGAAACTGTGAGCCAAAATAAATCTTTCCTCCTAGGAGTTGTTCTTGTCAGATATTTTCACCATGACAAAAAACTGATTAAAACATACAATGTATACCAGCACTGAAGCATCATGTGGCATTCTGTAAATATTTTGTTTTTATGGATAAGTGAAAAATAAATTCAAATTAAAAGACATTTTAAAAATGAATGGCTATTCATTTTTTCTGATGAAGAGCTTCTGAAAGGAAGAGCTGATGGGATCAGAAAAACTCTAAAAAGTCTCCCTTGGATAGTCCCCCGCTCTCTGTGGGTAAGGGCGGGGCTCTCCCTCAGGTTTTCCTCAGGATCTATTGCTAATGTGGCACATGCCAGAAGGTGTCAAAACCAAGACGAACCGGGGGCTGCAATGCACTGTGTCTGTCTAGTCAGGCTGGCTCTGTGTTTCCTCGGGTTGAAACATGTTTGGTGAACAGAACGTGCGGTACCTGGAGCAGATGGAAGTTCTGTGGTCGCAGACACACAGGTGGCTCCCCCTTCCTGTCACTACAGCCTGATCTCTCTGTGTGGGCCTTAGTGCCTCACATCTCTCTTCAGGCTGTCTGGAGATGCGGAGATCTGGATTTACCATCGATAAATCAGCATTCCAGTATAGTGAGTGGCAGTTTAGCTCACTGGTTATATCTCACATTAGGGGGCTATATATTTATATCTCAGATTAGGGGGGAAATATTTAAAAATACCTAAGGGCGAATATTTTGTTTTTAGCTATAAATGGACACAGTACCTTTATTTTATTTATTTGTTTTTATGTGCTGGTGAGGTTCGAATCCAGTGCCTCTCATGTGGTAGGCAAGCTCTCCATCATTGATTTACGACCCTAGCCCCTAAGTGGAAATTCTGGTCTTGTCATTAACTCTCCTTTGGCTTAGCTACCTCATGCCTCAGTTTGCTCAGCTGTAAAATGAGAATAACATAACACACACTATCATAGGGTGGCTGAGAGGATTTATGGAGGTGATGTGAGTCCAGGGTTTATCACGGTAAGCCTTCCAGAGATGTTAGTCCTTCCTGTTGTTATGCTTATGTTAATAGCAGCAGAAATGGTAGCCCTGGTAGAAAGAGCATAGAGCTACTCAATTTTACAAAGGGTTCACTTTGGGATTCCTTATTTGAATTTATATTTGGCTTTCGGGTGTACATCTGCTGGGAAATAAAGCAAGGTTTGGTTTTAGAGCTCTGAGTCATATTTTACACCCCAATTCCAATCTATCCTTTCTTGTAGCATCTTATCAAAGCCAAGCCAATGTGTCACTGGCATCTCTGTCATTTCCCGAGGGTATCTGAGCTATGTGAGAGCAAGCTAGGAAGGACTAAAAAGAGAAGAAGAAGATGGATTTGAGTTGAACTTATATCCTAGGGTTCTGAATCCCCCAAAGTCACTGAGTCATGAAGGACTGTCCTGTCCTCAGTGTCCCTGTGCCCTGGAACAACCTGGTAGGGTAGCACTGTGGCAATGCTTGTAATTTTCTATTTGTATGTACAAAAAAAAAGACATTCTTCCCTTGTGTGGCATTTGTGAATTTCATATGGTAGCATAGCTCTGCTCATTAACCATCTACTGTGCTTAGCACCAGACTCGCATGTGGTGGGTGCTTAGTAACTACTCATGGAGAAAATGACTTATCGTGTCTCCTTTTAAGATGCCTTGGCATGATCATCATCAAGTGCAGGGAAAGGTCCTTTTCCAGAATCATCTGCTCCTGGCACTTATGGAGGTAAGGATGGCTAAAGAAGACACAGAAACCAGAGATGGGCCAGTATTTCATCTTGAGAGGCCCTCAATTCAAAAGTCGCTGGCATTGGTGCTCTTCTGGTCTGGGTGGAGAGTGTGGCCTGGCCCTGAGGAGGAACTGCTGCATTTGCTGTTTCCGTGTGTCTGTGCCACACCAGTGCCTGGAGCATCATGGGGGCTTATGAGGCAGGGTCTTTTATTTTTCTTTTACTTACCAGGGATAGAACTCAGGGGCACTCAGAGACTGAGCCACATTCCCAGCCCTATTTTGTGTTTTATGTAGAGACAGGGTCTCACTGAGTTGCTTAGCGCCTTGCTTTTGCTGAAGCTGGCTTTGAACTCGCGATCCCCCTGCCTCAGCCTCCTGAGCCACTGGGATTATAGGTGTGCGGCACTGCATCTGAATTTCTCTTCTTTTTTTTAATCACTTCATGATTTGATCTTTTAGATTTATTTTTACTTGACATATACACATTTTATGAATTTGTGGTATATACCAGGATGTTTTGAAATAGGTACACATTGTGTCACGGCTAAGTGAGATTAACTTGCGATTATTTCATATACTCATCATTTTTTCAATAGTGAGAATACTTAAAATATACTCTCAGTGACTTTCAGGTGTACCAAATGTGATTATTAACCAAAGTCACCATGTCATATAATAGATCTTTTGATACTTGTTCCTTGTTAGAAATTGCTCGTGAGAATTTCTTTTCAGAAGAGAAGTCACAGTGAGACAGGAACTGACTTGGATGCTTCCCGCTCATTTATGAGAGTGAAGGAGAAAAGGGAGGGTAGGTAGGTGCCTCACCCATGGGTCAGCTGCCCAGCAGACACAAGCAGGGCTTGGGGATGAGTGCAAAGGGATGGGACAAACAACACTGGTGGCAGCTTCCACCATCAACAACTACTCTTGGGTAGCTCCAGCTCTTACCATGCATCGAACCTTGTTTAAGATGGCTGATATGGAGTAGCTCATTTAATCCTTACCACAACACCATGAGATAAGCACCATGGCTACCTCTATGTTATGCTGAGCAAAAGGAAGTTCAGAGATGTTCAGCAACTTACCTAGAGTAGGAAGTGGTGGTGCCAAAGATTCCATTCTAGGCACTTTGACCTGATTGCCATTGAGAAATAATGGCACAATAAAGAAAGGAAGATGGAATCTAAAAAATGTTCAGTTACTTCGAAAGGAAGAAGAAAAAGAGGGAAAAAAGAAAACCAGATCAGATGGGACAAAGTAAAACAGTAGTGAGATGACAAAGAGAAAACTGATAAATTTAAACCATATCAGTAATTGCATTAAATACAAATAGGCTAAATATATCAGTTATAAGATAGGGAGATTCAGATAAGGGGCTGGGGTCGTGGCTCAGTGGTAGAGCGCTTGCCTAGCATGTGTGAGGCCCTGAGTTCGATCCTCAGCACCACATAAAAAATAAATAAAATAAAAGCATTGTTTCCAACAAACTACAACTAAAAAAAATTAAAAAAAAAAAGATAGGGAGATTCAGATAAGATTTAAAAAGCTAGACCCAACTCTACACTGCCTAGAAGAGA
The DNA here is from genome assembly GCA_028644305.1 of Xerus rutilus. NCBI lineage: Eukaryota > Metazoa > Chordata > Mammalia > Rodentia > Sciuridae > Xerus > Xerus rutilus. The sequence goes on from CM053413.1 coordinate 47,613,678, forward strand.
CACATTTTAACTATGAAGACAGAAGGTAAAAAGTAAAGGATACAAGAGGATTTTCCATGCTAACATTAGTTTTTCTGAAACCTAAAAATCTTATAAATGTTACACAAGGTAAATTTCAGGGAAAGTGTTGCCAAGCATAAAGAAGATCATTTCATAAGGATAAAGAGGTCAATTCATCAGGAAGAAATAAGAATCCTAAATGTTCATGCATCAAATAGCAAAAATCCAAAATGCACGGAAGAAAAAATGAACACAGTGGCCAGAAGACAAAAATCCACAAGTACAATCAGAGATTTCGATAGCCTTCTCTCAACAATCACTAGAAAACCAAAAAGAATAAATAACGCTTGAATAACAATGTCAAACAACTTGATATGGCATTCATAGTCAGTAAGTCAACAGGGGAGATAAAATCAAATCCTAAAAGTATTAGATTAGTCCACTCCAGACAGGCTGATGTGAGACCTATGGGGAGGACAAAAACACGAATGGTTTTGAAGGACAGAAATGTAGAGCAGAGGCACAGTTAGGAAAACAGAATAGGAAAGGGGGATTTTAATGAGTGAGAGCTCTAAACTCTTATCTCCTTTGAGATTTGCTAAGACATAGAAGGAAAATCAGAATATCTGTAAATGACTCCTGGGTGGTGGACTGTGGTTCATTGAATGTATCCAAAGCAGAGCCACGTGGAACACTGTGTTTTCATCAAGCTTCAGATTCTCAGTTAAGACTCAACTGAAAGGAGTCAACAAATGTAGACCCAGCACTGATGCTCACTCTGACTCGGGCGAGTCTTTTTACCATGTTATCCCTCCATTTTTCTATCTGTGAAGTTGATGATTCATTCATTCATTTACTTTTCTATGCAAACGATCGTTCATTAGAATTTTGCTAGGTATTTGGCCCTGAACGAGGTATTGGGACAAAAGGAGACCAATGTTCCTTCTGACAAGGAACTCACAGTCTAGTAAGGAAGAAAGACAGTAACTTAATGAACAAAGAAATACACGATATGTGATAGGAAAAGAACTCAGTAAAAGCAAAGGAAGATGTTTTCTTTCTTTCTTTTTTTTTCCACCATAATTATGTAAGATCTTAACAATATTAGAAGCGAGGAGAAAACATACAGAAATCTCTGCAGTATCTCCAACTCGTCTGTAAATCTATAAGTATTGGAAAATAAAAAGACTTTTAAAAATTAAAAAAAAAAAAGCAAAGGAAGAAAGGGAGGGCGAGAGGGGAGACACACAGAGATCCAGGTGGGCCCTATGGACATCTGAATAGGGAAAAGGGGGCATCCTAGGTAGGGAAACAGTAGGGGCAGGGGTGCTGAGAGTACCTCTTTGGGGAAGCCCAAGGAAGCCAGTGGCTGCAGTAGTGGTCACAATCAGTGATGGAGGCCCTTGTAGCCATGGTAACATTTGTAGCATTCAAGTGCCAGGATCAGGCTCATAGTTTTAAAAAAATCACCCTGGCTTCAGAGTAAGAAACAGACTGCAGGAAGGCAAAGTAAGCAACAGGGAAACAGCTCAGGAGTCAAGAGCAACAAGTGAAGGGGAGAAGCCAAGGGGGGCTCAGAGTCTGGCAGAGAGAAGGAGGTGGGGATGGCGAGTGGAGTTCTAGACAGATCCTAAAGGTGGACTGGAAAGAGATGATGGAGGAAATGCGTGGTGAGAAAGAATGAGAACTGTCAAAGATGACTCCAGGGTGGTGGGTCTGAGCATCTGGGGGGAGGGAGGGGCCATTTTCTTAAGATGAGGGCAACCATTCCCAATTCCTGTAAGGCTGCCTCAGGGATGAAATGAGAAAATGGCTGTGAAGACACTTCTGGAACTTGAAAGCACCATCTGGAGGTAAAAGATGAAAAATTAGAAAGCCACTTAGAAGTTGTTAATTCTCAACTGTGCCCAGATACCAATGTTCTAAGACCAAGAAAAAAAAAAAAGGTTATTCTAGATGGTTTCATGGTTCATTCAAGGATCTGTTTCACTTCATCAAGGAATATTTCACAGTAATTCTGATTTTCATCTTATGTATTAAAGTGGATACAATTTAGATATATAAACTTAGCCAAGCTTCTTAAAAATCCCCCCACCTCTCATTTTCTAAGCTGTGATGTTGCTTTGATATTTTTATCATTCTTCCCCACATAATGGGACTCAATAAAACCATTTTAAGCTTAAATTAAAAAAAAAATAATGTCCATAAACATTTTTATTTTCCCTGACTCATTCCTCATGTAGCTTAGGCTGTTCACCCCTGATTTAGGCCACCTTGGGTCTGATTGTGTTTTTGAGGAACTCATTGCTCATTTTCAGAGCTATTTTAGGCTCTCTTGGTATATTTCTCAGCAGGATTCATTTAAAAATGGCGGCCTTGTCAGATAAAAGTTATGGCATCTGTCAGAAGTAAGCTGCATATTTTATCAGTCATTTGTAACGTCAAGGTAGACGTCAAATTATGTTAATAATTTTGCAAATGAATCAACACAAAAATTCCTAAGTCCAGATCAATTAGTTCAGTTTTCAACATAGTGATGAAAGAGAATGTGGGGAGTGGGATTTGTCCAATGGGGACAATAATACCATGTCCAGTGTTGCTGTGGAGATTAGTGAGTGTTTGGGAAAATACCTAGTACAGTGCTTCCAGGGGCACAGCCTGTGGGTTGAGGTACTGATTCTTTTAAGGAAATTCAAAGGAAGCAGTTTGGAGGGCAGATAGACATATCCATGTTCTTTTCTACCATTCTCTCTTCTATCTGCTATTTCCTCCTTGTTTTTCTCTTTCTCGCTCCATCCTCATGCTCTGGTTCCTTTAGCACATATTTACAGAGTCTGTTTGGTTACTTTTGTCATTACTTTGGCCAAAAGACTTGAGAAAAACAAGTAGAGGAGAGGAAGTTTACTTGGGTCTCATGAATGGCCAACTCCATAGCCCTGGGAATAAAGTGATGCACAACATTGTTTTAGGAAGGTATGGTGGAGGAAAGCAGCTCAGGACATGACTGCCAGGAAGTGGGGGGAGAAGGAGAGAGGGAGGGAGAGAGAGAGAGGGGGAGGAGGAGGAGGAGGAGGAAGGAAAAAGGGAGGGATGGATGGATGGGTGGATTGATTTGTTCACAGGGACAAAACATATACTCCAATGACCCACCTCCTGCAGCCACTCCCTACCTGCCTTCAGGCACCACCCAGTTAATCCCTATGAGGGGATTCATCCACGGATTGGGTTCCATCTCTCATAATTTAATCATTTTGCCTCTAAACATTCCTGCATTGTTTCACACATGAGCTTTTGGGGGACACCTCATATCTAAACCACAACAGAGTCTTGATGAATCAATGTCTTGCTAAAGATGCAGGATCTTTCCTTGTGCACAGGAAATGGGTACTAGAGGAAGCTAACAGAATACTCAATTCCTTTGTCTTGAAACTAGGATATTGACTATTGAGAGGGAAGTGGTATTAGGGGAAAATGCCATTAATATTTCTGGTATGTATGCCAGGAGTATGACAAGCAAGAAGAGTTGACCTCAAGAAAGTTTCCTGAGATGCCAATTTGAGGAAAAGCTGGCTGAAATTCCTCATGAAGGACCAATTGTGTACTTAGGGCCTGGATCCCTGCCCCACAGCCTTCTCATGACATAATCCCGTCTCAGGCTCTGGGAATAATTTGGTCTCAAGGAAGTTCAATGCAAATTCTCCAAGGTCAAACTGAAGCCCTGCTCTCTCTGGAGTCTTTTATACCTGATCCCTTCTATTCCCTGTTGGGCAGGTATCTCTCTTTCCCTGGCCTCTCGGGCTTTGGCTTTGATTGCTCCCAAGGACTGGGAGGCCCCCAGGGTTGGGGGCCTGTTCTCTCCTCTGTGACTGTGTTCTGTGGTGGTCCCCTCCTCCACTGGGATGTCCTCTTCCTGTTCTAGTCACACCCTCCTGGACTTCCTATGAGCTTCTGTTTAAACTCACTTTAATCCATGGTTAGGACTTGATCTCAGGTGTCTGAATTCCCCAAACCTCTACTTCATATAGCCAATCCTCAGTTTTCATGGTGAGGTTACCACTTCAAGCCCTATCCTAAACAAATTCACAAAGAAAGAAAGAAAGGGAAGGAAGGAAGGAAGAAAAGAAGGAAGGAAAAGAATTAAGAGGACATTTCTGGTGACCAGAAAGGCCAAGCAGGGTGATAGCTCATTGGCAAACGGCACCTGCAGAGCACTTGATAGACGTTGCCTAGGTCAGCATCACACAGCACAACTGCTCCCAATTTAGTTTAATAGGTCACGTTTCAACATAGACCCAGTCATCAACAAACACTTCCTACACAAACCAGCAGTTTCATATCTGTAAAACAAAACCATATTTTACCTATTCTTTTTGCCCTTCCTGAAATGACTTAATTATTCATTCCTCTCCAACCTCTAAGATGATGAAGATAATCACAAATTTTCTTTTCTTTTTTTTTGCTCCTTCATTTCTATGCAGTACCAACCTCTCAGAAAGTTCCAGTGTGAACTGATCTCCTGAAGATGGCTATGGTGGCTGCTCCCAGCTCATGGAAGCGGTTGCTGCTTAAGGAGCACAAGTGAATGATTTGTAGTCTGGATGAGTTCAAAGCCTCTGACAAGATGCACAGACCCATAACAACTCCCCACACACTGGGCGCGGTGGCGCACGCCTGTAAGCCCAGCACTTAGGGAGGATGAGACAGGAGAATCGTGAGTTCAAAGCCAGACTCAGCAAAAAGTGAGGCGCTAAGCAACTCAGTGAGACCCTGTCTCTACATAAAACACAAAATAGGGCTGGGGGTGTGGCTCAGTGGTTGAGTGCCCCTGAGTTCAATCCCCAGTACCAAAAAAAAAACAAAACCAAAAACCCCAAAACTACTCCCCACACCAGAACACCTAGCAATGGGATTGATGGTTACAAAGTAAATATAGTAATCATCAGAACTGAGAAAGCTCAGTAACTTTCAGAGCCAATATTTTTTTTTGATTGAACCCAGGGGCAATTAACCATGGAGCCACATCTCCCTTATTTTATTTTTTAATTTTATTTTAAGACAGGGTCTCACTAAGTTGCTCAGGGCCCTACTAAGTTGCTGAGGTTGGCTTTGAACTTGAGATCCTCCGGCCTCAGCCTCCTGAGTTGCTGGAATTATGGGAATGAGCCGCTGTACTTGGCTTCATGGTCAAGTATTTTAATAATCTCCCATGAATCTTCTCAACTTCCTTCCATGTAGTTCTCTGAAGATCGCTCTGATTTTGTGCAGTACTGAGGATGGAACCTGACCAGGGCCCTGCACCTGCTCTCCTGCTGAGCTTCATTTTACTTCTATCTTCAGAAATGAGTGGACATGTGTCCCACATGACCACATGGGGATGAGACACTTACCCAGAGTGCTTCATGTTTTGAGGCTTATCCATCCGGACGGCAAGTTTGATTTTGAGATCTTGATCAGGGCAGTTTTTGGAGACTGTCATTTTGTGCCACTCGGACTGTTTGGGGCTGTTCGGGGTGGGATGGAGAATAACCTGCAGGGAAAAAGGGACAAACATGTTAGTCAGACAATAGAAACATCAGGATGGGCATGTTTTTGTGGATCAGAGACTTTTGTTTTTTTTTGGGTTACTGGGGATTGAACTCAGGGGCACTCGACCACTGAACTACATACTCAGCCGTATTTTGTGTTTTATTTAGAGACAGGGTCTCACTGAGTTGCTTAGGGCCTCACTTTTGCCGAGGCTTGCTTTGAACTCCTGATCCTCCTGCCTCAGCCTCCCAATATGCTGGGATTTAGTTGTGCGCCATGGGGCCTAGCTCGACTCAGAGACTTTGATGCTGAGATGTGGAGTGACTTGTCCAGGTCCCACAGCCAAGGCATCACTTGCTCACTGTGGCTGGCTCAGCCCACATGGCCATGCCTGGGACATTCTCTTGTTCCCTTCTCTCTTTTCCTGGCTAAATTTGTTCAGAAAAGAAAAAGAAAAAGTAAGGATCATGATTTTTTTCATTTTTCTCTGCCTTTTCCAAATTTGAAAAAGACAAAGGAAAGTCATATTATTATTCTTATCATCATCCAATAATATAGATGTATGAAAGAGACCACTTATAGAGACCACTCCTTTTTTCCCTCTGTTCATATATATATAGTTGTAGATGGACGTAATACCTTTATTTTATTTATTTAATTTGATATGGTGCTGAGGATCAAACTCAGCGCCTCACACGTGCTAGGCAAGCGCTCTACCACTGAGCCACAACTCCATCTCTCTTCCCCCTATTCTTTAGGATATCTTTTACTCTTGTAAGAAGAGAG
>CM053413.1:47620089-47643289 GCA_028644305.1 Xerus rutilus
GCACCCAGCTTTGCCCCGGCATAGAAGGAGGCACAGGTAGCTTGAAAAGGGATCAACTCTGGGACAATGCTTTTCAGAGGTGTGTGTCAGAAATGGCTCTTAGATCTAGGTCTCCTACCTCAGTTCTTATTGTCTCAGAGGCTGGAGGTGAGCTAGAAGTGGACAACTTGGGGAAACGGCTTTCTCATTGTGCATGGAGTTTTCAGAAACCACACAGAATCTGTAGGACATGCAGTCGGGGAGGAGTGGAGCAGTTGGACAATCGATGCTACAGAAACATGGACACAGCCAAAACTGGGCTTGCTCCTGTGATGGCAGCATGCCCAGCTTCGTTGCAGGTGGCTCTGGCTGTTTTCAAAGCATCTGTTTTCTCCAAGCGCAGGGAAAGCAGGTCCCTGTCTTGCGCTCCTTTCCCTGATGGAGAGGGCTGGAAGAGACTCAGAGCCTCAGGGGCAGATGCTCTGGCCTTCCTGATCCTGCAGCAGCTTCTCCAGCCACGCCAGTGTGGCTGTGCTTGGAGCGTAGGTGCACAGAGCCTTCCTCATGGCCTGAGGAAGAGCTCTGAGAAGAGAGGGAAATGTGGCCGAAGCACTTTAACATACTTCCTCCGTGCTGGTATTTCCACCCTTCTCCCTTCTGGGCCTGACCCTTTTTGCCATTAACTTCCCTCTCAATGATGAAAGAAAATTGATATCTTTTTGCAAAACACAAAATTCCAGTCTTCCCAATGTTTTATGATGTGGTTGAAACAGAAGAAGGCCTGGATTTCCAGATCAGTGGCTGCCAAAGATTTTTGATCAAGCTCTACTTTTGGAAAATATTTTTGAGCAATGAGCTCGATACCCAGGTGCCGATGTTTAACATTATATTTGTTTACGTTGTATTCATGTACTCCTCTATTACATATATAGAAGGTAGACACAAATATAGAAATTTTAAAATGATGGGGAGATCAAGAAAAACTTCCCTAATTTCTAGTGCTTTCGGCTCTCTGTATCCATAGGTTCCATTTTGATGGATTCAATCATCTAAAGATTGAAAATGTTTGGGAAATAAATCTGTACTGAACATGTACTGACCTTTTCTTGTCATTCTTCCCTAAACATCATAGAATACAACAACAGCTATGTAGATCACACTTGCATTCCATTAGGTAATATAAGTAAAAGATGATTTAAAGGATATGAAAAGTGCAATATGCAAGCAGTATGCCATTTTATATAAGGGACCTGAGCATCTGAAGATTTTAGTATCTGCATGAGGTGCTGGAACCAGTGTCCATGAGTACTGAGTGATCACTGCTGGTCATTGTGGCCATGTACTACGATGAGCTATATTTTAAGGTATCATATATTTAGGACAAGGTGCATTATTAATGACATTGGGTATAAATCCAATATAGTAAATCCATATAGTTCCAGGAAGCTTCTAAATACCATCATACTATCCTGACTGACAGGTCGTCCTGCCTGGTTAGGCCCAGCATCCTGAGTCTGGATAGTAGCTCCAGCATCTTTTTTCTTTTTTTGCCAAACTTACATTACTAGTGTTACCTTCAAATCAGAACCCTCTGATTGTAATCTTTTTAGGCCTTTTGATCATCTTGTGGGGGTTAATTTGGTGGCAACTATGTTGAAAGTGTTAAAGTTCACAAACCCCCACGGGCCAACAGGCCCTAGGACAAATGGTGGAAATAAAAGAGGAAGTTGGGGTGTCACTGGTCTGGAACACCTCTCCCTTCTGTCAGTGTCACCCTAGAGTGCATTCCAGGTCTGGAGGACTGGCAATGTGGGGAGGGAACCGCTGGGCCCAGGGAAGCTGACCCTCAGTCCTGATCTACTTTGGCCAAAGAAGCGGACAGGTTGGAATGTGCTGAGATGCAGGGAGGAGCTGGTGGGAGAAACCCAGCCAGGCAGCAGAAAAGTCCTTGGCTTGCTTCTGCTCCTGCCCGCTTGGCAAAGTCAAGACAGGAGTGGCACTCTGGGCACCCGGAGCTCATTAACAAGCCTCCCAGCATACGGATTCTGGGCGCCTTTCCCACCAGCAATATGGTGTCCATTCATGACGCAAATGGCCGCAGCTCATTACTGGTTGCTCCACAAAGACCTCCTTCCCCTCCCTGTGGTCACTCGCTGGGGAGACCTCTTCTGCAGAGTGGGTGGAGAGATGAAGTCACTGTGGTTCTCTTGCATCTTGTCCCCACTCTGCCATGCCCCGCAATGGGCTGACCGCTCCTCTATAAGTGTCAGCCCTGTTGAGTGATGAGGGTCCTCCTGGGTGCCTGTGAGCCCTGGGCAGATCAGACACTTCATCTGCACATTCCAGGCTGCCAATCAAGCACTTTGTCATCACAGCCAAGGCCATGTGTGCTGTGCTTTGATGTGGGGATGCTGATATGGCAACCAGAGCCCTCTGAAGTAGTCCCCTGCACTCCAGGCAGCCGCAGCTTCTCCTAGTTACCTGGGCATGTGGTGGGACCTGCTGGGGACTGCTTTACCCCAGGGCCTTCACCTGGCTGATCTCCACAACTGAGCCTGGATCTCTCTCCCTACCTGTTTGCACCTCCTGGGGAAGGCATCCCTGTGCCCACAGACTGGCTTCTCCCCTCTTGTTGGTGCTTCTCCCCAAGTGTCCTTTCTCTAGCAGAACCCTTATCACACTGCATGGAAATTTCTGGTTCTTATGCTCGTGCCCTGTAAGCTTTGAAGAGGTTAATGACTTTTGCTTGCTTTTATCCCTGTTTACTCTGCACGTAGCATTCATTAATGACTAGGCAGGCCAGGCCTGCAATCATATTTGCGGGAAAAAGTTTGATAACATTGCAGTGTTGGCGTGGGAGTGGGGAAACAGGCATGCTTTTATGCCCATATGCCTTTTGTGGAGGTATAAAATGGCATATGGACAGTTTGGTTAAAACTGTCAAAATTCAGATTTTGGTCAGCAATTTTTTTTTTGAAATTTACCCTATAGGTATATACAAATAACTTTAAGACTATACATCAAAGCATTGTTTATACAGCCAAAGATGAAATAATCTAAAAGTCATCAGCAGAAGATAGATTAAATAAAATATATCTGCACAATGGAATACTATGCAGCCATGGAAAAAAGAACTAGGTGAGTATGGGTTGCAATGGACTAATTTCCAGACATGCTGAGGTTTCAACCAATGGATGGAGCAGTATTTATATAGTAACTACCAATTGTGCTTTTTTCTTTCATTTTCTTTTCTTTTTCTTTTTTAAAGAGGGATGAACACACATACATGCTATGGTTATATGTGCATAGACTATTTTGGGAAGGATGTGCCATAAATTGCAAAAAAAAGATTTTCACTGTGATATCAGGTTGAAGTGAAAGGGATTGTAATAGTTTGGATGTGAGGTGTCCCCCAAAGTTCATGTGTGAGACAATGCAAGAAGGTTCAGAGAAGAAATGATTGGGTTGTGAGGGCTTTAACTCAATCAGTGGATTAATCCTCTGGTAGGGATTAACTGGTAACTGGAAGAGGGTAGGGGTGTAGAGGAGGTGGGCTGTTGGGGGCGTGGCTTTGGTGTATATATTTTGTTTCTGGACAATGGAGTCTCTCTGCTCTCTGATCATAGTGTGAGCTGCTTCCCTCCACCACATTCTTTTGCCATGATGTTCTACTTCACCTCAAGCCCCAAAGGAATGGAGCCTGATGTCTATGGACTAAGACTTCTGAAACCGTGAGCCCTCAAATAAACTTTTCCTTCTCTAAAATTGTTCTGGTCAGGTCCTTTAGTCCCAGCAGCAAAAATGTTGACTAAAACAGGCATCATTAGTTTCCACTAAACCTCCATTTTTACTATTTTTTTAACCATCTGCATGAAATATATTTTTCAATTAAAATAGTTAGCAAAGAAGAAACATAATAGAAAGGAAACAAACTAAAAATGGTTGAGTGGATCACTAGGATTTGGAATGTGGCTCTGGTCTGCTTGATAGAAGCAGCATACAGAAACACTCTCCTCCAGGGTCCCCAGGACAGGCTCGCTTAAAAAAGCGTTGCTTTATCCCCACGGAGCTTTTTCAGTCCAGTGGGGAAGACAGAAGCCAAGATGGTGGTCAGCTCTCCCTCTCTGTCTCATTGGCGATCAGTTTGGTGGAAGATGTGAGCAGAGGGCTGCCATGGTGTAGAAGGTCAATGACAGTCAGGACTGGCATTTACACCGAGAGGGAATTTATGCCTTTGGAAGACCTGAGAGATAGGGAAGAGTTTTACAGGGAAGCCCCTTGGGGAGGAAAAGAATTTGGTTTAGAACAACTGGAATTTGGTTCAGAGGGTGCCCAGCCAGCAGAAGGTAGGCAGGCCAGCCCCACGGCGGGTCGTGGCAGTTTCTTAGGTGTAAAGCACGTGTCAAATCATCCAGGAACTAGTGGCCATGTGGGCTTGAGCAAGCTCGTGGCCTCTGCCACCACAGAGCCTAGGGATTTTTCACTGCAGAGCATCAGTGTGGAGTAGAGAAGGTAGAGAAGGTAGCCCTGGAGTTGAACTGCCTTCATTCCTGGTGAGTTACTTAATCCCCCTTGGGACTCTGTGTGCTTCTCTGTACCAGTGAGACTGGGAAGAACTCCCTGCCTTGGTGGGCACACTTGTGAAGGGTCCCTGAGGGGCTGAGCATAACGTCCTCAGGTCAGGAGGCTGGCCTCTGGTGAGTGGAGAATGCACAGGTCCCTCACTGACCTGGAAGCTCGGAGGAAGCTCCTTATCTTCCACAGGAATCATTTCTGTCATTTATACAACAAAGAATCTGAAGAACTCATGGGTTGAAACTCTCCTGAGTGGAAATCATGGATAACCAGGAAAATGCCTTTATCACCACCTTTGCTGCATTTGTAGACAATTTTCCTGGGGATTCTGGGTTCTGTGCAGCCCACCTGGGGACCCTGGGGGAGCATTCCTGGACTGGTCAATTACATGCATCTCTGCTAACATTGATAGGCTGGATCCTGAGAGTCTTGTGATTTTTGACATCTGCCTTTGTGAAAAAAGAAAAGGAAAAGACAAAGACAGCCTGCTTCTCCCACTCTATATGTCTCTCTTTACCTAGGGATAGAAATGAATATCTGTCATTTCTCAAGGGAAACAGCTCAGCCTTTCCTTTCAGTCCTCTCCTTTCTGGAGGAAGACTGTTTCTGTTCTTAGTCTTATTTAATTTTTGTTTGGCCTCCATCTGTGGTCCATGTTTTAGATATATGATTCCAGGGAAAACTTACAGATGAAAGGAAGAAAAAATACCAACACAAAGGGAAGGAAAAAGAAAAGCACACGAAGTGAGGTCTGGCTGGTGCTGCTGGGTGTGCGCTGTGTGTCTGAGGGGTGCCCTGTGTTTCTCCAGATGATAGACCAGAGGTGCAGAGAGGATGCCTTCAGGAGGGATTATGTGGCCAACCAGTATGAATGAACTCTAAATTGTTTCCCCCTAAATTTCATATGTTAAAGATATATAACCACCAACATGACTGTATCTGGAGAGAAGGCCTTAGGAAGTAATTATAGCTAAATGAAGCCAAGTGCGGTGGCACATGTCTATAATCCCAGTCCTGGAGCATGAAGCAGAAGGATTGCCAGTTCAAAAAGCCAGCCTCAAACTTAGTGAGGCACTAAGCAACTCATGGAGACCCTGTCTCTAAATAAAATCATAAAATAGTTTTTAAAAAAGGCTGGGGATGTTGCTCAGTGGTTAAGTGTCCCTGGGTTCAATCCCCAGTACCCAAAAAAAAAAAGCTCAATGAGATCATACAAATGGGGCCATAATCTGACAGGATTGGTGGCCTTATAAGAAGAGGAAGATGTGTCCCATCTCCTACACAGGGAGAAGGTACCCATTTATGATTCAGAAAAATGAACCCTTCTCAGAAACAGAACCACCCCTAACTCTTTTTTTTTTAAACTGAGGATTGAACCCAGGGGCACTTAACCACTGAGCCACATCTCCAGCCATTTTTTATATTTTATTTAGAGACAGGGTCTCACTGAGTTGCTTAGGGCCTTGCTAAGTTGCTGAGACTGGCTTCAAACCCATGATCCTCCTGCCTCGGCCTCCAGAGCTGTTGATATTACAGGTGTGCACCATGGTGCCCAGCCCTTTCCTGACTCTTGATTTTTGGACTTTCTAGATTCCAGAACTGACAGAGATTACACCTCCATTGGTTAAGCCATCCAGTCCATGGTATTTTGTTATAGCAGCCCTAGTAGAACAATACAGGTTCATCTGAGCAACTGGAATTTGGCCTGTGATGCTGGGGTTTGGTGGATGAAGGGATTGAGGCAACAGGTAAGACTGGAGAGGTGGGTGAAGCTGGACCACACTAGTATTTTGAAGCCTTGCTAAAGAGTATAGATTGTATATAAGCAGTGTGGGGTGATGGAAGCAGGTTAAACTTGTAAACAACAAATCCAACATCTGAAAGTATTATGGGCTGCTTGGTGCAGATCAAAACCTGAGGTGCGAAGAGAAGTGTCTCTGGGATCTCAGTGGTTCCCAAGTGGGTTGGGACCACCCCTTGGGGATGTTTCCGAAATTTTGAGGCCGACAAAATAAATGGTTCTGGCATTGCATGGGTGGGACCAGGGATGTTCAACATTCAGTGAGGAGTGAGATGTTCCTCCTGGATGAGGAGAAGTCCTGTGTCCCACCTGACTTTTGAATATTCCCATCAGATATTCATGGAGATGGAAAAATCTGCTTACAACAAACTCAGTCTGCATTCTAACTTTGACACTTAAAAATCTAAGTGCGTTTGGCACATTTGCAGGGAAATCAAGGGAATGCTGTCTGGGTTGGTGTCCACTTCAGTCTGTTGGTGTCTGCACCTCTCCACAGTGGACTTTGTAGCTGTCATCTTTGCAGTGACTCTCCAGGTGGGGTCAAAGCAAGCTACTGCTTCTTGAGAACTTGGAGTATTTTCATTTTGAATTTTTCTGGTACCAGGGGTTAAATCCAGGGGTACTTACCCACTGAGCCACATCCCCAGCCCTTTTTGTATTTTATTTAGAGACAAGGTCTCACTGAGTGGCTTAGGACCTCACTAAATTGCTGAGGCTGGCTTTAAACTCGTGATCCTCTCAAGCCACTGGGATTACAGGTATGTGTGCGCCACCTCACCTGGCTTATTTTGAGGTTTTTTAAATTATTTTTTGTGCTGGGGATTGAACCCAGGGCCTTGGGCATGCGAGGGAAGCACTCTACCAACTGAACTATATCCCCAGCCCCATTTTGAATTTTTGTTTATTACTAATTTATTTCTTTCCCCCCTTTTTTATGCCATTATGTTGATGTTACCATTGTTAAATGAGTATAAAACTATAATCTAAGAATTCTATTTGATGAGAGTCAAGGGCATTAGAAATCTTTGCTATAAAAGGTGTCTGGGTCTGATGGTATTGAGAATCCCTTCTCTATCTTCTCCAATGCATGCTCTTGTTAGTTCAGGTTTATAGAGGAGAATCTAAGGTTCAGGGAGGTTGAGAGACCTGCTCAAGTTCCCATAGCTAATGTAGAGTGGACCCTAGAATTTTCAGTCCCAAAGTTAGGCCACTCAGAACTTGGCAGTGCTGCTTCCTGGTGACCTGTGTGTTGGATACACCGTGGGGACATCCATTCTGTGGAGCTCTTTTGGATACCTTTTATAACAGGAAGCACTTACCCTCCCGAGCTCCTTGTCCTCCAGGGCCAGGACACCTGTGCTCTCTGTGAACAGCTTCACCTTCACGGCGGGCAGTGCGTGGGTCGTGGAGAAGTCACCCTGGGTGCCCCAGCTGTGGACAAAGAATCAGAGAGGTCAGCCTGCACTCTTCCTTCCTTCCCCAGGCTGAGTGAATGCACATTTAACCCCAGGCAGTGGTGGCTGTCACACTCCTCTGCCAACTTCTCCAAAGCTGCCAGAGTGACACACAGTGTTTGTTAATTTATTAGGCCAAGGCAAAGACAGATGCTTAGAAAGTCGCCAGGGTCTATGTAAAGCACTATAAAGAATCACTTGGAAGGAGCATGAAATCAAGTTGGTGAGAACTTTCCCCCATGTATTTGCTATAGCTACAAATTATTCCAGGGCATCCATTAATAATTTCTTTTATCTTTTGAATCTCTAGTCCTTGGAAACTAAAGTTCTTAATTTTGAGATGAGGCTTCATTTGGCTCAAGCCAATATCTGACTTTAAAATGAGACTTCAGCCGAAGTGGTGGGGAGGTGGGAGCCCCATTTCCACTGGCACTCAGAGACGAGTTCAAAAAAGGAATGAGTGACTGTGCTTGGTAACACAGCCTGTAATTCCAGCGACTTGGGAAGCTGAGGCAGGAGGATCACAGGTTAGAGGCCAGCCTCAGCAACTTAATGAGACTCTGTCTTAAAATAAAAAAACAGAAAGGACTAGGGATTTAGTTCAGTGGTAGAGCACCCCTGGGTTCAATCTCCAGTAGTATCTCCTCCCCCCACAAAATGGAGTGAGTGGAGATCCATCCTGTTAATTTGAAAGAGGGATTGAAAGTTTGAGGATAAGAATGTGGAACTGCCAGTCCCTGATCATGAGTGTGAATATCCGAATCTCAGTTTGGTTTACCCAGAAATGGGATAGAGTGCAGAGCTTGGCTCCCATGAGCCTCTGAAGGCCCCTCATAGGTGGCCTCTTTATTTTCCCATCATTATCTTACAGAGAATTCACCTCCATTCATTCTGTACCTGCAATTAGAGAGAACTTCTGGAAGTGTGAACTAGAGAGCATTAAGCTCTTGCCCTAAACTCTTCCAAGGCTCCCAAGCCTCTGCACATGGTTTATAATCCAGGCCCTTTGCTATGATCTTCCAGTCATCTCCATTTTTATGGGCTCCTGAATCTGCTGCCTTGGGCCCATGACGTGTATAGCTCCCTCAGTTGGGAATGTCTTTCTCTACCCCAGCCTTCACTTGGCTACCTCTTTGGGGCTCAGCTAACATGCCACTTTTCTAGACAGCATGTCCCTGGATCTCTCAATCTAAATTGCGTTCTGGATTTAAACTTGTTAGCATGCTGTTTCATTTTGAAGCCTCAGGTCCTTCTAAGGTGTTTCTTTTTATCTGTTAATAGCTGCAACCTGCTAGTTTCTGCTTCAGTAATCATGCTTGCTTAGCAACTGTGGCTGGAACCAGAACTACCTGGAGAAAGGGGAAGGGATCAGTCTCCTTGCATGAGGAAGCCTTGAAAGATAACAGAACAAAGGGCGGTCCTCAGAGTTGAGAGAAGACTCCGCTGAGCCCTCACCTGTGCTGAATAAACCTTGCTCTTCTGCATCTCCAAGTGCCCTTTGTCTTTATTATTTTGGGGGGGAATACAGACCCAGATGGGAGATGTCTCTTCATTCACCAGCAAACATTTAGAGTTCTGAAAATGCTGCAGGAACGGTGAGCATCCATAGACACTTTCAAGGTGGGCGATTCCTATTTCTAAAAAACTTTCCATGAAGGCAGTGACTATCTTCCTCCATCTGGGCTTGAGAGCACTGATCAGAGGGTCTCCTCTGGCCTGCACTGGTGTCATTATTCACCTTTCCTTCTGGCCTGTTTTGGCATTATTGTGTTTACGGTATGTCTTTGGACTACTAGTGAGATTGATATTTTGCCCTACGTTTGGTGTCTGTTTGCATCTCTTCTTGTGTAAATTGTGTAAATTGAACTTCCAGTCTCACAGTTGCATTCCACCAAGTTGATTCCATGGACTGAACTAAAAGACAGATTGTCTATGGGGAGTCAGCAAGACAGCATCAGACCTGTGGGGATCCAAGTGCCCCAATGAGAAACCACAACAGTCACAACAGCCACAGGGAGCAGACGTGGAGGCCGGCATGAGACTGAACAGAGGGAGACTGGTTTCAAACACAGGAACAGAGTAGGACAAGCACAGACAGAAACTCCTACTGATGGTTTGTCAGCATCTGTAGCACGTCCCTAAGAGAGGGGAATCTCTGTCCTAGAAAAAGCCATGTGACAGGATTTTGAACTGGAAATCTTTAGCTCAAACCTTGGCTTAGTTACATATAAACTTTGGAGTTTGGAGGAAGTTAATTAACATCCCTGTACCTCAAGTTCCTCAGCTATAAAATAAACTCACTTCACAGAGTAAAGGTTTGGAGCAAGACAGGAAACCAACAAAGTTTGGCTACCTTCTCTTCCCAAACTAATAAAGGGTGCTCTGATAAAGCAGGAGTCACTTACGTCTGTGTCATCTATCTTACACATTTGTGAAGCACCTTTTTAAATGACTGACCCCATGCAAAATAAAAGCAAGATGGACACTGCCATTCCTTCTACACCAAGTAAATTGCAATTACTACAGAAGCCCTATGGCAGGCGAGAAAATGAAAGAGAGATGCAAGATCTGTTTTATTCCAGTGAATTGTGACCGAACTGGATAAGAACACATATTTTTTCATTCCCAAGTTATAGTTCTTACTGGTATTATTGTCATAGTTATCAGTGATAAGCATTACTAGTGACCAGCAATGTTGACAAAAAAGTGACCATTTGTTTATTATTGTGATTAATTAGACTATCAATCTGTTTGAGTCTTCATCATGCTGGGTCCTGGGGATGAGAAAAAGTGCAACTGGAAACCAACAAGTTTCTGGAATGAGAAATTTTAACACTATGCCATAAAGAGTGATGGAAGTCCCGTGCCCCAGGGGCACCCCCCACTGTATCCTCATAATACTGTCTTGCCCTGCTTTGTAAGGATGTCCTGGACTGCTAAGCACTTTGCCTAAATCCCTGCTGCCACCCAAGCATGCTCTGCTCCTAAGGCAGGTAAATGTGATGTGACTCAGACTCCAGGGCAATGCAAGACTTCTGAGACCATGCCAGATGGACAGAATTCAAGCCACCAGAAGTTGCCCTGACAGCCCCTGGCAACCTGGCACCAAGTCACCTTTACTTTCCACTAGGTCTGCAGCAATATTTTTGTCTTTCTATCATGAGCCTTGGCTCACCTCGATTTACCTATCAGACTTTGAAATAGTAAGTTGGCCCAGTGAAGCAGACAAAAAGGAGACACTCTAGTCTAATCAGGATAGGCTACGTTATCTATGGGGCCCAGTGCAAAGTAAAAACACAGGGCTCCTTGCTCGAAAAGCATGAAAAAATTGCCATGAATTCCTGAAATATGAAGCCTTTTATTTTCCTCTGTTCAAATGCATGCTCCATGGTCACTGGATGTTACTTACAAGCACACCTTCAAAGATACACTGCAATCAAGAATTGCAATATGGAAAAATAATAATATAAAATAAAAGAATTACAAAATGGCATCAAACCAGTTGTGGGTCCCTTAAAATTGTGAAGCTTGTGCAGGCTGTGTGGTCACATGTCCATAAACCCAACTCTGAGCCACATGCCCTCCCAAGCTGATTATCCTGAACCAACAACAGCCATGAAACTGAGAAACATTTGCCCCTAGATTTTCATTGGCTTCTGTGAAAGCTATTTCTGGCTCCTTTATATCAGTGATTCTTATAAGAATCTGCCAGGTTTAATTATCCTTTCCTGTCCCTCTCCCGTTAGAGGGAAAAAGTCATAAAAATGTCCATTCTTTGTCTTTTCTAGCCACAGAGAGACCTGGATATATATATAAAAATAATAAAATAATAAATATATTATAATATATATAAATATGATATATAAAATATTTTATAATATAATATATAAAATATATATTATAATATGTATAAATAATAAAACAGCTAGGATCTATTTAGATTACTGTGTGCAAGGCACAAATACCTATCTCAAGTGTCCACAGTCATATGTATATTATGCCTTTTGCAAACCCTCTTAGCCATTCTGTGAGATGTCCAGGATTATATTCCCATAGTTATAAAGGAGGAAACTGAGGCTCAGGGAGGTTAGGGAGTGTGCCTCAGGTCACACAGGGAGTGCATGGTAGCCTGACTACACATTCTGAACCTGTCACCACACTGCCACCCTTGGTTCTTTGTGTCTTGACTCAGTGAACATAATGATCTCTGAAACTCAAAGGGAAGTTATTGATTCAAGATTGTTGGGACTCGGGGCCACTCTGACATCTAACTTCGGATTTATTTCATGTGTTCAATATGCCTTACAGAGTGTGACATTGGTCATAGGAAAATTAGCCAGGGGAGGAAGCATCAGAAACCTTGGTCTTTTGGTGGGACCACACATGGGTAAACGAATCTATTTCTCAATACTGAAAGTTTCTCTGCCCATCTCTTTCCCCTGGCTGTAGCCACTAAGATGAATTTCTCTCTTAGTGAAAGTTTCCCAGGATTAGAATACAATTGCATTTTTTTTTTGATATCAGGGATTAAACCCAGCACACTCAAACACTGAGCCACACCCGTAGCCCCTTTTACATTTTATTTAGACAGGGTCTCATTGAGTTGTTTAGGGCCTTACGAAGTTACAAGAGGCTGGCAATTCTCCTGCCTCAGTCTCCCAAACTGCAGGGATTATAGGCATGTGCCACTGTGCCCAGCATACAATTGCATTTTGATTTGAGAAGATCAGTGGTTGATAATATTTATTGCAGGCCCAGGTTGGAAAGGTTAGCTAACATCTTTCTGAACACAAGATAGGTAAAGTAAAATGGGTTAGATTTCCTTCTATGTTTCCATCATATCTGCCTCTGTACAGGTAGCTTATACAAATGTTAAAAATGGCCACTAATTATTGAGTGCTTATGGTTTGCCAGGCCCTGGGATTAGGATTTATCATGGATTATCTCATTTAATCTTTCTGACAGGTTCCACAAAGTACATTTCTTTTTATCTTCACTTTATAAATAGAAAAACTTGGGTTTGAGAAGGTTAAATAACTGGGCCAGGATTTCAGGCTATCACAGAGCTAAGCTTTGAACTCAGAGTTTCTAATCTCAAACTCAATGCATTGGACCATAGGCCTTTTGATGCCCCTAAGTAATTCCTAATGCAGTATTCAGGTATGATTTGACAATGATCTATGCATGCATCTGCCTCCTTCTCTCCAGGGTGAATACCTTGGGGCATTCTCCTCTACCCTGCACAGGGCCTGATGCACAATAAATATTTGTTTAGCAATACATTCAGAATACCGTGTCACTAAATTCAGGGAGTTATGGAGAGATGAGACATGGAATAACCAAGGATTTAACCGATTCCTTCAACTGAGGACTTCTATCTACCTGAATATTTGATATTTGTTAGGAGTAGTCCAACTCTTTGGAGTACATGCAGTGGACACTATGAATGTGACAGCTCTCCGGGGAACCAGGCATGGGCCTTTGAGCTCAAACAATGGTTGTCTCATGAGGCCAAAGACTGGCAGCTCTGTGGATACCAACAGCTCCAAAGCTAGGAAATGGTACCAGGTCATACAATGAGCTATTGTCCCGACATTTGGTCTTTTCAGACACAAGAATGTAAGCAAAACCTACAGAAATGCCCACCCACAGTAGTACCCCCAAATACGAAGCCATGCGAAATAAGATGTATGTCTATTTTAAATAAATAATTTTTGTAAAAAGATGGAGACTAAATACAGGAATAGCACAGCTCACTACCAGTAGCATATGGCTTTGGATGATGCTCTAACTTCTATTGCCTAGGGGTTAAGCCTCTAATGGACTGTTCATTGAATAAATCTTTCCTGAATGTCTACCATGGGAAAATTACTGTATGAGGTAGTCTTGCAGGTCCAAAAGTCAGGAAAATAAAAGCTGTGTCCTCATATATATTACATTCTACTTTGGGAGATGCTATGTGTAGTTATGATAAAACTTAAAAGACAGTGAGTTTTCATTTTCACATCGTTTTAAAAAAATCATTTATTTATTTTATTTGTTCTAATTAATTGTATATGACAATAAAATGCATTTTGACGCATAAATGGAGTATAACGTCTCATTCTTCTGGCTGTACATGATGTAGAATCACACTGGTCATGTAATCATAAATGCACATCGGGTAATAATGTTCAATTCATTTTACTATCTTTCCTACCTCTATGCCCCCTCCCCTTCCTTCACTCCCCTCTGTCTAATCCAAGGTACCTCAAATCTTTCCTAGTTCACCTCTCATTATTATGAGTTAGCATCTGCATATCAGAGAAAACATTCAGCCTTTGGTTTTTTGGGATTGGCTTATTTCACTTAGCATGATATTCTCCAACTCCATCCAATTACTTGCAAATGCCATCCATCATTTTATTCTTCTTTAAGGTTGAGTAGTATTCCACTGTGTATATGTACCACATTTTCTTCATCCATTCATCTGTTGAAGGGCATCTAGTTTGGTTCCATAGTTTAGCTATTGTGAATTGAGCTGCTATAAACATTGATGTGGCTGCGTCACTGTAGTACGCTGATTTTAAGTCCATTGGGTATAAACCAAGGAGTAGGATAGCTGGGTCAAAATGGTGGTTCCATTCCAAGTTTTCTGAGGAATCTCCATACTGCTTTCCAGAGTGGTTGCACCAATTTGCAATCCCACCAGCAATGTATGAATCTACCTTTTCCCCATATCCTTGTCAACATTTATTATTGCTTGTATTCTTGGTAATTGTCTTTCTGACTGGAGTGAGATGAAATTTGCATTTCATCTTTTGATTTGCATTTCTCCCATTGCTAGAGATGTTGAACATTTTTTCATATATTTGTTGATTGATCGATTTTCTTCTTCTGTGAAGTGTCTGTTCAGTTCCTTAGCCCATTTATTGATTGGGTTATTATTATTATTATTTTTTGGTGTTGAGTTTTTTGAGTCCTTTATATATCCTGGAGATAAATGCTCTATCTGAGGTGCATGTGGTATAGATTTTCTCCAATCCTGTAGGCTCTTTTGTCACATTCTTGATTGTTTTATTTGCCATGAAGAAGCTTTTAGTTTGTTTCCATTCCATTTATTGATTATTGATTTCACTTCTTGCACTTTAAGAGTCCTAAGGAAGTCCTAAGTCAACATGGTGGATAATTGGGCCTACATTTTCTTCTATTATGTGCAGGATCTCTGTTCTAGTGCCTAAGTCCTTGATCTGCTTTGAGTCGAGTTTTGTACAGGGTGAGTGATAGGGGTTTAATTTCACTTTGCTACATATGGATTTCTAGTTTTCCCAGCACTATTTGTTGAAGAGACTATCTTTTCTCTGACATGTTCTTGGCACCTTTGTCTAGTCTGAGATAACTCTATTTATGTGGGTTTATCTCTGTGCTTTATCTTCTGTACCATTAGTCTATGTATCTGTTTTAGTGCCAATACCATGCCATTTTTGTTACTATACCTCTGCAGTATAATTTAAGTCTGGTATTGTGATGCCTCCTACTTCACTTTTCATGCTAAGGATTGCTTTGTCTATTCTGAGTCTCTTATTTTTCCAAATGAATTTCATGATTGCCTTTTCTATTTCTATGAAGAATGTCATTGGGATTTTAATAGGAATTGCATTAAATCTGCATAACACTTCTGGTAGTATGGCCATTTTGACAATGTTAATTCTGCCTATCCAAGAGCATAGGAGATCTTTCCATCTTCTAGGATCTTATTCAATTTCTTTCTTTAGTGTTCTGTAGTTTTCATTGTAGAGGTCTTTCACCTCTTTTATTAGATTGATTCCCAAATATCTTTCTTCTGAGGTTATTGTGAATGGGGTAGTAGTTTTCCTAATTTCTTTTTTGGTGGATTTATCATTGATGTATAGGAACACAT
The DNA here is from genome assembly GCA_028644305.1 of Xerus rutilus. NCBI lineage: Eukaryota > Metazoa > Chordata > Mammalia > Rodentia > Sciuridae > Xerus > Xerus rutilus. The sequence goes on from CM053413.1 coordinate 47,635,799, forward strand.
TTGATTCATGGGTGCTAATTTTACATCCTGCAACTTTGAAGAATTTATTAGTTCTAAAAGTTTTCTGGTGGAATTTTTTTGGTTTCTTAAATATAGAATCATGCTGTTGGCAAATAGTGATAGTTTGAATTCTTCTTTTCCTATTTGTATCCTTTTAATTTCTTTCTTCTAATTGCTCTGTCTAGATTTTCAAGGACAATGTTGAATAAAAGTTGTGAAAAAGGGATCTTTGTCTTTTTCCAGTTCTTGGAATGCTTTCTATTTTTCTCCATTTAGAATGATATTGGCCTTGGGTTTAGTATATATAGCCTTTACAACGTTGAGGGATATTTCTACTAGCCCTAGTTTTTCCTAGTGTTTTGGACATAAAGAAGTGCTATATTTTGTCAAATGCTTTTTCTGCATCTATTGAGATGATCATATGATCCTTGTCTTTAAGTCTATTGATGTGATAAATTTTGTTGATTGATTTCTGTATGTTGAACCAATCTTGCATCCCTGGGATGAATCCTACTTGATCATGGTGCACTATCTTTTTAATATGTTTTTGTATGTGATTTGCCAGAATTTTATTGAGAATTTTTGCAACTATGTTCATCAGGGATTTGGTCTGATGTTTTCTTTCTTTGATGTGTCTTTGTCTGGTTTTGGTATCAGGGTGATACTAATTTCATAGAATGAGTTTGAAATTTCATGGAATAATTGAGAAGTATTGGTGTTAATTCATCTTTAAGGGTCTTGTAGAACTCAGCTGAGAGTCTGTCTGGTCCTGGTCTTTTCTTAGTTGGTAGGCTTTTGATGGCACCTTCTATTTCATTGCTTGAAATTGATATGTATAAATTGTATATGTCCTCCTGATTCAGTTTGGGTAGGTCACATATCTCTAGATATTTACCAATGTCTTCAAGATTTTCTATTTTATTGGAGTATAAATTTTCAAAATAGTTTATGGTTATCTTCTGTATTCAGTAGTGTCTGTCATAATATTTCCTTTCTCAATGCAAATTTTAGTAATTTGAGTTTTCTCTCCCTTTATCTTCATTAGTGTGGTTAAGGGTTTATTAATTTTATTTATTTTTTCAAAGGACCAACTTTTTATTTTGTCAATTTTTGACTTGTTTCTTTTGTTTCAATTTTATTGATTTCAGCTCTGATTTAAATTATTTCCTGTCTTCTACCACTTTGAGTGTTGATTTGTTCTTCTTTTTCTAGGGCTTTGAGATGTAATGTTATTTACTTGTTGACTTTTTATTCATTTAAGGAATGAGCTCAATGTAATGAACTCTCCTCTTAGTATTGCCTTCATAGTGTCCCCAAGATTTAGATATGTTGTATTGCAATTCTCATTTGCTTCTAAATATTTTTTTATTTCATCCCTGATTTCTTCTGCTATCCATTGGTCATTCAATACCATATTATTTAGTCTCCAGGTGTTGGAGTAGCTTCTATTATTTTTTTATCATTGATTTCTAATTTCTTTTCATTATGATCTGATAGAATGCAGAGTATTATCTCTATTTTTTGTATTTTCTAAGAGTTGCTTTGTGGCATAAGATATGCTTTATTTTTGAAAGAATCTGGGTGCAGCTGAGAAGGTGTATTCACTCATTGATGGATGAAATACTGCATATATGTCTGTTAAGTATAAATTATTGATTGTATTATTTAGTTATACAGTTTCTTTATTTATTGTTTGGAAGATCTACCAGTGGGGAGAGAGTTATGTTAAATTCATCCAGTATTATTGTGGTGTGGTCCATTTGATTCTTGAAATTAAGAAGGGATTTTTGATGTATGTAGCTGCTTTGTTGTTTGGGGCATAAATATTTATGATTGTTACATCTTGATGTATAATTCACTTAAGCAGTATGAAATGTCCTTTGTCTCTTCTGATTAACTTTTGCTTGAAGTCCACTTTATCTGATGTGAAGATGGAAACCTCTGCTTATTTATGTAATCCATGTGAATGATGTGTTTTTTTCCCATCCATTGCCTTCAATCTGTGGATGTCTTTACCTATGAGGTGAGTCTCTTGGAGACAGCATATTGTTGGATCTTGATTTGTAATCCAATCTGCCAGTCTGTGTCTTTTGGTTTATGAGTTTGGGCCATTAACATTCACAGTTGTTACTGAGATATGATTTGTAGTCCCAGTCATTTTGGTTTATTGCTGGTTTTTAACTTGAATTAGTTTCTCCTTTGATTGATAATTCCTTTAGTGTAGTTCCTCTCTTTGCTGGTTTCCCTCTTTTTTTTTTTTTTTTCATTTTATCTTCATGGAATATTTTGTTGAGAATGCTCTATAGTGCAGGCTTTCTAGCTGTGAATTCTTTTAACTTTTGTTTGTCATGGAAGGTTTTTTATTTCATCTTCAAATCTGAAGCTTAATTTTTCTTGGTTGGCATCCATATTCTTTCAGAGCTTGGTATATTATTCCAGGACCTCCTAGCTTTGGGTCTAGATTGTGAGATCAGCTGAGGTCCAAATTGCTTTCCCTCTAAATGTAATCTGATATTTTTCTCTTGTAGCCTTTAAAATTCTATTCTTATTCTGTATGTTAGGTATTTTCATTATAATGTGCCTTGGTGTGGGTCTGTTGTAACTTTGTATATTTGGTGTTCTAAAGCCTCTAGTATTTGATTTTCATTTTTTCATTAGGTTTGGGAAATTTTCTGATTTTCATTGAAAAGATTGTGCATTGCTTTGGTTTGTACTTCTGCACCTTCATCTATCCCAATTCGGTCTTTTCATGTTATCCCATACTCCTTGGAAGTTCTGTTTATGGTTTCTTAACCTCTTCTCTCAGGGTCAACTTAATTTTCAAGATTATATATTTTGTCTTAATTGTCTGAGGTTCTGTCTTCCAAGTGGTCTAGTCTATTGGTGATGCTTTCTATTGAATTCTTAATTTGATTTATTGATTCCTTCATTTCAAGGATTTCTGCTTGATTTTTTTTTAGGATCTCTATCTCTTTATTGAAGTAATATTTCACTTCCTGAATTTTATCTCTGATTTCACTCCTTATATCATCCTTTATGTCACAGATCAGTTTAACTATATACATCCTAAACTCCTTCTCTAACATTTCTTCCACTGTGGTGCCATTGGATTCTATTGTTGGTGCATCTTGGTTTGGTTGGGCCACTTTGTTACCTTGTTGTTTCATGCTGTTTGTGTGTCTACTCATCTAGCAGTGTGGATCTGAGGCAGTATGGTTTCTACCCTGTAGACTCATAGTGTCCCTGAAGGTTTTCAGTACCTTGCCTTTAAGGGGGAGACAAATAATAATAGCACCCAATGCAAACAATATACAGCCTTAATATGATATCTACAGTTTTGTCACAATAAACAGAAATGGTATTTTCAATTACTGTCTACAATGTAGATGGCAAGTTAGCAAAAGGATTTAAAGTTTCAAATGTTGGACAAAGAGAGAACAGAAGTGGTACAGGATGTGACGTTTATGAAGAAGGAGGAGAGAAGATAGAAGTGAAAAAATTATAGGAAGAGTTAAAGAGGGATTAATAGAGGTTGGCTATTAGCAGGAGAAAAGAAAAAGAGAATCAAGGGAAAAAGATAAGAAAATATATATATGTAAAAATATATATATAATGTAAAATATTTATATATATAATGTAAAAATATATAAAATGCAAAAATATTTAAAAAATCAAAAACAGAAAGAAAAAATAAAAATAAAAGAATACACAACAAAACTGTAATATAATATTCAGACATTCTAGTCCTCAATGAACTGATGTATGAAAAGTATTTGGTTTCAAAAATGATAGAAATATGAAAGAAAAAAGAAAAAACTAAGAAGAGAATATTGATGAAAAATTGAACAATTATTTCCATTGTAGTTCAAAAGTTTCTCAGCAAGTAGATGATGCTAACTCCACCCTTAGGGTGGTTGGGGTTGCTAGGGAGAGAGAGACAGTCTTGGAGATGGAGCTCCTGAAGACACGGCGTAGGCTTAGTTATGCTCCGATCTCTTCTGTGTGTGTGAATTGCTCTGGAGATTTTAAGTGAGAGCACCTCCAGGGCCCAGCAATTGCTGGTCTATGCTGGAAGACTGCACCCCAGGAAATCTCCTTTGGGTTCCACTTGTGTTTTGTTAGGAGCCTGTTTTTAGCCTACTACTTAGCCTGTGGACCCCACAATTCTTGGTCTCTGATTCAGTCTCCAAATTCAGTCTCTTCTACCCTCACCCTTTCAATTCCGGGTCCAGGATGTGTCTCCCAGCAAGTCCTGCAAGCCACTAGATTGGGAAGGCAGAGGGAAGCCAGGCACATTTCTGCGACCAGAATTCCCCTGTGTAAATCTCCTCCATGCTTGATTTTCTCCTGGTCACTTAGGCACACTCTCTATTATGCATAGTGGGTTTCCTCTGGGCTGTTTTTCGAGCCAGACTGAGGTGTGCCAGTAATCAGCTCCCCTCGCTGTCAGCCTCTGTGCCCTTTTGCAAAGTTGTTCCTTCTACTGTTCTCCACACACGCTGCCAAGGGAGATGGCAGCTTCCCCTCTGTGCATGGATATTGTGCAGCGCAGCTTACTGTTTTTTTCAGGCAATGTCTCTGATCTCTAAGCTCTCCGTACCCTGATATGCCTCAGTCTTCCTGAGAATGAGAGTTCTTTTAATTCCTTTACTTCATTCATGGAAGGACTATTTGATTTGTGCCTCCAGCCACTGCTGCAGCTGAAGGATGGCGATCTTTCCCCCTTATTTTATTATATAATATCTCCTGAGTTCCCAATCTGTTTTGAATATGTAGTATTCAATTTCACTAAAGTCCTCCTTAATTCTTTTTTTTTTTTTTTGATACTGAGGATTGAACTCAGGGGCACTCGACCACTGAGCCACATCCCCAGCCCTGTTTTGTGTTTTATGTAGAGACAGGGTCTCACTGAGCTGCTTAGCATCTTGCTGTTGCTGAGGCTGGCTTTGAAGTCGCGATCCTCATGCCTCAGCCTCCCAAAGTACTGGAATTACAGGTGTGCGCCACCATGCCCAGCCCCCCTAATTCTTGATTATTTACCCACCTTGCTGAAAACTGCCTGTATACTTTTCTTGGTTCAAGCTTCAGAGCTACCAGGGAAGTGACCCCTCTATTCTGCCATCTTTCTGTTTCTCTACATTTTTACATCTTAAATGGGGGATAGAAAGGAAGGATATGCTGGATGTGGTGGTGTATGCCTGTAATCTCAGTGGCTTGCGAAGATGAAGTAGGAGGATTGCGAATTCAAAACCAGCCTAAGCAACTTAGCAAGGCCCTAACCAACTGAGCAAGAATAAATGTCTTTAAATAAAATATACAAAAAAGGGCTGGGGATGTGGCTCAGTGGTCAAGTGCCCTGGGTTCAATCCGCAGTACCAAAAAAAAAAAAAAAAAGGAAGGATATATAGGGGATGAGCTATTGTGCATACCACATTTAACTCAACACCTGACACACAGAATTCATGGAAGAATGTAAATCTTCATTTTAGGAATATAGACAGGAGTTGGTGGGGGACCAAGTTTGGCTAACTGCTTTCTTATAGCCAATAATGGTTTTTTTCATTTTTAAATGGCCGAATCAAATAAGAATAATCAAATAAAAATAATATTTTCTGACACAGGAAGATTATCTGAAATTCCAAATTTCATGCCCATCAATAAAGTTCTATTAGCACACAGCTGGAGTCATTTACTCATTATCTATGACCACCTTTGTATACCAGTCAGAAGGCTGAGTCTCTGCAACAAAGATCTTATGACCAATAACCCCGAAACCTATACTCTCTGGTCCTTTTCAGAAAAAGTTTGAGGAATCCTGTCACAAACAGTAAAATCAAGTGCACACCTGTAATTCCAGTGGCTCAGGAGGCTGAGGCATGAGGATCGCATGTTCAAAGCCAGCCTCAGCATAAGCGAGGCGCTAAGCAACTCAGTGAGACCCTGTCTCTACATAAAACACAAAATAGGGTTGGAGACATGGCTCAGTTGAGTGCCCCTGAGTTCAATCTCTGATACAAACAAACAAACAAACGAAAAACAAAAACAAAAAACCCCAGTAACATCAGCTGCTCAGACTAATGAAACTTTTCTTTTCATTTGCAGATTAGAAGTATGCTCGCCCCAGCACAACTACAAAGATCAACTGTAAACCTGCACTTGGAAGGACAGCTGGCCTCTGAGGATCTAACGTGCTGCTCTTAATTCTTTATGAAATTCTTTCTGCACTCCTGGCCTATTAATAAATTTGGGCTTGGGTACTAGAACATTTCAGACACGTGGTGTCCAAATGCTGCTTTGAAATCTACTCTAGCAGGCTGATTCATTTAGTTACACTACATCATTATTAATATCAAATAATAAATGTGAGTAGCAGATAATTCATATTCCGCCATGGCGGGGGCTGCAGGAGATGCCTTTTAAAGTCACAGCACATTATTTCTGCAAATCTACTGAACAGGGCCACTGCTTTGAAAGGGAGCACTTTGATCTGCTGAGAAAATGAGGGAAAAGCGAAGCAAAATCCACAGTAAAGCAACCTCGTACTGTGTGTTTGCAGAGAGCATCTGCTCGGCTGCAGCCTCGTTTCTGTTTACTATTTAAAGCCTCTTATTTGCGGAAGCCTACTCGGACCATATGTTATCAACAAATGTCGCTAATCAAATATACACAGTAATTTTCATTAGAATTTTCCCCCCCATGAACAAAAAACATTTGCCACAAAGGGAATATACCTCCCCAAATGACAGTAAACAGCCACTGCCAACCTTTGACAACAGAGCGGTATTGACAAACACCTGTGTAAGCCAGGAACATATTCACGTTAGGCACATCAGGACCCTTGGAGAATTGAATTTTGTGCAGGTTGGTGCTGGGGGTGTTGGGGGGGTGATGTCATTAGTTGCCATAGTGATGTTCAGCATCAGGCTGTAATTCATGCCACAGACTGGATTTGCATTTATTCCAGGTATATGGCTCCTGTGAGCAGGGTGTGAAATTGGTGCAGTTCATGAGATGAACTGTGGGCTTTCACAAGACAGAGATGTCATTTCAAGGAATGAAAAGCACTGTGGTCTTGGGGCTAAGAGAAAAAGTTAATCATTGCTTGGAGGCAACAGCATTAAAATCTTTTGGTTTGCTTTTCAGCTGGACTGCACGATTTCCTGCTCCAAACAAATCCATTGTGGGATCGCAGTGGGTCTGTTGTGATTTGGGGCTCAAGGTGTGCTAGAAAGCTAAGCCACCGCTTATCTGTGTAAGTGAGGCATTTGCTGTAGAGAGACTGGGTTTTCTGAGCGGCAGAGAGATAGAGACCTCTGTTTGCCTCCCTGACATTTTCACTGGAACATCTCTTCTCCAAGAATCTGAAATTGACTGTGACCAAGCCTCAGCTGGAAGTTTCCTCTCTGGCTTCTGTTTCTCTAAGATTTCCCCAGCTTAGTCAAAGCACCTGCCAGCCATTCAGACCTCATTCTTGTGTTCTTCTCTGGGCCC
>CM053413.1:47643789-47751027 GCA_028644305.1 Xerus rutilus
AGATCACTGTGATTATTACCATTTGTGCCTTAAAAAAATTATCTTATTTGTTTATATAGTTATTTTAGGTATCCTTTCTTCAGAACACAGGGCTGCTGAGGGTAGAGACTGTCTTGTTCTTTGTAATATCCCTGGTGTTCAGAACAGTGTCTAATACACATTTATATGAAAACATTTATTGAATGGATAAAAACAGGTTAAATCAGGATGCAAAGTGGGTCTGGAGATTTGAAGCATACAGAGAGTAGTTCCATATCAAACTGTATCTTTTGGTTGAATTGATAGTATTTTTGGATGTGATTGCTCATTTTCTTTCTAAAGTAAATATTCTTATGAAAAAACAAATCACGTCTTATCCCTTGATTGGTTTAAGCTCATGCAGAGAACATTCATACATGTGGTCAAAACTTTGAGACTAAAAAAATCAGTGTAAATAACATGTTATACAGCTGGCTTGGAATTTTATGTGATTTACCTCCACTTTTTAACAAGGTGTTCGGTGTAAATTTCGAGACTCTGTGGTTTCAGTCACCTAGCAACCTAGGTTTACAACGAAGCCCTGTTAACCCCGTCTCTATTTAGAGTATCCTCAAGGGTATTTCTTAAGTTCTAAGTATCTTCCCATTTCAAATGCAGGTCAAATCTTTTTCTTGGTTTTCTTTTTCAAAAAAAGATACTAAGCCGAGTTTGGTGGTGCAGGTCTGTTTTCTCCGATGCCAGAGGCTGAGGCAGGAGGATCACAAGTTATAGGCCAGACTCAGCAACTTGGTAATATCCTAAGCAACTTAGTGAGACCCTATCTCAAAATAAAAAATAAAAAATGGGCCGGGAATATGGCTCAGTGGTTAAGCACCCCTAGGTTCTGTACAAACAACAACAACAAACATAAATAAATAAAATAAAAGAAAGATAATCCTTTTATATAATATATATATATACATATATATATATATACATATATATATATGTATATATATGTATATATAATTTTTTTTTTTTTGGTATTAGGGATTGAACTTTGGGGTACTTGACCACTAGGCCACATTCCAGGCCTATTTTGTATTTTGTTTAGAGACAGGGTCTCACAGAATTTCTTAACACCTTGCAGTTGCTGAGGCTGGCTTCGAACTCATGATTCTCTTATCTCAGCCTCCTGAGCTGCTAGGATTACAGGCATGTGCCACCGCACCTGGCTTATATATATCTTTTTAAATACCTATCTCTCTATATATATCAAGATGCAAAGTGGGTCTGGAAAGAGAAAGAGAGAGAGAGAGAGAAAGAGAGAGATTAAAAAAGATATATAAAATATACTCATGTATATACAATACATATGTTTTTTTTTAGTATGCAGACAAAAAAGTTTAGTTGTTAGGCACTGAAGTTTGTAGGTCATCTTAGTTTACAGTAATTAAACACAATTGGATTAACTTTGGTTCCCAAACCTGTTTAGCAAGACACATCCATTTCCACTTGACTTAGCATGTACAATATGTATTTAGTGTCTATATCACTAATATGTTAAAGAAATGGAGAAAACATGAACAAAAATTTGATTTTATAGGAGACATACCATTGCTAGTTATTGTGAGCCCTGGAAGTTTCCTACAAGGAGCTGTGTTTATTTTTTGGTTATGTCTCTCCCCATACATTTTAATTCAGTTTTCTCTTGCTGCTTATACCCAGAATCCTGCACACATATAACGAAGACATTAATTGTGTTCACCTCCATGTAAACACCATGATGTAATCTGCTTGCTTAGTCACATGAAGAATCACATTGCTGTTAATATAATAATTCCCATCATGCAGCTTTTTATGTATCCAGACAAATGGAGCAAATTGAGATTGCTCAGTGAGGCCGGGCAGTGACCTTCCTTTGAGCACAAAAATTTGCTTACTGTTTGTATACAAACAGCTGAACCGCATCTGAATTCCAGGCTCGAATCTGAAGACTGCGAGGAATTCTCTGAGGCTGCCAGAGACAAAGACAGCTTCCTTATGGTGGAAGCTGAAAAGAGGGAGGTCTCCCCCAAACAAATTCAGTAAGCGACTTTCAGCCTTCCACTGTCCCCTAGGATGATGCAGCCATCAGATACTCCCACCAAAGAGACTCCTACTATAATTGTAACATATGAGCTTCTCTCCTAATCAGCAAGATTAAGGATACAGGATGATAGAGAATGAGTACAAGACTTCATTCAAATAATGGGACCAACTGTCCCAGTTTACCCTGGGAAACAGGACTCTCAGTGCTAAGACTGGAACATCCTGAGCAAACTGGGCCGAGCTGGTCTCCCCATTCCCCAACATGGAGGAAATAACCTGCTGTGAATTAAAAATACCATTTCTAGGAATTTATTCCAAAGTCCCTATCATAGTCGAAGGTAAGGATTTCCATACCAGATTATGTATCATGTGCACATATGTATGGGTGGGTGTGGATGCATCTATAGAAACACCAAAGCAAACCAGAAACATGCCCCAAATATTTACAGTGAGGATTTCTGGGTGTGGGGATCGTGAGTGATATTTAACTTTTCTTTCTATTTTCTCTCTCTATTTTTTTGCAATTAACCCATTAATTTTTTGGTCAGAAGAGTATGAGCTCCTATTTTAAAGATAAGCCCAATAATAAGATGGAGCAAAGTACCTTATACAGAGGAGTCACAGAATAAATATTATTTGAAGCGTATGCACAAAATCTGCATTTTCCACCAGACAGTTCAGCTGCATCTGTCAGGAGAGTCCGGGTCCAAGATTCCACTGTAGAGTGGGAGTTGAGCCTGATTTATTTACATGTAATTAAAATTTATCCTCATGAAAGACTTCAAGGACCCAGCACTGACATTATCTACAGAGAGCGGCTCACTTGCTCTGTGGGATTGCACTCACTGTGGGTTATTTCTTGAGATCTGTTTTCATTAATACTTTTATCAGCAGCAAGCTTTCCCATTAGCACAGTATAATCTGCCTTAAAAACCAAGTAGAAAATGAGATCCAGAAGGGGAAGTGAATGTGTTAATTTTCTCTTTTAGTTTGATATCGATGTCACTCCGATGTCAGTATGTAGCATTCTGTAAAAGATACATCTCTAGCTGGGCATGGTGGAGCACACCTGTAATTCCAGTGGCTGGGAGCCTGAGCCAGGAGGATCATGAGTTCAAAGCCAGCCTCAGCAACTTAGTGAGGCCCTAGCAACTCAGTGAGACCCTGTCTCTAAATAAAATACAAAACAGGACTGGGGATGTGGGTCCGAGGTTAAGCATTCCTTGGTTTGATCCCTGGTACAAAAAAAAAAAAAGACATACCTCTACTCATATGGAGCAAGAACAAATTTGGTACAGCTGTACATTAATCCTTGTGGAGGAATAAAAGACCTGGCTGGACATCTGACAGTACCAGTTCTCAGCTATACATCCATTACCTACATGTACATTAATGGATCACCACACCAATTCTTAGACTACTCCATAGTACAAGTGGCAGATAATCTTCTCACCTGCTATTCAAGCAAGGCATTCAGAAAGGAGATGGGCCTATAGTCACCTGGTCCCTAAAGAGCTACTTTTAAAAACGGACATTCCGGTTTCCTATGAATTTAAGATTCAATGACTCATGAAATCAGAGATTTCTTGGACTTCGTACACTTACAACCTGGAATATCAATATTTAACTTCAGCCCCACTTGAACATCCAATTCTGGAACTCCTACCTCTTCTAGAAATTTCCTCATTTCAGAGTTAGTTGCAAGATCTGAAAATTCTGGCTTAAGTTCTGTTATGGCTCCTCTCCCAGCTAGATGAGACAATAATAGATTGACGTAGAAGGAGTATGGGATACCCTTTCTCAGGACTTGGGGAGGCTGGAAAGCTGGTAACTTATATAAGATAGTTTGGCAAATTTATGATGGGGTCAGGTGTACAACTCAGAGCTCACTCTCCAAAGCTTGCTCCTTAGCACTCTAGTCCTTTCCACTGTCTACCTTACTGTCTGGTGTCTTGCCAGTGAGTTGACCTTCCCCTTCATGCTGACAAATTGGTCTTTAATACATGTTGGGGTTTCTGGACCAAATTTTTTGGCTTGAGAGGCAGGGACCGTCTCTAAGCAGCTCAAACTGTGATTATAATTTTACTTCCTCTCAACCTACACATCTTCTGGGAGCTCAGCAGAATTGAATTTCTGGGTCAGCGTTGGCTTTTTACCATTTCTGATTTAATTAACTGTGAAAGAAACTTAAGCCTTTACTCAGGAAGGGAGAACAAGAGAAATTGCATCCCAGTTCCCACTACGGGGTCTCTCCTACACAAATGACTTCTGGACTGTGAACTTATCATGGAGTATTGAGGAAGGTCTACAGGAAAGGAGGTGATTCTCAGGAGGCTGCATTCCCTATTCTTTGCAGTGGCTTTTGAAGTTCTGAGAAGCTACAGTGGCTCCTGGATAATTTATCATTTTGTGCTCAAATCATTGGATTTTTTCCAATCAGCTCTTCTCCATGGCTCTGCAACTTCAAAGGTTATGTCTGTATTATCCCTCACTTTGTCACTAACAGCTGGCAAATAGTAGGTGTGCAGTATGTATTTGTGGACTAGCATACCTGTGGCTCTAAATTTACTGTGGTCCTTAAAGATGTTTCAGGTTTCTAGATGGAAATCCAGTCATACCCACTCTGGCTTCAGATTTTCCAGTGGCTTCTCTAAGGTCTTGGAATGAAACTCAAAGTCTTCTGGTGGCCCATGGGTCTTGAGTTTTCTGGCTCTGCCATCTACTTTAGGATCTTCCTGGAAATGCTCCCCATCACTGACCTATCTCTGGTCACAGTGTTCTCCTTTCTGGTCTGGGAACACATCAAGCCCCTTGTTTTAGTCAGCTTTTTCACTGTTGTGACTAAAAGACGTGACCAGAACAACTGCAGAGGAGGAAAATTTATTTGAGGGCTCATGGTTTCAGAGGTCTCAGTCCATAGACAGCAAGCTCCATTCCTCAGGGCTCAAGGTGAGGCAGAACATCATGGTGGAAGAGTGTGGTGGAGGGAAGTAGCTCCCATGATGATCAGAGAGCAGAGAGACTCCACTCTCCAGATACAAATATATACTCAAGAGCCACGCCCCCAATGCCCACCTCCTCCAGCCACGCCTGCCTCCTCCAGCCCCGCCCACCCCCAGCCCCGCCCACCTCCTCCAGCCACGCCTGCCTCCTCCAGCCACACCCACCTGCCTCCAGTACTACTCAGTTAATCCCATCAGGGATAAATTCACTGATTGGGTTAAGGCTCTCATAACACAATCATTTCTCCTCCAAACCTTGCATTGTCTTACCCGTGAGCTTTTGGGAGATACCTCACATCCAAATAAAACACCCCTTCCTACCTCAAAGCCTTTGCATCTGCTGTTCCCTCTGCTAGGAGTGCTATTTCTCTGGCTCCTTCTCATCTCTCAGGTATCAAGTCAAGCTTCCTATACTCCAGGGGGCTTCCTTGGCCACTGAAGTAGCCTTTGCATCATTCCTTTCTGTCACAACAGGGTGTTCATTTCTTTCAGAACACAAATGACAATCTGGTATTACCTTACATATGTATTTGCTCATTGGTTTGGTGCTTATTTCCCTTATCAGGATGTTCATGGCACAAGGTCAAGGCGTGATCTGTGTCATTCACAGCTCTAGCTCCAGTGCTAGTTGGACACAAGGAATAAAAACATTCCACATACATTTGTGGAGGAAATGTGAATGCCTGCCCTTCCATATTATTCATTTGATTCAACATTTCCAAAGGATCCATTCAGAGAAGATATTCTGCTTCCATTTAAACCGTTCCAAAGGCCTGGTACACAGAAAATATTTTTGGTTAAATTGAGAAAGGAAGTACTCCTATTAAGAAGATGATACACAGCGCAAAGCAATCGGAAGGAGTAACTTCTTTTTCTGACTTTGTAACTAACTCAACGTGGGGGCGATTTAACAGAATTCCATTTCTATGAATAATTTAGGCATAATAAGTCTGGCTCGTTCTGTATTGCACCATTCTGGACAAATACAACATGGAAGAAAATTATAGAACGTTGCTGCATTTGGTTTAGCTTTGGCTTTCATGTGGTCCCATCAGATGAAGTGCTGGGGTTGTGGCAATATTGTCCAGTTAGAACATTTTATTTTCTTGTTTCCTTGGAAAAATGACAGAATACAGTCTGATTGTATGTTTGTGTGTGTGTGGTTTTCACTCTTGGCAATAATGGAATCTATACACGGAGCCCAAGGCTTATCAGGGAGCAATGGATTTGTTAAATAATCAAAGGGCCAGTGGCATCTCTGGTTTCAATGCAGAAGGGCTCACTTTCAGAGAAGTTAGCATGATACTGTCTTGTGAATTCAGATTTCCTTTCTTTTTAGCAACAGTCTTCAAATGTTCAGGTATTTAATCCTCAGAACCTGTGGTAGTAGGTTCCAGCATTGTCTGTTTATGACCTGGGGACAAGAGTGGTCTCCCTTTTTAAGATTTGACAAGACCTCCCTCCCTTTGTCCAGGGGATAGCCATCACTGGGGAAAAGCAATTCTTGCTATAACAGTATCCCATCACTTAGTAAGTGCCTGGGGAGACGGGCAAAATGAACAACTGTGCCCAGAAAAGAAAAAGACAGAAACTAAGGCCAACCCGTGTGAGCAGGAAGCCTCTGCAGAGGGGTCTTCAAGGAAGCCTAAATTGAAAGATGGAAAGGACCTCCTCTGCTGTATATCAATATGCTCAGTTATAAGAAAAAGACCCAAAAGGAGTCTCTGGATACAAGTGACAGTGGGGAACTCACTTAAAGTTGATGGCATTGTGATAACAATAAGGGGGACAAGTCAAGTTCAAAAATATCCTGTGCTCCGACCCCTTGAGTACAACCTGGGAGAAAAAAGATTATATTTGCTGGATTGTCCAACCCTCTCCTGGGATGAAATTCATTATGTGAGTTAATCCTCAGGGCCTGTTTCATTTAGAAGGTTACTTACGAGGTACGCAACTACCAAGAAAGACAGTGATCTTGGAGTCTATCTTCTGATCAGGGAATATGTCAAGTTGCTTTACATCAATTTTTCCAAATTAAAATGATCTGCTTATCATCTTCCCAGTCTCTGCTGTTTTTATACTTCACCCAAGATATCTTCAGGATAACTTTTTATTAAATCTAGATACCACCTGTGCTATTATTTACTTACTAGATCTTATTTAAATGAATTCACTTTCTAAATGTTAACATGTTTTTTTAAGAAAGGAAAACTTATGTTACTGCCACAAAAGGATGAAGCATCCCCATCAGCCACAGATGACAGGTGAGCACAACAGGGTCCACACGGGGCTATGTAAATGCTGGCTAGATGCTGGTGCTTGTTGCAGGTCCAGAGTCATTAATTGGATAGAAAGAACTGAAAGTCAAGTGGAAAAGGAGAAGTTTCCTCTTTGCCCTTTTTGATGTTACTCGATGCTGTGCCTGGGTAACACCTAACATAATCTCCTATCAGCAAAGGTAAGAGTATTGCCACAGCTCTGGAGGCTGAGACAGGAGGATCGTGAGGATGAAGACAGACTCTGCAACTTAGTGAGGCCCTAAGCAACTCAGTGAGAACCTGTCTCTAAATAAAATACAAAAAAAGGGCTGGGGACATGGCTCAGTGGCTAATTGCCCCTGAATTTGATCCCTGGTGCCCAAAACAGAGAAAAAAAAAGAGTATTGCCTTTTGAAAAACATCTCAATGTTTTTCATCTCAATGTTTTTCACAGTTCCTCTGCTCTACCTCACAGGGTGTGGACAAAGGCACCTGGTTCCTGAATCCACAAAGAGTTTCCCTTCTTCATTCCTGTGCCTTCCTAAGATTCCTCATCTAATAACAGGATTTTGATTACTACTACCTCAGTTACCCCCACTAGTTTCTCACCAGAAGCAGATACAGCATTGCAAACGAAAGCCATAATTTTGAATAAGTATAGCTCATGGAAACTTTTTTTTTTTTTGGTACTGGAAATTGAACTCAGGGGCACTCGACCACTGAGCCACATCCCCAGCCCTATTTGTGTTTTATGTAGAGACAGGGTCTCACTGAGTTGCTTAGTGCCTTGCCATTGCTGAGGCTGGCTTTGAACTCGTGATTCTCCTGTCTCAGCCTCCCAAAGTGCTGGGATTACAGGCATGTGCCACCGCGCCTGGCTTCATGTAAACTTTTGATCATGTATTCTCTTGGCTTTTCACATTAAGAAACCAAGGAGAGGGGCTGGGGCTGTAGGTCAGTGGTAGAGCACTTGCCTAGCATGTGTGAGGGACTGGGTTCAATCATCAGAACCACATAAAAATAAATAAAATAAAGGCATTGTGGGGGAAAAAAACAGGAGGGGAGCAAACCAGTTGAAAGGATATGTGGTGTGCTTGAAAATAGCCTACAGGTAGCAGGTAGCAGGAAGATTGATAAGAGAAGAGTAGGTAGGGGTGGCAATTTAGCTAAGTATAAAAGATGGCCCCATCTACCATACACACACACACACACAGAGTATTTCTTTAATTATGAAATATATTTAACTCACAGACACAGAATTCTTATATTATGCAACTGATCCAATATCACCATGGCAGGCAGGTCCCTGATGGCCAAGGAAGAAATGTCATTGAAAGAAAGGAGGGGAGGTTAGAGCTCAGAATTCTCCACTACTAGGTTTGACAACATAGACTAATATTTTCCAGTGGATGTTAAGAGGTATTAGTTCAAAGAAGTTTGGAGAAATCACTGAACTTTACATAAAATGAAACAGGGTTATTTACTGTTGGAATTTTCAAAGCTTTTGAAATGCCAACACACACCATGGATAACTTAGATTTAACGTCTTGAATTTCTGAAACTCACTTGATGGTGGTTATAACTCTGCCCTTGTTTCCTGAAGTGCTCCATAGATTATAGTTCTAAAGGGAATTCTCCTGGCCAACATGGGTTATATAATGCACTCCTGAATTTGAGACTATACTTGAAAAAGGAAGAGACAAAAGTTACATTCCTCAAAGACATTGATGGGCGATCTGATTGTCCTGGTCACAAGTACCAAGTCATGCTCAGTGCTAATAATTTACAAGTGATAAACAAAGCAGGGTTGGATGGAATTTTGATTTAGAATATTCGCATAAAGCATGGACATGTAAAGCTGTAAGAATAATAGAAAATAAGATTCAAAAGATGAACAGGGCAGGAAAAGGGCTTACCTCATTAGATGATGAGATAGAGTTATCAGGAGACTTTTTGGGATAATCAACATCCAGCAGCAGAAGGGACAGCTGGAGATCAGTGATGGAAGAAATTGTAAGAGAAGGAGAAAAAGGAGAAGGAAAAATAAAAAGACTCCAAGCAAAGAAATGTAGAATTCTAAGTAAATCAAAACTAGGGGGACAGAAGGAAATGGATCTGGAGTAATAGCATTGTTGATCCTCCTGGGTCAAAAGAAAGGCAAGGAAGGGCACCAGAACTGAGCTGTGACCAAGGCAAGGTAAAGAGGAGCAGGAAAGAGATGTGCATTTGGAAGGAATGTGAGTAAAGGTTTTAAGGACCATCAAAATAGCAGAAAGGAAGACATGAAGAAACACCAGTGCTACTAGATTTCAAACTCTGGGTGTATGTCTTCGATATCCTAGATGTAGCAAACACAGGGTATTTACTTACAATACCTAGTACAGTGTAAGTGCTATGGAATAGTTGTTGTCCTGCATAAAGTATAAGAAAAATAGGTCTGTACATGTTCAGTTCAGACATAAATTTTTTTTGGAAACATTTTCAATCCAGTTAGTTGAATCTATAGATGTGGAGCCCACAGAGCCAGAGGGCTGACTGTATTTATAATTCTCTATTTTCCTGATGCCAGCCTAACCTGCGAGCTCTGCAGGGACATGCTTCTTCCCACTCCACCATGACTCTTGTACACAGTAGGCACTGCATGAAACTGTGTTGATCTGATGAATTCACGTACTGTGTTCCACGCAACACATTGCCTGGCCAATGTATTTCGTGGCCCATAAAGATCTTGAAAAAAAAGTTATGCTGTCAAACATATCTTATCTAAATAGTATTTAGATAAGATAACAAAACCAGTCAGGCACGGTGGCGCACGCCTGTAATCCTGGCATCTTGGGAGGCTGAGGCAGGAGGATCTCGAGTTCAAAGCCAGCCTCAGCAAAAGTGAGGCCCTAAACAACTCAGTGAGACCCTGTCTCTACATAAAATACAAGATAGGGCTGGGGATGTGGCTCAGTGGTCGAGTGCCCCTGAGTTCAATCCCCAGTACACCCCCCAAAAATAAAAAGATTAAGAAAACCAATTTATGTCAAGCTGTCCTGCATATCATGTTGAAGGATGGCAGCCTGGCTAAGCAATCTCAGGAGAATACCTACAGATCCTGGAAAAGTGACCATGTCTTCCATTGCCTTGTGTTCTCATTTTAGAAGGGACTGGAACTTTTGGTGTGGCTGCCAAATAAAAATGTAGTCAAGTCACCTTGTTGGATAAATGAACAAGACAAATGTCTGCTAGGTCCTTCTGGGGGAAACTGGACTTTGATCTTAGAGGTGGCCAAGATGGGACCAAGGGCTCCAGTCCTCTATAGGATGAATCACAGAGAAACCCCACTCACGTTGGTTTGGAAGCCTCGGCCTGGTCGGTCTGGAGCTTCTCTCCTCCTTCAACCTCCATGGTGCAGTAGACAATGCGATTTGGAGCCAAGGATTTAAGGCCTTGGACTTCCATGATCACCACCTGGAAAAAGAATGACATGTGGAGGAGGTTATTGTCAATGTCCCCAGATGGCATCTCAGAGGAAAATAGAGAAGTCATCAGAAATAAAGCCAGCAGGTCACTGATGGCCTGTATCAGGTTTCTACCAGCGCTGCTGGGACCAGTCTAGAATGAAGCTGCGATTCTTTATAACATAGCCAATTGTGTCCCAGGAGGACAGACAAGCTCAGTGATTCAGATGCTCTCAGGACCAGACAGGCCATGTTAATTAGACTACTTTTCCCGTATTAGATATATAGGATCATTTCTTCACTCCCTGCCACCATGGCCATTTGTACCAAGAAACAGACTCTCTTCTACATTCTTAAAAAAAATACCTCTAGCTTTTAATTCATCTCTTGGCAGATACACAAGTTTTGAATTCGCTTTTGTCCTTATAATAACGTAAGTGATGGTGCAAATAGATTATGATAAAAGCAAGAACCATTCAACGTTACAGAGAGAGATGTAATAGGGAGTAGTGGAGACTGTGGCAAACTGGACGATGCATGCTTCACCTAAAGGGAGCAGCTGCCAGTTTCCCTCCCCAGTTCAGAGTTACCAGATACGCCAATTTTCCTACCAAGAAATGGAGATCTGGCCAGGCACAGTGGCACACACCTGTAATCCCAATGGCTCAGGAGGCTAAGGCAGGAAGATTGTCAAAGCCAGCCTAAACAACTCAGCGAGACTCTGTCTCTAAATGAAATACAAAAACAGGATGAGGATGTGGCTCAGTGGTGAAGTACCCCAAGGTTCAATCCCCAGTACCAAAAAAAAAGAAAAAAGAAAAAGAAATCTGAATCAAAATCACAATCAGAAATTTGATTTTGAAATGTTGATGATCATCCCATATAGTTATAAAATATGAGAACTCTGGGCAGGCCAATAGTGTTGAGTCAAAATGAAAACATACATATAGTCTCTAGTCTAGACTGAGGGAAAAGACAGGCGTCATCATGGACCAAGATGTATTATTGGCTGTTTCTGGTACTTCCTATCATTACCCTAAACTGTATTTGCTCACCTACTATTCTGATATTTAGTGACTTTGGGGTGTGCTCTGTCATGAGAGAGGGGACAGAGAGGGGAGAAAAAAGAAGAAGGGCGAGGGGGATAGAAGAAGGGAGAGAATCAGAACCAAATCACCTAGATCAGCCAGTGACCATGAGTAATATGTGTGAAAAATACCTCAATTATACTCTGAAAGGGGTCACATTGTTACAAAAGGAGAGCTATGTGGATATGCAGAAGTATGAACTTCCTTACTGGCTTCATTCAAGGAAGAAGAATAGGGTCGTGGCATTTACCATGTTAATAGCACACAGTTCTTCGGGATGGGGATCTGGCTCAGTTGGTGGAGTGCTTGCCTGGCATGCACAAGGCCCTGGGTTCAGTCCTCCGCACCACAAACACACACAGAAGTTTGTAATAGCACACAGTTCTCAAACTTAGTATGAATCAGAATCTCTTGTAGAGCTTGTAAAACCAAAGACTTCCCTCTGATATGCAGATGCTACCCTACAACAAATGGGGAAAGGAAGAATAGAAGTTCATTGGGTTAGACAAGGGGGAATGAAGGGAAGGAAGGGGGATGGAATAGGAAAGACAGTGGAATGAACTGGACACAACTTTCCTATGTTCGTATATGAACACACGACCAGTGAAACTCCACATCATGTACATCCATACAACTGGGATCCTAATTAGAACAAGATATAATGCATGTTTGTGTAAATATGTCAAAATAGATTCTATTGTCATGTATAACTAAAAAGAATAACAGAATACTACAGTGACACCACCACATCAATGTTTGTAGCAGCTCCACTCACGATAGCCAAGCTATGGAAACAACCTAGGTGCCCTTCAACAGATGAGCAGATTTTAAAAAAATGTGGGACATGTATCCAATGGAATATTACTCAGTCATAAAGAAGAATGGAATTATAGCATTTGCTGATAAATAAATGCATGGAACTGGAGGTTATCACGCTGAGTGAAATAAGCCAATCCACAAAATCCAAAGGCCAAATGTTCTCTCTGATATGTGGATGCTAACACACAATGAGGAGAGAGGGGAGAACAGAAGTCCTTTGGATTAGACAAAGGGGAATGAAGGGAAGGGATGGGGTTTGGGAATAGGAAAGACAGTAGAGTGAATGGGACGTAACTTTCCTGTGTTCATATATGAATACACCACAGTGAAACTCCACATCATGTCCAACCACAAGAATGAAATCCTAATTGGAATAGATTGTACTCCATGCATGCATAGTATGTCAAGATACACTCTACTGTCATGTGTATCTAAAAAGAACAACAAAAAGAATAAAAAATTAATTAAAACAATAAAAGAATAACAACAACAACAACAATAACAACAACAAAACCCCTCTAGATTTCTGGGTTCCACACCCAGAATTCCTGACCAGTAGATTGGATGGAGCCCAGGACTTTGCATTTTCAACAATTTTCCTGGTGAGGCTGATTCTGCTGACCCAGGAAAACAATTGTACTACTCAAGTGATGGTGGCAAAATGGCCAGTGAAGTCACCTCGTTTTTATTTCAAATCTGAAGAGCCTCGTATTTATCTGCAAAGTTGTGTGTGTGTGTGTATGTGTGTGTGTGTGTGTGTGTGTGTGTGTGTGAGAGAGAGAGAGAGAGAATGATATGTATCTTGTGTCTGTTGTGTAAGGATCCAAAATGATAATGGATATAATTGAATATTTTTATCTTGGGAAGAATTACATGCATGGAAAGAAATGGAAGGCAACTTGGAAAGAGCATAATTTGGGGGACTTTAATAGATCTCATTTCAAATCCTGATTCTGTGTCTTCACTAGCTGTGCAATCATTTGTAGGGTACCAGGGATTGAACTCAGAGGCACTCAGCTACTAAGCCACATCCCCAGCCTTATTTTGTATTTTATTTAGAGACAGGGTCTCATTGAGTTGCTTAGGGCCTCGCTGTTGCTGAGGCTGGCTTTGAACTCGTGATCCTCCTGCCTCAGCCTCCCGAGGTGCTGGGATCACAGGCGTACACCACCACGCCAAGCCTCTCTCAGACTTTGTTTCTGCAAATACCTCAAAGGACCATTGGGATACTACATAGAGTTACTGAAGGTGAAGCCTCCAGTCCTTATCAGCATTCTACACATATCTGTTGCTTTTGATCAGAACACTCTCCTTGTCCAACGCAGGCATGCCACTTGGCATCTCAGACTCCTTTTTCCTGTGCAAAGTTAACTGCTCCCTGGGGCCCCTTCCAGCCATCCCTTCCTATAATTACCTAAGACATGTCTTGCACCAACCTGGAAATTCAAATCCTACTCTGTTTGACAGTCTTCTTTCTCTCTTCTTTTGCCTCCTCTGGTTTCTCCCCACAAACATGTTCACACATAGATGTGCAATGGTTTTTGTTGGCACTTTTACTATGATGTGCATTTGGGAACTCCAGGGCATTTCGCTCTGTACTTGGATTTATGTGTGAAAGCTGTTTGAATCTGGTATATATGGGAGTATGGCTGAGGACTTGCCCACATCCATATTTCAGACAATCAGCCACATAATATTTAGGAAGATAAAGAATTAGAAAATTACAAACTTCATCCAAGTCAACAGACCACTCTTTTTTTTCCCCTCTTTTCTGTAGGAAGACAAGAGATAGTAGGGAATAAATCACCACCTTTAATTGACAATAATCAAATTCAAAGACACTTAAGAAAAAGCATTCAGTGCCTCAGGTGGCAGTATTAAAAAAAATAAAAGAAAGTGAAATCACACTGATAATCTTTTGCATGCCAAGTGCTCTATATTTAACTGAATATCACTTCATCGGACTCCAAAATACACATTAAGACACTGTAATGTGAATATCTCTATCCAAACTGAGCACAGAAAAACAAATGACCTGCAGTTAATTCATAGCAATCCTCAATTATGTTCTAGAATATTCATTTAGTTGTTATACATTCTAATCAAATATACAGAAGTTTTATCTAGACTCTTAGATTTCCAAATCCAGGGTTATTATAAAATCCTTGTGGAATGGTCTATTTTAAAACAGCTATAAGAAAAGATTTTGAATGACCCTCCACTACATTTTAGGAAATGTATAGATTTACCCTGTATTTGAACATTACTCAATGAAGACATGTATTGGAACATCACATGGTACACCATAAACACGTGTGATTTTTATTACCAGTTAAAAACGCTAAAAATTAAAAAAATCCTTGTGGGGTTTTGAATTGTAATAAATTACAAATTATTCTCAAACTTTTGAATACCTAAGAAGTACTCATGTAGCTCATTGAAAAAAACAGATTCTGGGGCTGTGGCTCAATTGAAATTTGTTCTGTTTTCTGACAACTTCATTGAGGTATATTTTATATATCATAAAATGGGGACAGTCAATTTACCAGGTTATGTGACCATCACCATAAGCTGTTTTAGGAGATTTTTTAAACTCCCCCATTAAGATTTCGTATACCCATTTCAACCCTGTGCCCCATGCACCAGTAATCTATTCTCTACTTCTGTAGATTTGCCTTTGGGAAATTAAATATCAATAAAGTCACACATCCTGTGGTTTCTTGGGTCAGGCTTCTTGCACTCAACATAGTGTTTGTTGAGGTTTATCTTGTCATGGTGTCAGTATCAGTAGGTTGTTGATTTTACTGGCTTGAGCATAAGTCAGCTGAATGGACATACCACTATCCATTTTGCCTATCAATGTGCCAGTTGATTGGCATTTAGGCTGAAATATTTGCTATCAAGTCCTTGTTGGGAACATGTGTTTTCATTTCTTGGGTAGATATCTATTGCCTAATGAATTGTTCCCCTTGACTAATGACTGGTTCAGCAGGTCTGTGTGGTCCCCAGGACTCTACATCCTAGGTAACTCTGATATACAACAGGAAAGAAGATGGGAAAGAAAATTTACAGTTCCCCATAAAATGATGCTAGATTGCCTCTCTTGTAGGTGTTGCCAAAATTTTAAGCCTTCTAAATTGAATGGCATAAGGTTTTTATGAAAATTCTTCAGCACTGTTTGAAGACAGGGAAGATAACATTTAGTAGGTGGTTCTTAAGATTGCAGATCCTCAAGAAAAACATGTGTGCTCCTGGAGAGGGGAGAATCATTTGCTGATTAGATGACCTATGCTCAGCAAGGTGTTATTTTAATAATGTCTCCCAGGTTATAAAGGGGGAAATAGGCTGATTGTGCTGTATCTAATCACCCATAGCTGGCTTGCTCTGCTAGGAAGCTTTTAAGGGTTTAAAGCTTTTTTACCTCCAAAGAGAAAGAAAGCACGACGTCTGACTTGGAGAGTTGGTTTTCACTTTCCTCTCCCATGTCGATGATGGAAGCATTGTGGCTGCGTTTGAGCTTCTGAAGCTTGAACTCTCCGCCTTTGGATACTGGCATGCTCTCCAGGTTGGCCATGAGCAGGTTGACGGAGGACTTCAGCTCCTCAATATACATGTTTTCCATTTCTTTGGATACAAACTTGGGAAATTTGCGTTCCTTGAAAAGAAGAAACAAAATATGAACAAAGGCATAAACAGAGACCGGACTTACATAGAAAGATTTTGCATCATGGCAGAGAGTTATGATACATCTACCATTAATAAAATTTCCCAAATATCTTGGTATTCTGCTGGAAAAATGTTCAGCCTTGATGTATACACAGCACTTGCCTTCTAGTTGCTTATGATCTCTAATAGGTGAAAAAAAAAAACAACAAAAAAACCCCACACACATCCACATATAGTAAGAAAGAGTTAAATGTTAAAGTTCTGTTTTTTTTTCCTCTAGCAAATTTGATTTGTGGAAAGCAAAATGAGGTGATGGTTTTCAAATCTGGTTTCCGTTTGAATGGTTTTCTTTTAGCAAAACACAGTCAAGTTGTTTTTAAGTTATGGAAACAGAAAGACACCCTATTTCTGGTATCTATAGAGATTTTCTCACATGAATAATTCAAAAAGAATTCATTTGAGATGTTTCAAACATAGCCTGTGGCTATTTCTAAGAAGAATATTTATCGTTTTCAAGAAAAAAAATGAAAAAAATTAATGAAGTGATGAAAAACGTGATTAATATTCTTTAGAAAAGAAGAGGGAGTAATTCAGTGTCAGAACTGACCTGTTTTTTCCCCTCCATACCTTATGAATTCAGCTCTTAAGGCAACATAGCCTAGCCTAATCATTTGTTCGCCCATAACTCTTAAGTTGTCCGGGTACCTTGAATATCATTTGGATCAATCACTTATCAAAGAACCATTTCTCACTTGGAACATGAAATTGCCCTCCCATGTCCCACTCCACAAACAATAGGGTGAGGAGAAAGCCAAACCAGTTGACTTTTATTTCTTTCTTTTTTTGCAGGGGACAGCAAAATACTGTGGGAACTGGCGTAAACAGTAAAAGGAATTGATTGGGTTGTCTTGGGAATGTCCTGGGTAGACCCAGCTTCAGGCAAAGCTGGAATCACAGCTCAGATGATGTCACCTTCATAATCTTGGATTTGGCTTCTCTGGGATGGCTCCCTGCTCAATCTAACTCCGCTTAACCCATGAAGTCCCACATTTACAAGGCTGTGAATATTTCAACAAAATCGATGCAAGTGCATTAAAATCGGTTGGAAATAATAATTCCAAGCTTATACATGATATTAATATTATTGTATGATTATACTCTTATTGTTACATGTTTATATATTTTCTGCTAAATTTAAGTTTTTGTAAGTGTTCTGCCTGAGATGCTGGGACAAAATGGATTAATGTCACAAAAATGTTGCTTTGATCTGGAATTCACTATATCCCATCTCAGAATCTACAAGAAAAATGCATATTTCCTCCTGTAATATCCACAAAAGGTGGAGAATCTTTCATCCCAGAATTCCTACCCAGAGTCTGACTTATGCACATTCTCCAAAGCCCTTTCTTTGGCCACTATTGCACTTTGCCGTACATACATCGAAGTGAATCTCCACATCATGTACAACCACAAGACTGGGATCCTATTTAGAATAAGATGTACTCTATGTTTGTATATTTGTATAAATATGTCAGAATATTGGTCATGTATATGTATGGTCATGTATAAGTAAAAAGAAAAAAATAAAAAACACACTGATTGTGCTGATTGGTTTGGGCAAGGGTTCCATCTTCCATGCTTATGGCTGGGGAGGGGACTTTATTATATGGCTAATAGTCCATTAGATGATTAGCTCTCTTAAGCAATCAAACTAAGAAATACTGAGATTACAGTTGGTTGGTGGAGTTGAAAACAGTAGAATCGTGTCAATTTAGGGTTGGCTGCCATATTGGACCAGTTTAAAGCCAAATAAGACACTTGACAAGCAGGAGAGAAAGAGGCACCATATACATAGAGAAGGAAAGAGAGGTTGAGACACAAGAAGAAGAAAAGGAGGGAGAGGAAAGAGGAGTAAGAGAAGAGGTTGTCTAGAGTCATGGAAAGGAGCTCCAACCAGTACGAGTTTTCTCATTTTGCAAAGCCCAGTTACTCCTCTTGCCTTTCAGTTCCTTAGGAATCCTTTATTTTCCTATCAATATTCCCCTAACCATTGATTACCTACAAGAGTGTTTCTTGTTACTGCAGAACCTTTACTCAAATGCCCACATTGGTGCCTCTGAATAGCCTGGAGATGCATTTTTCCTGGGCCAGTCTTCTGCCTAATTGGAGGCTGTCTTACGTGTTCTTTCTCTTGACCTCTTCCTCCCGAGGTCACTCTCATCTTCCATATTGCAGCTTCAGCATGGCACTTCCTGTGTTGGGTCCCCCAGTTGTACTTGCTTATGATATTAGCTTACTTTTCTGGTAATGTTTTTTTGAAATGAACTGAAGGTTTGTTTTCCTCCCAAATTCACATGTTGAAACCTAATCCTGCTTGTGATGACATCCGGAGATAAGGTCTACGGTTGGCGATGAGGTCTCCTGAATGAACACAACCCTTATGAGTGGGATTAGTGCCCTTAAGAGAGCCTCAGAGAGTTCATTCCCTCTTTCTACCACGTGAGGACATAGTGTAAATACGGCTGTCTATAGACCATAAAGTGGGCCCAGACACTGAGTCTTCTGGTGCCTTGATCCTGGTCTTCCCAACCTTCAGAGATGTGAGAAGCAAATTTCTGTTGTTAATAAGCCATCTATAGTATTCTGTTATAGTAACCTGAAGCGACTAAGACATCCACTGTAATTAATGGACCAATTGTGAAATTTATTGTTTAATATCTCTCTTTCTTATTGGTCCATGAATCAGGACTATAACTATCTAGATACTTCTGCTAAATTCTTAGTATCTATCACACAGTTTGGCACATAATAAACATTCAGTACATGAGTTGTGTGGGTGGATCAATGGCTTGTCGAAATGTCCATATTAAACATCAATGTAGGTAAACTCAGCTATGAGATGGGAGATGATGAATCAAGTTCTGGAAGAACACTGAGATGAGATTCTGCTTTTCTATGTAAATGAATATGGGGGTCTGAAATCTGTTGTTCAGAAGATGGGGTCCTTGTGGAACCTCTGTTCATAATCGCTTCCTGCTTTAGGGTTGGGCTCAGCCCTGTGTGGTGCTTTCTGAACACACTGTGGGTGAATGGGGGAGGAGAATTCGAATGAACATTTCTGAAGGAAACAATAGGTTTTATGGCAGCAGCTAGTCATCACTGAATGTAAGAGAATCCCCAAAGCCTTGTTTCTCTAAAACATTTGCATAGCAGGTTGGATTTTTCTCACTCTTAAACTTGCTCAAGGAGCAGTTGTTAGCCTTAGAATTTGGGTATCCTTTTTGAAGAAGGCCAAGAAGATGTAGGGACTTGCCTAGAACAGTGTTAGCTTTAGGGGGATTCTGGTAAAAGGGTATAAACTGTTTTCCTGGAGCTTATAGCCTGTGAGGAGAAAGATCTATAAGGGAACATCAAGGTATAGCATTGACTATAATGGAAGCATACAAGGTATTAATTCTTCCTGAGAGATTTCAGGGTGGGTCTGGTGGAAGGAGAGAAGTTTTCTACTAGGGCTAGTTGTCTGAGACAGGGCCATTGATATTTTTTCCTTCCCATAGAAAATATTATTGGCAAATGTGAATCTGAGGTCTATATAACCATAACAGAATCCACAAAACATTCCCCCATTTGGAGCATTGCCCTTCTGAAAAGTGAAAGAAGAACAAAGTAGATTGACTCATGGTCTAAGATGGTCTTAGACTCATGGTCTAAGATTGCATCCCAAGAGCCTGAAGTTTAGATTGATGTACCTCTTTTATCCTCATATTGGAGCCCAAACCTTCGAGAGCTACAGGGTATTTTGGGGGGACTGGGTAAATGGTTTCTGTGATTTTTACCACCAGTTTCTGGTTTTGTGGTTGCCAGGTGGATGGAGGGGAAAAAAACCCCCTAGTATTTGTGAAATGGTTTCTTTCCTGCTAATGAGCTTTGAGAGACTGTGTGGAGTGCAGTCCCTTACCTCACTCTTCCTGGGGACTCTCTCAAGAATTTCCACAGTCTAGACATTTTAAAAGAAGACTCAGTGGTTACAAGCAACACCATTCTGGCACAGAGTTAGCTTCCACTCAACTTTAGGCAGCAGAATATTGGAAAATCCAAAGAATGATTACTCCTTCTGAAACTTGGACAGTTTCTAATGACATCATAAAAAGAAGCAAATAAAACTGAAGTCTGCAAGGGGAAACAAGGCCATTTTTTTCCCTGTTCCAAGTACTTAAGCCTTGAGAAGAAATAGCATTCTGTCAATCTAGGCTGAGGTTCTTGAGAGCACCTGTCAGTGGTCCATTATACACAAATTTCAAAGCTGCAGTTGTGCCATAATAAGGAACACATAGCCTTCCATCTCCAGTGCTACTTTTCCAAGCATACAAATAAATTAACCTTGACAAAAGAATTGTTTATTCATATTGCTTCATGAATGACACAGCATATAGGTGGACAGAGTCCTCCAAAGAAAATCTCTGTTGGCCATTTGTTTTTGTTTGGGGATGATACCACTCCTCAGTGAGGATGGCTTCTCAAGGACAGTCCTCACCATGGTTATTTATGCTTGGCCACGCTGAGGGATTTTTGGAACACCTTGAAAAATAGAATTTGAAAGTCCTGACAACTCCTTTAGCCATTGGCTTTTCTTTGCTGTTTTTGACTTGTTATTTTACCTAGAGAAAATAAAGGGTGTATGGGTGAAAACTGATAATGCTACCCTTGTTCAGAGAGAGGATCCTGGTACCCAAAGGCTCAAATAACATATGCTGGAATGTGTCACTCAAAAGGAATGTGACCAAAGGACGCTGTCTAGACACAGGAGCTCAATAATAGTGAGGCAGCTTTTTTTGCTCAATCCCTCGAACACTTTGGGCTCCTAACATGTGTCCTCTGGTATGGTTGTCACTGTGGAGGAAGGAGTTGGGAGGGGGGTGAGTGATGGTAGAGGGGAGGCATGCCAGAAAGCCATCAGTTTGACACAAAAGTAACAGAGGCAGGCAGAGAGCACAAAGAAGGCACCAGAAGCACCTTATGCAGTTCATGTTAGGGAAACAGACTGGAATCTGAGTCCTAAGTCTGCCATGTGCTAGCTTTGTGATGTTATGTAGACACCTTCATTCATCTGAATTTTGGTTTCCACATTTGAAATGCTAATAATTAGCCATACAAAATTATTGTGAAAGTATAAGATCATAAAGGTAAATCTTTTGTGGTGACCATGGACTCACTCTCTTTTTCCCTCTAAACACACACACACACACACACACACACACACACACACACACACAGGCACTACCTTACCACCACAAACAACCACCACCACAATACTATTAACAATGACTGTGACTGCAAAAAAACAAAATGAGACTTGCTGGCATTTACTGAGTGCTAACTATGAACGAGTGACCAGTCTAAATGTTTTACACATCTTACCTCTTTAAATCCTTCTAACAATCCACAGAAGCAAGTACTGCTCTTTAAACCCCATTTCCAGGAAGAAAATTAAGCAAAAATGTTAAGGCAAAAGGAGTTGAGTTTGAAACTGGGTAGCCTGGCTCCAGAGTCCACATTAGCTACGATATGAAAGAGCAGAGCTATCTGACCTCAAATGTCAATAGGGCTGAGATGATGCTATGGGGTCGCTGGACATGGTATACCCTGGATTCAGCATCTCATTTTGCAGTAATTGCTCAGCAGAGGGCTGGGAAACAATGGCCAACAGCAACGGCCACTCCAGCATTTCCCAGCCAATATGGACAGCATGGGGGACAGATGAGGAAGGGCTGGTCCTTGCAATGAGTGAAAGGAAGCCTTGGTAGTAGTTTCTGAAAATCATCATTTACAGACATGAGAAGGCACCTGGGGTTCAGGCATAGTTTCCTGGATTAACTTCTTTACCCACTTGTTCTTATTTCCTTAGTTTTTATAAATTGGATGAACTTCTTCAGAGAACCTTCCTGGAATTTAGTTTTTCCTTGAATACCTATTTTCTGGGGTTCTTAGCTATCTGACCAAGGCCAGAATCAGGAAGATGCCTATACACACATTTTTTTTTCAGTCAATAAGTTAAACTAGAGTCCTCTTGTGTGCTTGGATACTTGTGCTACTTCATGATATGGGGTGAATGTCAGGTTCAATATTTGTTTATAAGCTGGGATATTAGTATCTTTCTTTAACAGGAGATGATTATATCTTCATCTGATGCATAGCAATGTGTATAAAGGAGCTTTTCCATCAAGGAAATATTTAGATATTATTTGCAACAGGGCCAGGGAAGCAGAGGGTAATTTTGCTCTGTCTAGAACAGTGATCTAAATGGCAATCACACATTTAAATGACAGCTTGGGAAAAACCAATGATGTTTCACTCGGACTTCTGCTACTGAGACCACAAAAGCTGTACTATTTGTATTATGTAATTAGTTTGAGAATTTTGGAATTTTTTCTGAAAAATATGGCCAAAAGAACTGGTAAATACCACACCATCACTACTACCACAATCTGCCTGTTTAAGCTTCAATGTCAACTTCTGATCATACAATTTAAATAACTTAGACTTAATTTGTGGGTGAAATGTGGGGACACTTTAATATTAACATGAGAGGATTTGGGGAAATGTTTGAACAGGGATTAAGAAGTCTTTTCTACCAGATTAAAAGAAAAAAAATGTACTCCAATCTCTTCCTGGAACTTTTAAGGCAGCACAACTGATGTTCACAGGGGGACTATCTCTGTCTGATGTTCTTGGGTCGTTCTGTCTGATGGTTTGTGGGATGCTGATGTAAAGGAATTGATAGATCACAGTTCAGGGCTGTGGATAAGGGAGAGAAGACTTACTCTGGCCTCCTTCCTCTCCTAGGATGAGAGGACAAACACATGCCTTGCTGTGGCAGTGTCTGATGCTAAGAACACTGCTGGCAGAAATCCCAGGGTCTCTACAACCTCTTGTCAAGATTGCAAAGAAATCAAAGCAGAGAGCATTCTGAATTCCACAAGCCAGCTCTACCTAATGCTGCTACCTACATGGGCTTCTAGAGAATCTGAAGTGAATATATAGCAAATTCTAGTGGAAGAAAGTTGTTTCCTAGAGAAGCAAGTATCAGGGAGAGAGGACTGGCAAGCCCGCTTGTCCTGGAGTAAGTCCCTACCTCTCACTTGATTATTCAAAAGTAAATGCATAAAATTTAGAATTAGTTATGGTTTAGATAGGGGGAATTTCCCAAAATCTCATGTTTGAGACAATGTAAAAATTTTTAGAGGTGAAATGATTGGATTATGATATGTAGCCTAATCAGTGGATTAATCCACGATATGGATTAACTAGATGGTAACTGTAGGCACGTAGGATGTGGCTAGAGAAGGTGGGTCACTGCTGGGGTTATGACTTTGGGGTGTATATTTTGTCCCTGGTGAGCAGAGTTCTCCCTGATTCCTGGTTACTGTGTCCTGAGCTGCTTTCCTCCACCATGCGCCTCCACTGTGATGTTCTGCTTCACCTTGGGACCAGAGCTGTGGAGTTAGCTATCTACAGACAGACCTCTGAAACTATGACCCTGAATAAACTTTTCCTTCTTTACTTTTTATTGTCAGATCTTTGGTCACAGTGGTGAAAAGTTGACTAAAACAAGAGGACTCAGGTTTCTGCTTACTAACTGAATGAACTTGGACCTGCCATTTAAACTTAGCAGAGGGTTGGTGATAGCTGAGTCCTCTACAGCAATGGCTGCTCCAGCATTTCCAAGTCAACATGGACAATGTGGGGATAAAGGGCAGGGAGTGATGAGGAAGGGGTGGGCACATTAAAAGAGAGAAACAAAGGTCTTGGTCATAATTTGTCAAAACCAGCAACATGTTAGAAGGCATTTGGAGCTCAGGCATGGTGTTCTGGATTAGCTTCTTTACTCACTTGCTATTACTTCCTCAGCTTTGATTTGTCTGAACTGTGAAGAATTCTGCAACTCCAAGTGTAATGGTTAATCTGAATTGTCAATTGTCTTGATTGAATTAAGAGATGCCTAAGATTAAGAGGCTTCTGAGTGTGTCAGTGAGGGTGTGTCCAAGAATAATTGGCATGTGCAATAGCAAACTGGAGTGGAGACCTTCCTTAAGTGTGGGCAGTGCTGTCCAATAGGTTGGAGGCTTGGATGGAATAAAGGTTGGAAGAACAAGGAAGCAGCAGCAGATGCAAGCTCAATTCTTCTTGAAAGGGTTCTTGATTGCTACTGCAATCACCTGAGGTTATTAGACTCTCACTCCTTCTCTCTTCCAAAGAAGACTATGCCAGTGATTCTCCAGCAAGTTTCCAGAAGCCTTCAGTCTTGGTTGATTGCAATAGGGGTCAGTCCTTGAACTAAGTTGAGCTAGTTAGAGGTTGATTCCCAGAACTGTGAATTTCATGGGGGTAGTGAGAAAGAAGAAGGGGAATTAAGGAGGAGGATTTGAGAAGGAGGCTGAATGGTTGATTGATACTCTATTTATGTATACAAGAAACAAGTAGAGCTATGGAACAGCCATGGCCTCTACTGAGATGCTAGGAAAGCTGGTTTTACAGAGAAAGGATCATCAATGTGACACACAGAGATGGAAGATGGACAGAAAGTCCTGACCCCTCTGTAGCCCCTGATTCCTGTTCCTTCCTAGAGTCTGGCTGTACTTTGACCATGGGTTTCTAGATTCCTAACATCAATCCCCATTTTACATTAGCTTTCTCAAGTTGTGCCTCCCAGTTGCAATCAAAAGTGCTCAGCCTATCTTTTACGTAAGATAACAGAGTGAATTATACATGATGGGGTAACACCTAAATGCAGGAATTTCTAGTTATAACATATACAGGAGCCAACATTCAGCCATATGGATTGAATTGCACATCTTCACTAAAATCCACTGTGGGGCTGGAAATAGAAAATCAGGACATGCTAAAAGAGGAGAAGCAAGGTGCTTTGTTTTAATATCACTTTATGAACTAGCCAATATATGAGATCTTGATATTTCATTTAAATTCTGGTAGATGAGATATTTTTCCCCAGTATGAGTCTGGTTGGTTGAAGTAAAGGGAGAATTGATTTTTCTAACTGAGTTTTTATAGCTAAGAAAACCAAACACAAAAGTAACTGGAAACAGGTATGTGAACATCGTGAGGACTCCTTCGCATCTCTGGGAATTCTCTGTTTCTCTCACTGTGTTGGCTTTATCCTTTCAACTTTTCTCCCCTACATGTAAGAATCAAACATGACTGCAGATACCATTCCATCACTGGAAGATACGGTCCTGCTGGCCTGAAGTCCAGAGGCCCAGGGAGGGGATTCATTGGTCTGGTTTGCACCAAACATCCTCTTTTGAACAAATCATCAATGGTCAGGGAATGCTGAAAACTGTGATAGGTTCCCCATACGTGAAGAGCTCACCTCACGCCAAGAACAAAGAGCCAGGACAAAGGGGTCATTGGCATGAAAAAATTATTTTGGAAGAAGGAACATAATTTCTAGGAGAAAAGGAGAGAGTAGTGGGAAGACTACCTTATAGAAATCTGCAATACCCTGAATGTTTGGGGATCTCTCCATGTATTCTGAAATTATTCTCCATTTTCTATAAATGCTAACAATGATTCAGTTTAATTGCACAGTTCATTAAAGAAAGCTTAGTACTAAGTTGCTAATAATATCCTATATAGCATCAGAATACTAAGGGTGTGGGCTAGGGGAGAAAGTTCTTTGATCAGTTTAGGGGAGAGCATCATGGCTCACTACATACCAATTTTCATCAATGCCCTTTAACAAATTAAAATTAGCCTAACGTCAGTTTTTTAAATTATCATGTCAATCATGTCAAGCCTCAAAGTAAAACAAAATTAAAGGTGCCATGAGCTTGTTTTTGAAGTGTGTGTGTACTTTTATAGATAGAATCAATGCTTATTAGTTGGGGTGTAAGGTATAACAGTTGCCTAAAAGGCAGGGGGATGGACTGAATGGCCTCCATTTTCTAGCTAATCCTCCAATGGGAGTGTTATGGGTTGGATGTGAGATGTCCCTCAAAAGCTCATGTATGAGACAATGCAAGAAGGTTCAGAGGTGAAATGATTGGGTTATGAGAGCCTTAACCCAATCAGTGAATCAATCCCCTGATGGGATTGAGTGGTAACTGAAGGTGAGTAGGGTGTGGCTAGAGAAGGTGAGCATTGTGGGTGTCCCTTGGGGTATACAGTTGGTGAGCAGAGCTTAGTCTTTCTCTGCTCTCTGATCATCATGTGAGCTGCTTCCCTCCACCACACTCTTCCGCCATGATGTCCTGCCTCACCTCAAGCCCTGAGAAATGGAGCCTGCTGTCTAGGGACTGAGATCTCTGAAACCATGAGCCCTCAAATAAATTTTTCCTCCTCTACAATTGTTTTGGTTGGGTCTTTTAATCACAGCAGCAGAAAAGCTTACTAAAACAGGGAGACACTGAATTTACAGGAGAAGTCAATTCTAAAGCCTTTCTGATGTTTACTCCCACATTAAGCAGGATTTTAAAACATAAAGTGCCTTTTACAGTACCTTTAGCCAAATCTATACCCATATACTGTTTTTAGCCACCAGACTGACTTGACTATAAACTTTAAAGGTGTCCAAAAACAAAATGCAAAATGTTTCAGTAAAACTGCTTGAGCAAAAAAACAGAGGGCTGCTTCTGCCTCCTGGAATCTCTCTTTGGTTTCCGATCCAGTAAAATTCCTTTCTCTATGTCCAAATCCTGGGACACCTCTCTCCATGTAGAGAAAGGTCCAGGGCTGAGCTCTATTCTGTACACATTATTTATTGATTGATTTTTAGAAATACATGGCAGTAGAGTGTATTCTGACATATCATACATACATGGAATATAACTTCCCATTCTTTGTGGTTGTACATGATGTGGAGTTTCACTGGCTGTGTATTCACATATGAACAGAGGAAAGTTATGTCTCATTCATTCTATTATCTCTCCTATTTCCCTGTCTTTTCTGATAGCTCTCCATGCACACAGGGCCTATGGCTTTAGTAGGAACCAGCCAGAACTGGTAACTATTTAATTTTTTGATGTTTTATTCTTCATGGATATTTTGACATTAATTATGACTTTTGAAAAGGTTTATTAAAATATTATTTATTTTGATTAATGAGCTTCTGGGACCCTGTTACATTCTTCTTTTTTTCAGTACCCAGGATTGAACCCAGGGGCACTTAACCACTGAGTCACAACCCCAGCCCTTCTAAAAATATTTTATTTAGGGATAGAGTCTCAGTGAGTTGCTTAGGGCCTTGCTAAGATGTTGAGGCTGACTTTTGAACTCGCAATCCTCCTGCCTCAGCCTCCTGAGCTGCTGGGATTATAGGTGTGCACCACTGTGCCAGCTATCATTATGTTCTGTACTTGAGGTAAGTGCCTCAGCTTTGAGCCAGCCCTGACACTTAGACAAATCTTCAGTGAGGGTCCAGTCCATTGTCTTAATTAGTGCCTATCATACTTAACAGAGATTTCTCCATCTCTAAAACAAGAATGATGACTGAAACATCCTCAGAGTGTGCTTCCAGAATCAACTGAGATGTACACATTAAGCATTGGACATGCCTGGCACAGAATTAGGACCCAAGAACTACTATAAGCATTTCAGCTAGTAATAATAACATGATTGGCAGCTACAGCAACAATAGGAAGCAACACCTAGCTATACTTATTAACTATGAGGAAGATCTCAACCTTAGGAGAGATGGATCCACTGGGATATTAGACATAAAGGTCTATGTGCAGTGTGCTAGGTGCACTGAGTGGAGAGGACCAATGGTTCAGTGGTCAGACATGCTAAGTGAGGGATGGAGGCTGAGTCAGGAGTTTTGTAAGTGGAGGGGGAAAGAAAGATTCGTCCAGGATCAGACATCAGTGGGTACAAAGAAACTGACCCTGGTAGGTTTGGAGGGAGACACTTCTTTTTTTTGGAGAGGGGCCTGGAGGGGTACCAGGCATTGAACTCAGAGGCACTCAGTACTGAGCCCCATCCTCAGCCCTTTTGTTGTATTTCATTTCGAGACAGGGTCTCACTGAGTTGCTTAGCTCCTTGCTAAATTGCTGAGGCTGGCTCTGAACTCGTGATCCTCCTGCTTCAGCCTCCTGAGCTGCTGGGATTACAGGCATGCACCACCACACCTGGCTGGAGGGAGATACTTTCTGCAGCTGGATCAAGGAGGCCTGCTGAGAGAGTGGTAGAAAATGAGGCCCAGAAGGGAAGGTGTATTCTGTTGACTAAGAGCCTCAAATGCCATGTTAAAGAGGTTAGGTTTTATCCTGGGATCCATGCAAGATCCCAGGATAAAACCTAAGGCTCTGAAGCTCCGTTGTGGGATGATCATATGTAGGTTTTACAATGGCAACCACAAGCAGGATGGACAGACTGGGGAGGACCAGAGTGGGGGGCCTATTAGGACTCTATGGGAGCTTCCAAGTGCTGCAGACAGCAGGGCTGGATCAGAGCAGCAGAAAGACAGGAGATCTCCAACCCGTGTTGAGGAGGCGGAGCCAATGAGGCTGGGTGGCTGCTAGTGGTGGCTATTGGCAGGAGGAAGAAGAGGTGGATAGTGACTGGGAAGCTTCATCCACAGTAACTAGATGGAGAAAACACGAAGAGCAGGAAATGCACCTGTGTGTATGGGGTGGGAAGAAGAAGATGGGAGCCAGGTTTCCAGCACATTCGACTTGAAATGCCAAGAGAATGTTCAAGTGGAAATGTTAGTAGGTGGTGGCAAATATGAGCCTAGGACTCAGGAGAAAGGTGGAATCTGATTTTGGGTATTCATTGGAGCATGTAGTACTTCTGGGAGGGTATGAGAGGGCTAAGGGCCCCACCAGAACTATGGAATGAACTCTGGGGCTCTCTACCACTGAGCCACATCTTCAGTCCTCTTTATTTTTTTATTTTGGGACAGGGTCTCACTACGTTGCCCAGGCTGCCCTTAAACTTGCAATCCTCCTGCCTCAGCCTCCTGAGTCACTGAGATTATAGGCGTGTACCACCATGCCCAGCTCAACTTTGTTTTTTTGAAAGCCGACAAAAGACAGCCTATTAATGATTAACTATCTCCTATTAATTATAAATATGCTTCTGGGGTTGGACTTTTGACCTGGTCCTCAGCAAATGTCCCCCTAGTTTCCTTACCCTGGCTATTTGGTCTGCCATCTGAAGACGTCCGTCCAGCTCTCTTCGGATCTGGGCTGCCTGTTCATCTGGATTGTCCAGCTGCACAAAAGCACAAACATACAGACTCTCAGTATGGGTCGCAAAAGCCAACCGACTCACCATGTTTCATTTTCCATGCCCACTCTGGGATCCGTGGACCTATTTCACTAGAAGGATCATCCTGTAATCAACAAACCCAGTTTGAGGTAAATCCCAAGTTCTTTTGGGAGGAGCACAACATAGTGGGCAGTTGCTAAGAGAGACACTTGAATGACCTTGTGTTGGAATCATCAATCACTTCTGAATTGGTCTGCAGATAAGTTTCTAATGGGGGCCCCATGAAACACCCCAGTTTTGGCCCAGTCGAGAAAGAGCTCATACAGCCGACATGCAAGGACAGAGATGGCAAAGTCATTATTAGAGATGTAAGGATATCCATGTGCATATCTGGCTCATGTACAGTGACTCCATCCCTGGACCATGGAAAAGCAATGAGTCATTACATTCCTTCTTATTAAACCCTGAGACCTTCTCAACCCAACTTGCAGGTGGCTACCACGTTGGTGTCTAAGATGAAATCCATCTTTGCCTTCCTTGTTGATGACAGTTATTGGGATATCAAGATCAGAACACCCATGCATAAATGAACCTGGACGAATGCCATCCACAGAATGAAAGCTTTACTTCTGGAATCTTCATTCCTTCCTATATATCTATGAAAAATGTTGATAAACATTTATGTAAAGGGCCATATAATTAAGGCTTTATGATTTCAGTACCAGAAGCTCTCTGCGGCAATGAATCAACTCCTCCATTAGAGTGTGAAAACAGCCAGAGACAACATGAAAATGAATGAGCGTCACTATGTTCCAAATAAAATTTTATTTGCAACAGGTGGCAGACCATGCTTATGGATTTGTATTCTATGAATTGAATTTTTCTATTTCCAAGCAAGCCTACTGTTCTCCTTCAAATGGAATTGAGTCTGCTTTTTCTGGTAAGACATGATTTATTTCATTCACAGAAAATTTTAATAAGAAACAGTGGTATTCAAATAGGATGAACATGATTCCTCTTTTTAGCACATACCACAATAAAAAGTTGCTGAATAGATGAGTTTCTCAAGGCCCTTTGTTCTAAAAGCCATCTTTATTCAGAAGTTTGAAGCTTCCTGCTTCTTACCTGTGCTATGCAATGGTATAGAAAATAGTCACCTCTGACATGATGCAAACAATATTGCTAGAAAATTTATGGCCCTACTTTGGAAGCATCACGATTATGTCTTTCTTTCATTCTTTTCTTTTTTTTCTTTCTTCCTCTCCCCCACTGTCCTAGAGATTGAGCCCAGGGGTGCTCTACCACTGAGCTATACTCCCAGCCCTTTTAATTTAATTTTATTTTTGGTACTGGGGATTGAACTCAGGGATGTTTAACCATGGAGCCACATCCACAACCCCATTTTTTTCAAAATTTTAAAATTTTGAGACAGGGTCTTGCTAATTTGCTCAGGACCTCGCTATGTTGCTGAGGTTGGCTTTGAACTTGCCATCTTCCTGCCTCAGCCTCTCAAGCCACTGGGGCCACAGGCCTGTGTCACCATGTCCAGCTTCTTTTTATTTATTTATTTTTTAAAATTTCGAGACAGGGTTTTTTTAATTTGCCATGGCTGGCCTTGAGCTTGCGATCCTCCTGCCTCAGCCTCCTGAGTTGCTGGGATTAGAGGCATGTACCACCACATCTGGTATGCTGACTCTTCTTAGGAAATACATTAGAAAATCCATCCGGCTCTGGGCTGTGCCTTCCTATCCTTGCTTGGTTCAGGAGTCAGCACGGCTTTCTCTTTTCCTTCCCACAATCCCTACACTCTGAAGACTGGGCCAAGACATCTGGCTGTGTGTCCTGAGGCAGGAGATCTCAAAGGGTGCTCTGATAGCAGTGGCATTGGGCAGGTGTTCCAGAGGACATGCTTCCAGAAGGTCTCCAGAGGAATGGTCAGAGAAGTCGAGGACATGCAGTGCTAAAATGCTAGGTCCCTGAGAGGTTCTGCCAAAAGGAAACCTGTTAGACGCCGACTAACTCAGCTCCTGTTTTTTTATTTTTTTATTTTTTAATTTGTCCTTTTTAGATGTATATGACAGTAGAGTGTATTTTGACATATTCTACATACATGGAGTATAACTTATTCTAATTAGGATCCCATTCTTGTGGTTAGACATGATGTGGAATTTCACTGGTCACGTATTCATACATGAACAGAGGAAAGTTCTGTCTGATTCTTTCCACTGTCTTTCCTATTCCCATCTTCCTCCCTTCCCTTCTTTCTTTTTTGTCTACTCCAGTGAACTTCTGTTCTTCCCTTCCCACCTCTTATTTTGCATTAGCATAATAAGAGAGAACATTTGGCCTTTGGTTTTTGGGGATTGGCTTATTTCACTTAGCATGACAGTCTCCAGTTCCATCCATTTGTCAGCAAATGCTATAACCTCATTCTTCTTTATGGCTGAGTAACATTCCACTGTGTATACATACCACCTTTTCTTTATCCATTCATCTGTTGAAGGGCACCTAGGTTGGTTCCATAGCTTAGCTATTGTGAATTGTCAGCTCCTGTTTTTTTAGCAGAAACATATTTGTATTTTTTTGCATAATGCCCACAGAATACCAGTAGGAAATCCTCTTCTAAATGAATAGAAGGCACATCATCCTGTCTCCACTGACCAGTGGTCGACCCCATCCATGTTTACTGATAGGCATACGTAGGAGACAGTGTTCTCAGCATTGTGTTTAGGCTCCAATGAGCTGCTTTTCTTTTATTCTCTGGGACAGCCCAAGAGTTTTTCAGATCCAGGTGCAGACCTACTTGGACAGCTCAGAAATGTCTTGCTCAAAACATGTAGGTAAATGAGACATCCAACGGCTTCAGAGAAAAGCAGCAAACCAAACTGGTTAGAGGCTGAAGCACAGAGTTCTATCAGAAGTTACGGTGTTCACGCAGGTTAAAGTTGAAAAGGAAAACCGGTGAGAACCAGCCCCATTACTGAGTTTCACAGAAGCATTTATAGTCTCCTGTGGGCCCCAGGGAGTACAGCAGAGAAAGCTGGAGAAAAAGAGGAACAGGCAGGGTCTACACTAAGCAGCATTCATTTATTCACACATTGACTCATTCATTCATTAAATTTTTGATATATAAAGATAATGGGATACCCAGTCCCTAACTCCATGGAATTAAAATCTAGCAAAACTAGGTAAGGTTATTTGAACAATTTGGACATAAAGGAGAGAGAGATTAGCATTTATTAATCCCTATTTCAAACACTAAATAACATCTGACCTGTTTGATAGCCTTTTCTGAAGAGTTCCCCCAAACAGAAGCTAATATGCAACCCAAAGTGAAAACAGATACTGGGGTCAGGAAAGTCTGTCCCTTCCTGAAAATTTATCACACACATTAACTTAATCAAGACTTTGAGAAAGCTCTCTACTTGCCTGCATTTCATTTTATCTTTTACACAATTATTTCATGGAAAACAAACCTTCCACAGAATAGTTTGGGAAATTTCACATTTCGCAGTGGCAAAATAGCTTTAAGAGGTAGGTACCATTAGTCTCCATTTTACGGATGAGGAAACCGAGCCTCAGTTATGTGGAGGAACACGCCCCAGCTGGCACAGCTGGAGCTAGGCATTTAGCACCTGACTTAGCTCTTCCTCAAATTGAAATTCTTGCCCAACATTATGTTGGCTTCCTTCTTAAGTGCCTTGTTTTGATTTCCTGTCTGGTCCTGGTGGTTAACTAAGTCAGCATCTTCACTTTGTACTTTGCAGACATGAGTCAATTTGCCATACAGAGCCACCTCTCACTTGTTGTGACTGACTGATTTATTCCGGGGAGGCCGTTGCAGTGCCAGAATCCTAAGAAATGACAGCAGTGGGTGTGTCCTTACTCTGACTCTGACACTCAGTAGCGGTATGACTTTGGAAAAGTTACCCTCTCTGTGCTGAGGGTCCCTTTGCCTGAATATTAAGAATAACCCTACTTAAGGTTGCCATGAAAATTAACAAGAGATATGAAAGTGCTCAGCCCTGTGCTTGGCATGCAGCGAACCCTCAGGAAATGGCTGGGGTTATGGGAAATGTTAATAGAGTAGCCCACACTAGCTGCATTTCTGACTTGGGCCACCATGGGGCAGCAGAGGGGCAGACTATAGGCACCGGATGGGACCGTGTCTCTCTGATGTGGATGTGCCTCAGAGGCCCTTATCTCCTCATGCATTTCCCTGGCTTCTCAGCGTCTCTCACTTTCTCTGGGGTCGAGTCCCTTTCCTCTGTTAGACTCTAATTAGCAGGAGTGACCAGAAGGCGGATACATCTGCCTGACAGCTAATGATCTGAAAGAAAAGGGAAATGAGAAAGAGAAAGAAAAGGGAAATGCACTCAAGTTCCCCAAAATAGCTGGGCGTGATAGAGAAGGCCTTCCTCTATCACCAGCTTGATGGCTCCAGCGTATGAAATCCAAACAGATAAAGAGGAATCAAGTAATTACCCTTTCAAGTGCTGGAAAGAAAAAGGCAGAGAGGGAGCTTCTATGGAAACGAGGTTCTGTTTACTGCGCTGGTCTTTTCCACCCAGGACAGTGAAGATCAGCTGAAGAACCAGGTCAAGGGCCAACCCTTCACTTTGACAATTCATTAGGGTTCAAAGTGTACATGGGTATGAAGGCGCTTTAGCTAATTAGAAAAATCATTTTCCTACTAGCAGAGGGCGAGCAGAGAAGCGCAGCTGTTTTGACTTGTCCGTCAAGCAAAGGGAACTATTTCCTTAGGCCTTTCTTTTCCAGAGATGGGGAACTGAGCCTAGCGTTGCATAAACGCATGTGGGAAAATCACAAGTTCAAGTGGCCTGAGGCCTGTGACTCTCTATACTCACTTTCATGCCCTGTTAGTCAATGCAGAGAGGACTCAGACCAGCACTGCTGTAGAGCTGATTTGGACACAGACTAGAGATCTGGTTAACTGAAACTGCACCCACCCACTCCTTGGCTGGGCGACCTTGTCAAATCTCTCAGTGTTGCAAACCTCGGTTTCCTCATCTGCAACATGGAGACCTTTGTATCTGGGATGGTCATTGAAAGGAAGAAATGACATAATGTACGGAATTATGCAAGGGATGTCAAACCTACTTAGGTCCAAATCTTGGCTTTGCAGTGTCCTTATTGAAAGGGATTGAAAAATAGTTCCACTAAGTCTCAGTTTCCTCATCTGTAAACCTGGGTAAGGTAACCGCATCACCACCACCAGCATCTTATGACCAGTTCAGATGGTATGTGTACAAAGCTCCCAGCATGGTACCGGCACATAGTAGGTCCTGCAGTTTAGCAAATAGTTTCTAGAGTTATCCCATTTTAGAGTGGGTACTCACTGATGTACACTCTCTTCCCTCCTTTTGGGATTTATGGAAGAACCTGTGTTTGGGCAGGGAGCCCTGGAATGGATGTTAGGAACCTCTGGTCTGGTCCTGGATTTGCCCTCTACTGTGGGATCTTGGGCCAAAGTCACAGCCCTTCATATGAGAAAAGTTACAGTGATCATGTCCTAGGAGTCTCTGAAAAGCCTTACTAGCGTTTCTCAAAGTTGGGTTCTGGGACCCAGTTGTCCTGTGGCATTTCTAGAACCTCCATGAGAAAGAGGTTGAAGGTGTGATCAGATCTGGAAACGATGCCCTCTCTACTCTGTCCGCGGATGGGGCACAAGGTACATAAGCAAGAAATCCCACGCCAACCCAACCTCCTGTGGCTCTGAATTTCCTCAATTTATCTGATCGTTTATGCAACGTATTTGAACACCCCAAGAACCCGTGTTGGAATAGGTTTGCCTAGGCAGTACTCCTGTGTGTCACTTTTCTCATGTCTATGAACAGAAAGTTTGAAAGGGGGGCAGAGAGAGAAAGGAGAGAGAAAGTCATTTTACTATGCAAATGGGTCCCTGTCACAAACAAACAAACAAAACCAAAACCCCAAAAAACAAAAACAAAAAACAAACAAAAAAATCTACCTAGAAATGCCATGTCTGACCTCTGGGATGATGGAGAAATTACTAAGGGGTCCTAGGCTTGGAGTCTCTTCATTAGCCTTAGAACCCCTGGGGAATGGTCTTTCACAGTTGTGCCTAGGAGGCATCTGTGGGTACCAGCTCTCCTTGGGGACACCTGAACTCCCTGGGGTTCCCCGGTTATAGCTGTAAGGAGGCAAGCCCAGCTATGGACATTTCCGGTGTCATCCTTATGACAAAGCAAAGAAAGATGTGATTCCAATATGGAAGAAATGTAAGTGAGATAGGCAGATTACTGAGTGCATTATTTGAACAATTGTGCTGCTTTCCGTCCCCCCGCCCCAAACAAGA
This sequence comes from Xerus rutilus, assembly GCA_028644305.1. Lineage (NCBI taxonomy): Eukaryota > Metazoa > Chordata > Mammalia > Rodentia > Sciuridae > Xerus > Xerus rutilus. The sequence goes on from CM053413.1 coordinate 47,679,685, forward strand.
ACTCAAGTTCTCAGTCAGTGGAGCTCAGTTGGTTCAGTAAATGAACCAACTTTGACTTGGGGACTAAACTGAAAATGACCTGGAACTGCAGCCAGTAGGAGCTTTAGACATGATGCAATAGCCTCGGGGTAGCCATTGGTCTCCATTGAGCTCTGTGACCTCATCAGACATCATGCCCCCCTCAGTGGAGGTCTTTGGAAGGGTTATCAGCCTCCTAGCCCTTTTTTAAGAATATATTTTTAAAATTTTTATTTATTTATTTTTAGGGTTCCAGAGATTGAACCCAGGGGTGCTTAACCACTGAGCCACATCCCCAGCCTTATTTTGTGTTTTATGTAGAGACAGGGTCTCACTGAGTGGCTTAGTGCCTCACCGTTGCTGAGGCTGGCTTTGAACTCGTGATCCTCTTGCCTCAGCCTCCCGAGCATCTGGGATTACAGGTATGCGCCACTGCACTGGGCCCTCCAGCCCCCTTTACACGCTGTCCTTGCACAGGCTGTTGCTCATGCCTGGGTCATGCTTCTTTGTCCCCTTGACCACAAACATCTTCTTATCCTTCATCCTTCAGCTTTGCAGCAAATACTTCTCCATCCCCTCTGGACTGAGTGGATTTGTCCCCGTAACATGCTCTCCAAGGATTATGCCCCTTTCTTTCCCAGCATTTGTTGCAATCATAACTTCACATGTACTCTGTGATGATTTGCTATTCCCTAGGAGACTGTATGCTCCACAAGGGATGGGTGGGAGTTTGCTCACCTCTGCATCTCCAGCACCTAATGCAGAAGCAGACACAGACTCTGAGTAAATAACTGGCATAAGAATAAAACGACTACCTGGCTGACAACAAGACTGAGTTAATTAGCTGTGACCCAGAGTGGGAAAGCTACCTGCCCAGAGTCACATAATAATCATTGAGAGAGCTGGGAGCAAATTCCCAGGGTGCTAACTTCTAGTTTGCTCTGCCTCGCTCCTTAGTGGAAAGAAAGTGCCTTTCTGTGCAGAAATAGGTGAAGATGGAACTCTTGCTGGCCTATAGCCAGTCACGTTCCTGATAAAGCATCCTCGAGTCTGGGCTTTCAGGGATGGATGCCGGGTTATCTTTAAGCAATTGTGAGGCAAGCTACCTGCTGGCCTGGATTTAACTCAATCCATTCACTTTGTTTCTTCTCTGCTTTGCAACTTGGGTGCTGGACTCCCAGGGATTCGCGTTTGAGAGAAAGGTCATCAAAACCCACTGTGGAGGACAGCAGAGGCACCTCCTTATAAACCTCTCCATCAGCTGGCAAGGCTTGCCTTTTTTCCATAGCTCCATGTTTTTTATTTATCTACCTATTTATTATTTTTCATCTTCCTTTAAAAGCAAACTGCTCCAGTGACTGTCATCTTCCTGGTGCACTGTAGTCTGGGAAGTTACAGCCGGGACCCTGTAATTCAGTGCTTAACCAGGAGATGTGGTACCTCTGTCTCTAGAATGTACTGAAGTTTGAATCATGATTGTATTATGGCCCTCAGTGTCTGGTGGCTGCCTCCTGTTTCTTTCCTCCTGACTCCTGTTTGTCTACTTTTAATGTGGAGGCTGTAGAATGTGGTCGGTAGGTGGTCCCTTCTACCACCCAGGTTCACATCCTTGCCTCTGCACTTCAAAGCTGAGTGACCTTGGGCAAGTTATCGGACCTCTCTGAGCCTTAGATTTTAATTTTTTTTGTCAATTCTTTTAACTCCAATGTGGGAATGATAACAATAATGATCCATTTTATAGGGTTGATCTGAGCTTAAGTAAGATGGTATGAGAGAGCTTGGCATGCAGATGTGTTTGATGAATCTGAGCACCCACCAGAGCATTCCACAGACTGCCTATGTTTACCCTTACACAAATTATGATTTATTATGATTATGTCACTCACAGTAACAGTTTGGGGTATCCCCGTTTAGGACCAAGCTTTAGAAGGTTAAGTAGTTTGCCTATAGTTCAAGGGATAACTGGCCCTACATACAGGGGTTATCCCGTATATAAAAAAAAGAAAAGAATAACAGAAGCCAGGCATGGGGGTGCATGTCTGTATTCCCAGTGGCTGGGGAGGCTGAGACAGGAGGATCTCAAGTTCAAAGTCAGCCTTAGCAACTTAGTGAGGCCCTCAGCAACTTAGCAAGACTTTGTCTCTAAATTAAATATAAAAAGGGCTGGGGATGTGGCTCAGTGGTTAAGCACCTCTGGATTCAATACTCAGTACCACCAGCACCAGCAACCGAAGAGCAGAGATTTAGAATCAGAAGTCTTGAGATCTAACACAGCTCAAACTCCTTCTTATAGTGTGATCACAGCCAGGACCCTTGACCTCTCTGAGCATCTGTGCCTGTAGCTCCAAAATCATAACCTCAGAGGACAATTGCCATGGCAATGACAATATACCTTTCCTCACAGTGCGGGTGCCACACACGGTTGGCATGTACAACTCCATTATTCTCAGTGAAGGAGACTCTGATGGAATGTGCAGACTCGACTCCCATCTGAGTCTGTACCGAGGCCTCTGTTGCAGGGTTATTTGTAGAGAGAATGTGGAATTAGGTATCCTGTGCACATCCAGTTACATTCTGTTTTTAGAAAAATCATCCAAGGAGATACTACCTCATTTGCAGGAGAGTTAAAATAAGACCATCTGTATCTTCCTTGACCAGGCCTTATTCCCTCTTCAAGACAAGACCTTGAGCAGGTCAAAGTTTCCATTCTGGAGGATGCACTTCCCTTGATTGCCAAATGCAGCGTTTAGCTCCCAGCTTTTGCCAGCCAATGGGAAGGTCACCTGCATTTGAGTCACTGGCTTCATGTCTCTGCTGGCCTCTGGCAATGTAGCAAATATAATATTGGAGCTCCAAATGCAGCAATTCTCGGAGCAAGCAGCAAATAAATACATAAAAATACCCCCAAATACCAAGTCAGTCCCCTCCTTTATGAGCTTATAGTTACCATCTAGTCCCTTCCTCATGCTGCCACAATCCTGGAATGACCTCTCCTCCCCTTCCTATCATTGCAAAGGTGATATCTCTTTCAGAGTTTGGCTTCACATGGCCTGTTTTCATGAAGGCCTTTTTCGTGACTGTAGCAACACATACATTTGCTTTAACAGGCATGGCCAGCTGGTCTCATATCTAAGCCATCAATGGGTTCTGTGTCTCAGATTTCCCTTCCAACCAGAGCTGCTATGGGGACTTGTAGTCAGGCACCCAAGAGTTGGAAACAGTCAGATCTCATCTCAATTCTTGCTCTGTCTCTTAGGAGCTCTGTAACACTGGACACAAACCCTGAGTTCTCTCTATCTGCAGCCTCATTTACCAAGCAGGAGCTCAAGTACTAGCCAGGCCAATAGCAGAGGCTTGTTACAACAGCAAAAGACACAGGTACTCAGAAAGCACCACTTAGCCCAATCCCTCCAATACGATGAGGATTTGCAAAAGCTGCAGCTATAACGTTTTACTATTGAGGCCAGAGACTACGATTCTAATCTAGCATGGAGGACACGGCTCTTTTCTTTCCTCCCCTCCTCCGCAACTTTTTAATGGACCACCTTCATGATCTTCACGGCTGGGATGGGCAGACAGCTCCGCTCACCTGCACTATTGTGAAACACAAAGAACTGAAGCCCTTCAAAGAAGAGAATGGGCATTGTCTTTCAGGGGGGGAGCAGAGAAGAAGCAGGTGGTTTTGTAAAGAAAGGACAAGGGGATCTAGCTCAGTTGGGAGAGTGCTTGCTTAACACTCTCAGTTGGGAGAGTGCTTAAAGCCCTGGGTTCAATTCCCAGCACCACCAAAAAAAAAAGGGGGAACGGCTAGGCAGCCATCATCTTCAACCTGGACCAATGACATCATCTGCATCTAGTCTTGCTTCTCTTTGATACAGCAGTTCTCCATCCTGGCTGCATACTAAAATCCCCTGAGAGAGTTAAAAGGCAATAGCAATGTCCAGGCTGCACAAAGACCAACTAAATTAGTCGTTATGGGTTGGGGCCCAGGTATCTGTGCATGTGTGTACCTGTGCAAGTATAATATATATATATATATATATATAAAATATATTTAAAATATATATAATTTAAAATATATATATATAATATATTAACTCTCCAAGTCATTCCAAGATTGGAAACCTTGGCTTTCCAATCCAGTGGTTCTCAACCTTTGCTGCACATAACAATTAACCAGAGCCTTGTTCAATGACAGTGATAAATAGTAGAAAGTGATAGAAAGGAGATCAGAAGAGTAGAGCAAACAACAGGGGAGGGAGGAGGAAAGGGAAAGGGAAGGTATTGGGGAATGAGATGGATCCAGTTATGTGCATGCAAATGTAGCATAATGAATCTTGCTCTTATGTATAATTACAATGCACCAATCAAAATAAATGTACAAATTGAAAGACAAATAAAAAGAGTACTGGGCCTCATCCCTGGAAAGTTTGGGTTGAGTAGGTATGGGGGGAGCCCTGGGAATTTACCCTTCTCCCCAGCTCCTGGGTGATGCTGTTGCTTGGAGAGAACCCTAATCCCTGCAGTCTGCTCATCTTTTTCCAACATGCATTTGTTTCTGTTCCTCTCCTGCTCCACACTCTTTAGTAACTTTCCATTTTCCTTGGCAGTAGGAGTCTGAGATCCCTATCAGAGCTTGGGGAGCTGTCACCATCTGGCTCCGGCACAGCTTTGCAACCTCATTTCCCCCCACTCTGTCTTGTTCTGTAAGCTCCAGCTATTCTGGACTTCTTCCTCCTGGTTCTCCAACATAACAGATCCTTGCCTGGGGCCCCTGGTCCATGTGCATGCTCTCCCCTCCTCTGTCACCTTTATCTGGCTAAATGAAGTCATTAATCCACGCTCCAGTCTCCGCACTGCTTCCTTTGGCTTCTTCTTGATCCTAGCCAAGGTCATTTTCTCTAGGCACCTCTAGCATCCTGGACCTCCTCATTACCACCCCTGTCGCACATGCAGGATTTGCTTCTTGTCCAGTTCTCTCAAAGACTGAAAGTGCCTTGAGGGTAAAGACTATGTCTATGTTGTTCACTATAAAAATTGTCAGTGACTGATGCATGCATGGTAGATAAGCAAGAAATACTTGCATAGTTAAATTTGAGGTGCAGGCAATAATACTGATTATTGCATGAGCTAAAGAGATGTGGGTCCAGGCACTGAGCTGACACTTAGTAGGTGGTCAAGTCATTACTGAAATAGAATTGTGTATGTGTGTGTGTTTGATGCTGGGGATAGAACCCAGGCCTTGTGCATACTAGGTGCTCTACCACTAAGCTATGTCCCTAGCCCTAAATAGAATTATTCACACAAATGGTTTAAATGTTTCTTTTTTCCCTCCAGAGATTAAATCCAGGGATGCTTAACCATCGAGCCACATCCCCAGCCCTTTTTATATTTTATTTACAGATAGGGTCTCACTGAGTTGCTCAGGTCCTTGCTAAGTTGCTGAGGCTGGCTTTGAACTCACGATCCTCCTGCCTCAGCCTCCCGAGCCACTGGGATTACAGGCGTGCGCCACCACACCCAGCTAAATCCTTGTTGATTGAATAAATGAAATTCACTGAGTACTGCAGAAGGGCCAGGAAATAGCTGATGAAAATGGTGTGAATAATAGAGGTGTTTCGGTTTCTTTATCTGGAAATTGGGAGGATAAATACTGTGCTCACCATTTAGAAAGTGTTCACCAAACACTTGCCTTCTCATTAGCATATAGGGATCAGGCTGTGAGTTGCTAGAGTAGGAAAAACACAGAACTTGACAACTTTCAGGATTCTTAGAAAAAACAAGAGGGTTATTTTTCAAAATCAGTCAAATATCATACAAATGAAAATGATTTTCCTTGTACTAGGTAATGAGGAGGAAGAGGAAGAAAAGGAGGAAAAGGAGGATTTTTTTTTTTGTACTGGGGATTGCACCCAGGGATCTTAACCCCTGATACACATCCCCATCCCTTTTTAAAATATTTTATTTAGAGACAGGGTCTCGCTGAATTGCTGAGGTCCTCTCTAAGTTGCTGAGGCTGGCTTTGAACTCATGATCTTCCTGTCTCAACCTTATGAGTTGCCTAGTCATTATTTTTTGAATTTATTTTTTATTTTTTGCAGTGCTGGGCTTCAAACCCGGGCCCATGCATCTGCTGGGTAAGCACTCTACCACTGAGCCACTTCTCAGCCCTGATTTTAGTTTTTACTAATTTTGCAAATTTTGTTCAAGTAGACAATTGATGGAAATAATCACTTTTTCAAGATGAGTCAAAGTTGATTTTATTCTCTGGAGCTTTTGATATATTAGGGTAAAAATCCTTTTTGGTGCTTTGAATAATTTTGCCCTTTTAGTAGTATCAAGTCTTGATTTAAAAAAAATTATAAATGGCAAAAATAAATGCACTCAACAGAAAGTCCAGAAAGATCCAATGATGTCTACAATATCTGTAAGAAAATTAAATGCTTTAGCTAAATATAATTGCTATTTCTTTTAAGGGGATGTGAACTTCGTTTTCAGATATGGATAAGGTAGTACAAAAGTTACTTGTAAGGGGCTGGGGTTGTGTGGCTCAGTGGTAGAGCGCTTGCGTGGCATGTGTGAGGCACTGGATTCAATCCTCAGCATCGCATATAAATAAATGAATAAAATAAAGGTCCATCAACAACTAAAAAAATATTTTTTAAAAAAAGTTACCTGTAAGATCAAAATGAAATTGAGATTTCTGGTTTCTGAAATTAGGGCTTTAGTGAATGTGTGCCTGCATACAGGTGAGTGTGTGTAGGTGAATGTGTGCACATGAGCATGCACATTTGTGTGTAAGAGAGATCTCAAACAGTAGCAAGCATTCAAATCGACAACTCATAGAATTACCCATGCCAATTAAAGTTGAGGTAAGGAAGTATCATTTCCAGGGCATATGAGAACTGTCACACACGCTGCTGTTTCCTTCAAGCAACATGTCACAAATACAAGACATGCTTCATTTCCAGTCCCAGGCTGATCATTACACAAGTGCCTGGTAGCAATTGGGTCTATTCACAAAGTCTGCCCACATATATCATTATTTCATTTGGTTTTCCCTGAGGGTGTGTCTACCATGCTGTCCCCATTGTTCAAAGTCAAAAATATTTATAAAGGGTGGGTTTCACCTTGATAAAGACAGACCTGTCAAAAGAACAATTGGTTCTCGGTATTAAATCCATAACCAAGGAGATGTATTTTTTTAATTACTTCTTTTAAAAGTTATCTGTGGGCAAGAGGAGGACATAACACTAAAAAGGAGGAGGCCCACTGGGCGCAGTGGTGCACATCTATGATCCCAAGGGCTCCTTGGGAGGCTGAGGCAGGAGGATCAGGAGTTCAAGGCCAGCCTTAGCAACTTAGCAAGGCCCTGTACAACTTAGTGAGACCCTGTCTCAAGATACAAAATAAGAAGAGCTGGGGATGTGGCTCAATGGTTGAGCATCCCTCAGTTTAATGGTTCAATCCCTGGTACCAAAAACACAAACAAACAAACAAAAACAAAGGAGGCCCCAAATTCTCCAGTAGATGGGGAAAAACAAATGATTAAAAAGTCCAAAATAATATCATCAGCATTTATTAAGGGCCTCTCCTTACAACATACTGTATTGTGTGCTATAGGAAAGCAAAAGCATCAGGATATCATTTCTTCTATCACATGTACCAGTTCCTAATTTATTTGTTAGAATATATCAATGCCTAACTCTTGCTGTATTCAACAAGTCGAAAGATGATTTTATATTTGTAATGAAGTTGAGGTCAATAATCCCACATCAATTATAATCAAGGGTAATCATGTATTATACTGAAAACATAAGTAAATATTGAGAAAGCAAATTAAAAAGAGAAGATGAATTAATAAGAAGAGGTTAATTTAGTCCTGAAATTTAACCCTGAAATCTCAGTGGCTTAACACAACAGTTTATTTCTTGCCTAATCTACCTGTCTCTTGGGGGTTATGGAGGACTGTCTTCCACATAATCACTCAGGGATCCAGGCAGATGGATGCATCTCTTTTTGTGTCTCTGCTCTCTCAACATGTGGCCTCCAGTCTTTAGGGAACAGGACAACAGGGACCATGGAGAATTCATAGCCTGTTTGTTATGGAACTAATAGTATGATCCTAAGCTAACTGCCAAACAAACTAGAAAATGTGCAAAAACACATAAAATATTTCATAAGCATTACTTGTCTCTGATATACACACACACACACACACACATACTACTATGGATTCTGATTTTAAAACAGTGCCTTAAACTATAGAATCTAGCTGGGTGCCATGGTGCATGCCTGTTATCCCAGCAGCTTGGGAGGCTGAGGCAGGAGGATCACAAGTTGAAAGCCAGTCTCAGCAAAAATGAGGTGCTAAGCAACTCAGTGAGACCCTGTTTCTAAATAAAATACAAAATAGGGTTGGGAATGTGGCTTAGTGTTGGAGTGCCCCTGAGTTCAATCCCCAGTATCCACCCCTCCTAAAAATACAGAATCTATCTTGAGTATCTGGGAATTGCTAGATTCTCTATTTTACCTGACTTGTGTGGACAATTCCACATCAATTCAAATTAATTCAAGTGAACGTGGTGTAACATAATTCAATTTGTATCAAGAAAGGTAAATATGACTTTGGCTTAGAGGAAGGCTATGGAAGAAAGCAGTTCTCTTTTCTGAAAGAAAAACCTGAAAATAAACAGTATTTTAACCAGTATAAATTAAAACAATACTGACATAAATATACATGCCCAGCACTTGGGAAGTTCAAACCAAGATGGCCCTCACAATCCCAGGGGTCTCCCAGTCTAATTTCTTAATGTGCAAATACATTCTCAGACTGAGAAACACTTGAGTGGTGGACCACCATCCAGACAGATGATCTCTCATCTCTTGAAATTTTATTTGTAATTCAGACATTAGACGAATGCTCTGTGAAACCGGTTTTAGGGTTAGTTAGTTCACTTGCTGATGTTGCCCTTTAATATTCACAAAGGCTCTTAAGTTGTTTTTTCTTAGCCAAGGGAATGTTTTTTAGACCTTTAAGAGAAAATTCTTTGTGGTTATTATAGCAAAATCCCTCCCTCTCCCCATAAACTACTATAAAATCTCAAAAGGAACAAAAATTTATTCAGCAACCTCAATTCACCACCTTTAAAACAGGAATTGACTTTTATGGAAAAGTTCTTCTATGGAAAGTAAATTTGCAATGGGGGTTATGTTTTTAAAAGCATTATCAAATATGTGTTGGGTCAGTACCTTGGCCGCTTTTATGCAATGGTACTAGATGTAGAATTGACTTACAAAATGATCTTTCGGCAAATCCTTGTTGTATTCTAAGTTAGGAGAGCAGAAAAAAGATACATTTTTGAGAAATAGTTTTCGTATGAGGTGAAACCCAAATGATTTCTAGGTTAATAGCTCAGTTAGTGCCTGATTCAAAATAGTGATTCAATATATATTTGTTGGGTGATTATCTATAAATATTTCATCCTCCAGGTATCAGGGAACCCTCAGTGTTCTAAATCAATCTGTGTGTGTGTGTGTGTGTGTGTGTGTGTGTGTGTGTGTTTTGTACCAGGGATTTAACCCAGGAGCACTCTACCACTGAGTTACCACTGAGTTATACTCCCAGCCCTCTCCCCGCTTTTTGGTACCAGGGATTGAATCCAGGGGTGCTTAACCACTGAGCCACATTCCCAGCCCTTTCCTAGTTTTTATTTTGAGACAAGGTCTTACTAAGTTTCTTAGGGCTATGGTAAGTTGCTGAAGCTGGCCTTGAACTTGTGATCCTCCTGCCTCCCTAGCCACTGATATTACAGGCATAAACTACCATCCTCTGCACTTCATAATCCAACATAAAATAACCATCATAGTCAAATTTACTGATTAAGGGAGGATTGTATCAGCTACCTATTCATTTGACTCAATAAAAATAAGAGAATGATCTAGAAATATATGGTTCCAAGAAAATGAGATCCCTAAAAACACACAGAAATTCTCCAAAAAGGCAAAAGGAATGTGCAAAGATTATCATTATTGCTCATGGTGTTTGCCTCCTTTTAAATCTTACAGGCATTTTGTTGACATTTCCACCAAATATGTACTCCTATAATTTCTCATTGGGAAATTCTGCCATAGAGATATCAAATCAAGATGCCACAAGGCCCCTGCTGATTTCCAACGGTGCTTAATGGATTCTGTCTCCACAGACTGACATGTGCAGTTGAGTTGGAAAACATCTGATGAAAAAATGGAGAGTCAACATATGCAGCCAGCCTGTACAGAGCAAGATAATGCCCTGGGTGACAGCCTGTGGCTTTGATGTAGGATAGTTGGAATGGATCTTACACTCCTGATAGGAAGCCAGACATGCACCCGAAGAGCAGAAAAGTCTGAAAAATTCATAAGCTTCCTAATCATTAATTATTAATCTCTAAGTCAACAAGCACTGGCAATTTATACTGACCACGCCTGGAGAGCAGCCAGGGATTGGAGCTACCTCCCTCTGCAAACCCTTCGGAGTGATTAATTTCATGGCAACCTTGGGTTTCTTATCAGAAGAGCAAGGCTGCAGGAATCCAGGAGATGGTCTTCAACATAAACAAGGATATTCACTGTTGTAATTTATAAGATGAAGGCATCAAGTCTCCCCCTAACTGCAGTCTTCCCAGACTCCAAAAGAAAGAAAAAAAAGAGGTTTAGATTCAACACTAACTCAAACTGAGATTTGTTTGTTTGGTTTTTTTTTTTTTTTTTGGTACTGGGATTGAACTCAGGGGCACTTGACCACTGAGCCACATTCCCAGCCCTATTTTGTGTTTTATGTAGAGACAGGGTCTCACTGAGTTGCTTAGCGCCTCGTCCGTGCTGAGGCTGGCTTTGAACTCGCAATTCTCCTGTCTCAGCCTCCCAAAGTGCAGGGATTACAGGCGTGAGCCACTGTGCTGGACTCTGAGATTTCTTTTCTTTTGGTACCGGGGATTGAACCCAGGGTAACTCCATCAATCACTGAGCCACATACCCAACCCCATTTTGTATTTTATTTAGAGACAGGGTCTCACTGAGTTGCTTAGTGGATCGCTCAGTTACTGAGGCTGGTTTTGAACTTGCAATCCTCCTGCCTCAGCCTCTCAAGCTGCTGAGATTACAGGCGTGCGCCACCAAGGCCGGCAAACGGATTTCTTTCTGACAAAATTCTACAATCTCTATGGGTGGGTCAGTGGGTTCTTATCCAAGTGGGGAGAATGGAGCAATCCCTCAACAACCCAGGGGTATCTGGTAAATCCTAGAGACATTTTTAGTGTCATGACTGAGAAGAAGGTGCTATTGGCATCTAGTAGGTAGAGGCCAGGGATGTGGCTCAGCAGCCTGTAATGTACAGGCCAGCTCACCGTGACAAGGAATTATGCGGTCCAAAATGTCAACAGGGCTGAGGTGAGAACTCTGCTGTAGAGGCTGACCTCCGGGAAGCAAGATGTTTGCCCTGACAACATGTGATTACGGAGGCAGAGAAAAAGTTGTTAAACTGACACGGAGGCTTAACTTCGCAGTGTTAATCCTCTAGCTGTTAAACCCTTTCTAACATTGCCAGCTGGACTGAGAGCTATAATAATTTGAGAAAGAAAAGAGATGGAGTGGGAGTTTTGCAGCCAAGCATGGCGGCGCACACTTGTTATCCCAGCAACTTGGGAGGCTGAGGCAGGCGGATGACAAGTTCGAGACCAGCCTCCCCAACTTAGTGAGTCCCTAAGCAAGTTTGGGAGACCCTGCCTCTAAATAAAACATAAAAAAAAGGTCTGGGGATGTGGCTCAGTACTAAAACACCCCTGGGTTCAATCTCTGGCACCTAAATAAATAAATAAATAAATAAAAGGCTGGGGATGTGGCTCAGTCCTGAAGTTCAATGCCCAGCAACAAAATAAATAAATAAATAAATAAATAAAAATAAAAAAGGGTTGGGGGTGTGGCTCAGTGCTAAAGTGCCCCTGAGTTTAATCCCTGGTACCATAAAACAAACAAACAAACAAACAATACAATACAAATAAAAAAACCACAAACAAACAAATAAAAAATCAAGAATGGGAATTTTGACAGTTGATATTATGGTTAAGAAATTTGTTCAAGAAGGTTCCAGGTTTGCAAGGATCATCCAGACAGGTATCTGTGGAATTTGCTCTGGGGTTGGTTTCACTGAGGTGTGTAAGACACAGGTTCAGCTGCTGCGGCCCTGCTGGGAGAACTCTGAGCAGATCCTGCCTCTAGGCTGTGTGTGTGGTCCTGCTGCAGGCTGCCTGGCTCCCGGGAAGGCGGCTGCAGACTCTCTGTGCAGCTTCCCCTCCCCCATTCTGCCACATGCCTGCTGATCTCCTGCTGATCAGATGCACCACAGGCCCCAACCTGTCCCTCAGAGAGAAAGTGTGCTGCAAACACACAACCACCTCTCCTTGATTGACAAACCTGAGATGTCACCTGCAATCAAATCAGAACAAAGAAAAGCTGGGGGTGGGTAGAGAGAGGGGCAAGAGACAGGACGCCTGGGTGGGTGATCACACTGCCCTTCGCTGAATTCACGTTCAGATGAAAGTAGAAAAACCCAGCCATTTTTTTCAAGTAAGGCAAAATATACTGCCTCCCTTCCTTGCTATTCTATTTTCAGTTAGGTTTTTGGGTATGCCAATGCCCCTGTAACATAAAAAGAGAAAAAATAAAGAAACAAAAAAACCCCTCAAGAGCTTGATTCCAACAACTGCATTTCTGGGGATTCTTTTTGTGACATGGAAAACCACAGTAATCTTGCAATGATTTCTTTTTTTTTTGGTACTAAGGATTGAACCCAGGGGTGCTGAACCGCAGAGCCACATCCCCAGCTCTTCTTATATGTTATTTGAGACAGGGTCTCACTAAGTTGCTTAGGGCCTCGATAAGTTGCTGAGGCTGGCTTTGAACTTACAGTCCTCCTGCCTCAGCCTTCCGAGATGCTGGGATTACAGGCGTGCACCACCGAGCCTGGCCTACAATGAGTTCATTTTATAGAGATCTCTTAAGCCAGTTTCTCTTCCCTGAAAGAAAGTTCCTCACAGTGAGGGTGAGGTTGAGATTTCTAGGCCCAGGGTATGCATCATTTGTTGTTAAAATGTTTTAAGCAATATTGGGCACATTGTTACACAAAAGTTTTACATGCTCAAAGCTACAGAGGAGAAATTCTGGTGGAACCATGACAATTTCTGCAACAGGGTGTCCAATGGATTCTTCCTGATGTTCAGGAAATGGAGGCACAGACTCTATTGGGATATTCATACTCCCCAGGACACATTAAGAGGTATATGGCCCATCAATGTTCAGAGCAGCTCAATTCACAAAAGCAAAACAGTGTGGAGATTCCTCAAAATACTAGAAATGGAACCACCTTATGACCCAGCTATCCCACTCTTTGCTATATATCCAAAAGATTTTACATCAGCATACTACAGTGAAACAGCCGTATTAATGTTTATAGCAGCACAATTCACAATAGTTAAGCTATGGAACCATCCTAGGTGCCCTTTAACAGATGAGTGGATAAAGAAAATTCATTATATATACATATAATGGAGTATTACTCAGCCATGAAGAAGAATGACTTTATGGCATTTTTTGGTAAATAGATGGAATTGGAGACTGTCATGCTAAGTAAAATCAGCCAGTCCCAAAAAAACAAAAGGTTGAATGTTTTCTCTGATGTGCAGAAATAAGGAGTGGGGGATAGAAAAAATAGAAGAGATCAGTGGAGTAGATGAAAGGGAATAAAGAGAAGGGAGGAAGGATGGGATAGGGAAAGACAGTGGAATGAGTCTGACCTAACATTTCTATGTACATACATGAATATATGGATATACCACAGTGAATCTCTCCATCCTGTACATCCACAAGGCACTAATTAAAAAAAAAACTAAAGTAAATAGCGGAAAGATCAGTAGAATAGAGAGAAGGGGACAGGGGGAGGAGGAGGGAAGGAAAGGGGATGTACTGGGGACTGAATTAGAACAAATTATATTCCATGCTTTTCTGATTATGTCAAAATGAATCTCAATGTTATATATAACTAAAGTGGACCATTTTTTTATTCAAAAGGTATGTAGCCTCGCCCTTCTACCCTCAATCCAGTAACCCTCCCCTTCAAGTATAAACAACCCAAGCTGGGAGAGGAGACGAGAGGGACTGATTAGAAAGAATGAGAAAACCATCAGAGTTTCTGCAGCATTAGCCTAAGAGATTGCTGTGTTTCTTTGTCCTCGCTGTGAGGTTTCCTATTTCTTCCCCTCTGAGAAAATCACTTCTAGAGACTAAGATGTCTCAAAAAAAAAAAAGAAAGAAAAAAAAAGGCATCTCAATGTTATTGTTCTGCTGGATGTCTGGTTTGCAGCCAACTGGTCGACCTGTCCTCTGCGTCTGGTTGGGCAGATCTGAAACACACGAACGAGAGAGAGACAGAGGGCGTACTGGACATCTGAGGCCCCATCTCTAAGACCACTGTCTGGGGTGCTAAGGTGCATGAGTTTCTGGTGGGCCAGATGCCTATCGAGACAGGAGCAGAGTGAGAGCCATCTCGCTAGACCTCCAGCCTAGAGGCAGGCATTGGGAACCATGGCAAAATGGTTCTGAAATGAAGTCTCAGAGATGGTGGCTGACGTGTGGTGGGAAGACAGGAAGCTGGAGAAGCACTCAATGCTTGCCTCTCCTGAGTGCTCGAGCATCCAGCTGCCATCACACTGCAGGGCCAGTAGAGAGGCAGTAAAATAGCCAGAGACATACCTCCAGCTCAATGAGGTACAGGTCCCCTAGCCTCTTCCCCAGCACTGCCACACACCTCTGGACCCCCTGCACTGACCCTGGAGGAACCAGTCCCAGGAAAGGAAGGGAGGTGGTGAGTTGAAAATAGGAAATGAAATTGGTGTTTCAAACCACATTGGACTTTTGGAAGGTGACCGGAAGTTGAAGAGCTCTGCACATGGAGTCATGAACAGACGAAACTCCTGCTTGTCCTCTACCACAGTCAGAGGCATCAATAGAGTGGTTAGAAATGATACCAAGATCCTTCAAGAAACTTTGCTGTTAAAAAAGCTACTCAGGGTTTTGGCAGAAAGGGGAGCCATTGACAGGTTTGTGTTCTGGGTGGTTCCTGAGGGCATGAATGATCCATTCCCTGAATGTCAGAATCCACATTTGGCCTTGGGTCCATGCTGTCTCCATCAGACAACCCAAGGTAGCTTGGTAAGTGTATATGCACTGGTGTAGTTGCTTGATTGACATCTGTTCCGCCATTAGACTATGACTTTCATGGTTTTTGCTCAACATGAGAGCCTTGGAGACAGGCACTGAGCCTGGCCTGTTCTAGGGATTTAATAAACACCCATGCTCTCAAGGAAATGAAGCTTCCATCTTCTGCCCTCCCAGTGTCCCTTCCCTAGTAGCCCCTTCCTTCCACCCACATCTTAGTGCTGCTTGCAACGTATCTCATGTTCCTGCAAGACCCAAAATTACCGAGAACAGGAACTATGACTGGTTTCTCTCCTGTTCCCTGAATGCACCTTGAAGAAATAAATAAATGGGAAAGATTTTTTGCTGGTTGACAAAACCACATGAACAAAAATCCACACTGGATTCTCTTACTCCATGAGTCCTTGCTACAGAGCCTTGTTTTGAAGAGCTTGGCATATTGACTTGGTGACTTCGGTCCATCTATGTTATCTCTAGGATTCCTCCACTTGATTCTAAATTTGGTTTCAGAGCCATGTCTAAATAAGTGGTGAGGCAGGAGGAACACCAAGTGCTAATCACCCTTCGGACCCTTTGTTCTCTAGGGAAACTCATTTGGGCCAAACACGTATTAACAGAGACACACTGTGCCCGCACCTGCAGGTGAATCACCAAGCATTTCTTGCAGGACCATCTTATTAACTAACAAATTCAAAGGCAGTCGGGAAATAATCAGAAGGAATAAAAGCGAACTATTTTTGGCAGCACAGGGGACAGAGACAGTTGGGGAAGTTCTTTAATAATTGAAATCCCATTTCACACTCCACAGATTCTATGGCTGTGTCCTGATACCACAATAACAGTATTTCTAGAATCAAGGAAGAACTCCCTTACTGCTGCTGCTTTTTCCTTCTCCTTCTTTTGACATTAAGAGTATATTCAGGGGCTTTTTTTTTCATTGTTTATTCTACTGTGTCATAGTCAATGTATTCCCCCAGGAAGGCAATGAATCACCAAATGACCAGAAAATGCCAGAATGGACAACAGCTTAACTGAGAACCCTTGCAAGGAAACCTGAAACACCAGAAACTAGCAATCCATGGCTCCCTTTTGTAGATGTTCTGGAAGTACTACCCTACAGGTTAATGCTTCAGAAATCATCTCCAGAGGTTGCCAGTGTCCATCGAGGCACAAGCCTTTCAGTCCATTTTAATATTCTCCATCACTGTATTCTTGGATGAAATTGGAAGCTGAGGGGTCAGGAAGCTATTTTAACATTTCCAAGATTTTACTTAAGATATCTGTATTGGGCTTGGGATGGGGCTCAGTGGTAGAGTGTCTGCCTAGCATGCATGAAGCCCTGGGTTTGGACGCTAGCACCACAGATAAAGAAATAAAGATATGCAACCGTGCTTGCTCTGTGTGGGTACCTGTGAATCCATAAGCAAAAATCAATCAATCAATCAATAAATCTGTCTCCCTGGGGGAGGGGATGAAATAACCATTTTCTAAAAGAAAATGTAGCAGAGACTGTTCATTCTTTTCTTCCTTCTTTCCCACCTTCTCACTGATGTTTATGAAACATAGACTGTGCCAGGCAATGTACCAGGTGATGGGCATACAATGATAACTATCAGTGAACTGGTCTCCCCTCCTGGAATTTATAATCCACTGAAGGAGAAAATACATTAATCAAATAACCACACACATTAATGTCAACTTACAGAGAGATAATGGCTCCCAAGAATGAGAAAAGGATTTGTGAGAGAAGTCTGACGTAGCATCTCTTGATGTGAGAACTAAAGAGAGGTAGAGATGAAACTGGCAGGAGGAGGAACAGGATTTCAGACAGAAATAGTATGCTGCCAGGGTCCATGGCGGGAAGTCGTGCAGAAGTTGGTCATCTGGCTAACATATAGGGGGAAGGGGAGAGTCAGAAGGGTGACAGGAAGGTGTCAAACCATGCATGGGGTCTCATAGGTTTTGAGAGAGCTATGCATTTTAACCTATACTCAATAGGAAGTCACTGAAGGTTTCATTTGGGAGGTTAGAGTGGGAAATGTAAGAAGTAAAAAGGAGAAGTTCAAGTTAGCATTTTATAAACATCATTCTGGCTTATGTAGAGAATGGACTGGAAATGTTAAGTGAGAATCCACCTGTTCCTGACAGAGGCCAATCAAACATACCCAGTGTGTACTATGGGCTCGGTGCTTGTATAGTATGACAATTTATTTGTGATTAGAGTTCAGTAAAGAAGGATGCTTAAATATTTGAAGACATTTTTATTTTAGAATAGTTGTAGATTTATGTTTGTAGGTTTACAGAAAAGTTACAAAGGTAGTACAGAAAGTTACAGTATATCCCCACCCAGCTTTCCCTATTTATTTACTTTTTTTCGATACCGGATATTGAACTCATGGGCATTCAATCACTGAGCCACATCCCCAGCCCTATTTTGTATTTTATTTTAATTTTTTTATTTTTTATTTTTTTGGTACTGGAGATTGAACCCAGGGGCACTCAACCACTGAGCCACACCCCCAGCCCTATTTTGTGTTTTATGTAGAGACAGGGTCTTACTGAGTTGCTTAGCGCCTCGCCGTCGCTGAGGCTGGCTTTGAACTCCCAATTCTCCTGTCTCAGCCTCCCTAAGTGCTGGGATTACAGGCTTGCGCCACCGCACCCGGCTTTATTTTGTATTTTATTTAGAGACAGAGTCTCACTGAGTTGCTTAGGGCCTCACTATTGCTGAAGCTGGCTTTGAGCTCACGATCCTCCCCAGCTGATGGGATTACAGATGTGCACCACTGCATGCAGCTAGCTTTCCCTATTCTTGATATCTTACGTTACCGTGTTACATTTGTCAAAATGAGTACATCAAATATTGACATATAATTATTAATTAAACTCCATAATTTATTTGGACCTCCTTAGTTTTCTCCTTGTGTCCTTGTGTTCTGAGTCCTACCGAGGATGCCACATTACATTGTCACCAGGTATCTGATTCCTTTAGGTTATGACAGTTTCTTAGACTTTCCTTGTTTTTGATGACCTTGACAGTTTTGAGGGATACTGGTCAGGTAATTTGTAGAATTTGGGTTTGCCTAGTGGGTTTTCTCTTGGACACAATGAATTTATCAGTTTTGGAGAGGAAGGGCCATAGAAGAGAATGTCTATTCTCAATAAATCATATTCAGGGTTTATGCTATGAGTCTGAGTTTTCATCAACTCACTACCTATAGTCAAACGTTCAGGCAAGTTCTGTTCTGCTTCTTTTAATATGTCCACATAAATTATTTGGAATTATTCTGTATGGGAGATTTATCTTCTACTTGTCTCTTATCCCATTTTATTTATTTATTTCAGAATGGATTTAGGGATGTTTATTTCATATTGAGTCATAACCCAATACTGTATTATTTGATACAGTACTGTTGCTTGAATTTGGTCATTTGGAATTCTTTCTGAGAATTCCCATGTCCCTTTATAAATGTGCCCATCATTCTGGAATTTTTTAAAGCTCTCTCCTTTTTGGCTCTAACATGATGCTCCAGACTCACTTTAGTTTCTGCTTACCTCAGCCCTAGAACCGTCCATTTCTCCAAGGATCCCTGGTTCTTTTTATGGGAGAAGAGTATTAGAAATAAAGATATGGGAACTGCATGTGCCTATTGCAAGGCAGAAAGAAGAACTGTTATCTTCAATTTAGATGAGACCACTGATGCTTAAAATAATGAAGTGATTTGCTTAAGGAAAGGTTAAAACTGAGATTCAACCGAACAATCTTTCTTCAATTTCCTTAAGAACTCCATATCCATCATTGTCTCAGGGGGCCCATGCATGTGCCGAGGGGCTGACCCCATCCTGAGTTTCAGGTGAAGGTCTTCCCTGGCTTAAACCATTAAACATATTTCATGCACTTGACTACAGTGATTGATTTTTTAGGGGGAGGCATGTATGGTACTTTGCCACAAAGTACATGTACCAATCAGATGCAAGATGACATTTCCTAGTGAATTTTTTTAAAAATATTTTTTTAGCTGTAGATGGACACAATGTCTTTATTTTATTGCTTTGTATGTAGTGCTGAGGATCGAACCCAGGGCCTCACGCATGCGAGGCAAGCGCTCTACCGCTGAGCTACAATCTCAGCCCCTCCTAGTGAATTTTTGAGAAACAGGCTTTCTCACTTTTCTGAAATAGATGCGGTGCAGAGAATTCCAGTATATCCCCCACCCAGCTTTCCGTATTCTTAGTATCTTCCATTACCATGGTTCATTTGTCAAAACTAGAGAGTTACATACCAACATATCATTATTAACTAAACTCCATAATTTATTTGGACCTCTTTAGTTTTTCCCTAGTGTCCTGATTGTTTTGAGTCCCATCAGGGAAAATTCTCTGTTCTTGATCAATTTGAAAGGAACTGTAAGGGGACCCTGTGGCATGTTAAGACTACGAAGCACATTGTGAGAAAAACAAAGGTGGACATTGTCCCTGAGATTAATAGCTGTCAGTCAAAGTTGGATCTCTACATGAGATCACATAGAGGAAGAAATTCCACTACCATTTAAAGACAGTGTATCTTCTACCTGTTCACTTACTTATAATTGATAATCTAGCTCAAGGAAGAATTAGGTGGGTTTCCAAATGGTACAGGTGCAACAAAGAAAATTTACTGAAATTGAGCAGAAGCAGGACTTTGAGTTCCTAGTTTGACCTGCTCACACACACACACACACACACACACACACACACACACAGGCTTGACATAAGTCAATCAAGATGAAAGAAATGCATAATTAAAGAAACAAGCAATTAATAAAGAATCAACATATGAAAATCCAAGAGGTTGTGACAGGGATGTTAACGTTAAGAAGAAAAGAGATGCTGCTTAAAAATAGTCTGATCCCAACATTTCTTTTAGAGATTAATGAACTGAAGTCCAGAATGTGGAAACAGCAGACACTCAAAAGGAAGAACAAAGCTGAGGAAGTGCTTTAACTGCATCTCAATATATGAAAGAAAAAAATCTCTACATGTTTATGTAAACAGAAGAGCATTTCAGTTTTCTTTTTTTAAAATATTTTTTAGTTGTCAATAGACCTTTATTTTTCTTTATTTATTGACATGTGGTGCTGAGAATCGAACCCCGTGCCTCACACATGCTAGGCAACTGCTCTACCACGGAGCCACCACCCCAGTCCCTCAGTTTTCTTTATGCAACATTTCAGAAGCCTAAGATGTCTCTACCTTCCTATGGAAGGAAATAAAAAAGAAACCCATCCAAATTTATTTCAGAAATTCAGGTGGGGGAGGAAGTCAATGGATTGATCACTTGACAGCAGTTGGCAGGGAGGTGCCTTCTGTCCCCAACAAGAGAAATATGTTTATAACTGTAAACCTGAGAGCTGTTCTCTTGACTTTCTAGTGCTTTTTATTTGGGGGGAGATGAGTAAAGTCAATGTACACTCTACATCATCGTACCATTTTTTTAAAAAATAGAAATGTTGCTGATCTGCAGACAAGCAGAGGCAAATAAAATCCCTAGATTTCATAACAGTATATATTTAAAGATGAGTCATTTATATTCTTTCCGTTTGTGCCTGTTTCTGAAGTCTGTTTGTTTCGTGATGGTACTTTCCCTATCTTGCATTAGTGGCTCATAATAAACCCATTTGTATTTGTATTTGAAACCCATTTGTATTTCAAGATGACCACTTATTTAAAATTCTGCACTTAGAGAACATCTTTTGCTTAGGGAGCTTCCCAGAATGCTCCGGGCAATTAGGCAGGAGTGTGGTTTTAAGCCCTTAGGGACCTAGAGAATTTGTCATCATTATAAAAAACCTTTTGGTCGTGTGCTTCTCTCCCCATACAGTAATGACCAAGAGCTGCTGGCCTCATGCTAGTTCTTAATGATATAATTGTGGTGATGGTGATAGCTGAGGGCTGCCACCAAGTAGGACAGCTGCAGCATCTGTCACAACAGCCTGGGAACAGCCATCAGGAACGAACGAATTTCTTCCTTTATGGCCACAGGCTTGCATCTCGGAACACCACAAGCAGCTTTGCTTATGGCAGAGAAGAGAGATCAACAGTCTTGTTTGCGTAGATTAGGGTTGAGGGGGACCAAAGGCGGGGGCGCGGAGGGTGGCAAATCCCTCCCATCTGTTCTTGTTTTTCTAAAGGGCTGATGTCAGAGAATGATTTAAAATGGCTAAAAATTCACCATTCAGAAGGAGGAGAAAAAGCATTGCCCTCGATATCAGTTTGTAGGTTCATAAGTTCACACTGACCTTCTCAGGGAATCTGTGAAGAAGTTTCACATGGGGCCGGAAATACTGCAAAATGCATCTGATTCAAGTAAAAATGACTTTTGTCAATAGCTGAGGCATTTTATGGTGTGACTCAGTAGGTTCTAAGAAAAGGCACTTACTGATTCCAAAGGAAGGAATTTCTTCCTGTTTCTAATGAGGCGACAATCAGAAAGCAAGGCCTTTGAGACCTCAGGGTTCCATGATTTTAGGACCAGCAGGGATTGGATTCAATAATTCCAATTTTCTTTTCTTTTGGTACTTGGGATTGAACCTAGGGGTGCTTAACCACTGAGCTACACCAAAGTCCTTTTTATTTTATATTTTGAGATAGAGTTGCACTAAGTTGCTTAGGGCTTCACTAAGTTGCTGAGGCTGTCCTCAAACTTGTGATCCTCCTGCCTCAGCCTCTCAAGCCCTGGGATTACAGGCATGTACAACCACTCCTGGGCATATTTTCCATTTTCAAGTTGATTACCATAACTACTTCAAATTTCTGTTAATATTTTCTATAGTGTAATTTTAAATCTTGTCCTTATACTTCAATATTATGTGTTGAGTTTTTTAAACATTGTTTCCCGGTTACTGTTCAAATTTTTTGGCTTGATTTTGCTTCCATCTTAATATATCTGTGGTAAAAAATCTATTATTATTATACTTTTATACTTTTTCTTTCTTTTTTATTTTATTTTTTTTTACAATTTAGAACTTTCAAAGACAGTATCCTATCTGGACTGTCCTAGAGCACTGTGAAGCAGGTGGAGCTGGTTGGGGCTCAGTGCTAGAGCACTTGCCTCACCTCGCATGTGTGAGGCACTGGGTTCGATCCTCAGCACCACACAGAAATAAACAAATAAAGGCATTCTGTCCATCTACAACTACAAAAAAGAAAAGAAAAGAAAAGAAATAAGCCAGACCCATTTTTTCAGTCAAGGAAATCAAGACCTAGAAAGGTAAAGGCAAATTCCTAAATCATTCATTGAATCCCGTTATTCATTCATTCATCCATTCATTCATTCAGTAACTAGGTACTGAGCACTCTTTGCTCAGCGCAAAATCACATTACACTGGTGAGTGGTGGAGCACTGTGATTAGAATATGTTTGGAAGCAGGACTTAATAAAAGCCTTTAACTGAGGCTCCTCAGTTGCGGCACTATGAACATTTTGGAATTGTTGCACCAATTTGCAGTCCCACCAGCAATGTATGAGTGCACCTTTTCCCCCACCTCCTCACCAACATTTATTGTACTTATATTCTTGATAATTGCCATTGTGACTGGAAGGAGATGGAGTCTCAACCACTATTTCACCCAGTTATCGCCCTCCTCAGCATTTACCCAAAGGACTTAAAATCAGTGTACTACAGTGATGCACCTGCATCAATGTTTATAGCAGCTCAATTCACAACAGCTAAGCTATGAAACCAACCTGAGTACCCTTCAACAGATGAGGGGATAAAGAAAATATGCTATATATACATAATAGAATATTACTCAGCCATAAAGAAGAATGAAATTATGGCATTTGCCAATGAATGAATGGAACTGGAGATTATCATGCTAAGTGAAATAAGCCAAGCCCAAGAAAATCAAAGGCCTAAGGTTTTCTCTGATACATGGATGCTAACTCACAATAAGGGACAGAGGAGGGAACAGTAGAAGTTCATTAGGTTAGACAAAGGGGAATGAAGGGAAGAGAGGAGGAATGGGAAAGACAGTGGAATGAATGGGACAGAACTTTCCTGTGTTCACATATGAATACACGACCAGGGAAACTCCACATCATGTCCAACCACAAGAATGGGATCCTAATTGGAATAAGTTATACTCTATGTATGTGTAATATGTCAAAATAAATTCTACTGCCATGTGTATCTAAAAAGAAAAAATTAAAAAAAAAACTTTAAAAAGGCTTTGATCAGGCTGACATTTTAGAAATTTCCATACCTAGAGGCTCTCTGTCACCTGCTCTTCCTTTTCAAGAACAACCCACAAAAGAGAGCACAAATCCCTCAATGTCTGAGTGACAGAAGGGGCTGGGGATGCCATAATTCACTGTCCATGGTGTGTCCCTGGTAGCACAGGGAGGTGATGTGGGAAGGGATAAAGAAGAGAAACCAAGTTGACATTGTCAGCACTTTTCCAGAATGTGGATAAGATTAAAACTATGACAAATGATCTTGTTTTGATTTCCTTTGCTATCAGGCTGTGATGTGACAGCTTTCAAGAATTTTAGTGATATTTATTTGTAGGAAAATTTCCTAGTTCTAACAATGAACACATCTCGAATGAGGAAGAGCTGACATTTGATTTCCCTCCAGCAATAAAGTGTTTTCTCTAGGCAAAACAGTGCAATTAATTTTTCCAAGCTGCATCTGAGCTGGAAAAAAAAAAATTCCCCTATTCCATTTTTTTCCATTATTACCTTAGGTGGCATATGAACACTTTCCCTGTAATGGGAAATATGAACTTAAAGAGATTCTATGCAGTGAACTTTAAAATCATAATGTAAACATAATTAAGAGAGAATGCTGAGAATAGAATATCATCTTGAGACAGTGACCTCCAATTTCTTCAAAAGTGTGGAAGGAGAAGGAAACTAATGTTCAGAATTACAGTTTGGGTGTCAGCCAAGACCTTCAGTGGAACACTAGTGCCCTGGGGCTTGGGGAGTGATAACTGATTCATTGCTTTATAAAATGTCGTCAGTTCTCCATCATTCTCAGGAGTGGGTTATAGGGCATAAAACATTAATTTGTATTTGAATGATGTGTTTGTAATACCCTTTGGACATGAGTATATCTGACATTACAGATTTTTTTTTTTTCTGTCAAGTTTTCAACATTTATCTGACCCTGATCCTAACCTTTCAAAACCTTAGGTTTTGCTTTTGGTTGATGAATCAATTCATACAAAGGTGCAAATCACTTTTTGAGTTATTTTTCCCCAGGAGTTGCATTTATCTTTTAATAAGTGGAAAAGCTTCTGGAAAGAAGCAGGTCCTGAAATGGGAGAATGGATAAGACTTCAAAAGCTGGCAATGATGGATGAGGTGAGGGGGCAATCTAAATGGAGGAAGCAACACTGTATGGTGGAGAGAAGCCAAAGCTAGCTTCTAAGGATGAGGAGTAGCCTGGTTTGGACAAGAGAGAAGTAATAAGTATTTTTGCTGGAAAGAGTACAAGTTCTTGTCTAGACCAAAATGTGTCTTGGATCATCGTCCTGTGAAATCTATCTATCGATCTATTTATGTATCTATCTATATTTTTAATAATGTCATCTCTCAGCATTCTGGGAGATCTATCAGTGATGGAGCTTTGGTTGATTAGCAGTTGTCCCCATTAGGAAAGTTATTTATTCTCCAGGTAACCACAATCCCCATCATTCCTAGTGTCTTCACCTTGTACTGAGAAAAAAGGCAGTTGCAATTTATTGTAAGGTTTGTTCTTATGGTAGAGAATCATAACCCCTCGAAGATGCACAGTTTGTATTGTGTTTTCTTCTTGTACTTTAGGTCATGTGAAGTAAAGTTGATTTTTCTTACAGCAAGCTGACATCAGTCATTTCTGTGAAGGTTAGCATTTGAGATCATGACATCTGCTTAGAGAGGGGAAGACTTTACAAGGTTTTGAGGGAGGGGAATGGCGGCATAAAAATTATATCTCTGTTTGGGCATGAGAGCTACAGCAGGCGTAGAAGAAGTAAAGATGCTCAAGGAAACTCCAATGAACAGGTGACCCTAGTGCAGGAGACAAACCACAAGGGTGTGAACCATGGTAAGAGCAGGAGCAATGGACTGGGACAGAGTGGCTCAGAGATAGGAAGGAAGGAGAATTTTGAGAATATTTATCCTGTCTTTCTGAGTACAAGACATCAGAAATTGGAGAACTGGAAGAAGAAATTGTGGTACACTGAGATGATAGATTCCTTTTGGTTGTGTTGAAGAACTCATTATTTCCCATTATCTTATCTATAGAACTTATAAAAGCCTATACAATTTTGTGGAACACCTATACAATTGCTCCTTTTATTTTCATTGGTGTCTGTATTAGTCAGCTTTTTTGCTGTTGTGACTCAAAGACCTGACTAGAGCAATTGTAAAGGAGGGAACGTTTATTTGAAGGCTCATAGTTTCAGAGGTCTCAGTCCATAGACAACTGGCTCCATTCCTCAGGGCTGGAGGTGAGGCTGAACATCATGGCGGAAGAGTGTGGTGGAGGGAAGCAGCTCACATGATGAATAGAAAGCAGAGAGAGACCCCACTCTCCAGATGCTAAATATATACCTCAAAGGCACACCCCCAATGCCCACCTCCCCAGCCACAACCTACCCACCTGCAGTGCCCACCCAGTTAATCTCATCAGGGGATTAACACACTGATTAGGTTTAAGCTCTCACAACCTTATCATTTCATCTGTAAGCCTTCTTGTATTGTCTCACACATGAGCTTGTGGCGGGGTGGGGGGCACACCTATCTAAACCATAGCAGTGTCCTATACATAAGAAAATAGTTCATAATAAGTTAAGGATGTGGACAGAGTAATTGAAAATGTGAGGTCAGGACATAATGGAGAGACTGAAGCCAAGGACAGGAAAGTGGAAGTCAGCTGCACAGAAAAGGCAGCTGACACCCATGGATCTACTCCACTGAGGCTGAGAGACCATTAGGAAGAGAGGGTAGGAGTCTGCATGAGAATCATGGGAAGAGCCACATTTAGGAGTCATGAGGAGACCATAGGGGAGTTAGAGCAAAGCATGATGGGAGCCTGGGAAGAGGGCGGGTGGAGATTAAAGGATATTTCCAGCTGGGTCAAAGCTGTGGCTGGAGGTGGGGCCACTAAATTTAGAGACCTCCACTAGGGCAAGGACAGGCTTCAGGGAGTAAAGAACAGAGGTGAAGAATGATTTATATTGATGAATCTATTACGTAAGTTAAGGCTTAATCACCAGAGTTTCCATATATGAGAGGATAGGAAGCAAGAACAAGCACAGAGACAGACTGATAGGGTCTGTTTTAAATAATCTGTCACTGACTAGGATATGATCATAGAGCATAATGGGTCATTCTCATTGTCATCAGTGACATTTGAAACCCGTCATTGCCTGCTTGATGTTTTTAAAATTGAGAAGACTTGTGTGGGGCTGTGCACGAATATGTGGATTTTGGTTTCATAAACTCATGCTGCCATTTTGTCATCAATGATCTGACCTCCTCACATCATTGGCTCACTTTATGATGTAGAACTCCGATGGGTTTTGCTGTCCTAAGGGAATATTGTTTTGGTGGGGAGCAACAGTGCCCTGCCTCACAGCCTTTCTTTTAGAGAACTACCCCTATTTCCATCATGTTCTGGTGGAATGGCAATCTCAAGCAAGCGATAACCCTTCTTCCCACTATCCCCACCATTCTACCCACGCCAAACATGGGCATGATATCTAATAAGTCAATCAGGCATTTTACCAAGTATCTTAATTATAAGTAGAGGAGGAGTATGAAGCTGGAAGTTGGGTCACTCACCTGGTGGACAACACTTGAAATTATCTGCTGCCGTGACCCTCAGAGATGTTCTATCTCAGGTCTGATTGCTCAACTATTTCTTTAAAAAAATCCATTAAATTGGTTGACATCAGTTTAAGGTGCTTGTTATCTCAGGGTGCACACTGCTGTGTACATGTTCGAGGAGACATTATAGGTGAATTTTATTGATGATGTGATGCTCTCGCTCAAGATGAATGACCTGGGATGGTATGGTTAACTACAATGGTTATCTAGACACACCACCATTAACCCTGCAATCAATCTCAAATCTTCCTTCAGGAACCTTTCTATTGTCTCCATGGGAGCTAGACCAGTGTTTGCTCTTAAGCATGGTAGTTGTAGTAGCTGGCACACAGTAGGTGCTCATTAAATGGAAGACCTATGAAGTGCAGGATTACATCCTCATTGCCACCATGGCCACCATATAGAGTTTTACATTTTCTTCCTTGCAAAATTCCTCCGAGGTGAACAGTAAGCTTTTTTCTTCATGGGATGGGAGACTGCAACTCTAAATAACTCTAAATAACTTTCCAAGGCCACAGGAGACGAGAATGCCTGAGTTAGCAATCAAATGCAGCAGCTTCCTGGCTTCCCTGCTCCCCTCAAAACAATATTCCTTTAGGACAGCAAAACCCATCGGAGTTCTACATCATAAGGTGGGCCAATGATTGCATTCTTATCTCTCCATATAAATTTAAAAATTGAGTATCGCTGTTCACCACAGCATCATGAAAAGCAAAGTTTCACCCACCAAATTCTACTCAGTACCCAAACAACTCCCCTCCTGGATCTTAGAGCTTCCATTTAGAAACCTAAATTAATGGTTAAGCTGGATTTTTGCATGAGTTTAAGATAGATGATACACAGATAAATAAATAAATAGACAGACAGGTAGAGACACTAACCTCCTAGTCACAGAATTTCTTAAAGGTACATTTATCAGGACCCAGAGGAAAGCACATCTCAGAAATGATAGTATGTACTCCTTGGTAATTTACCCAAAGGAGTCAAAAACTTAGATCCACAAAAAAAAAATCTCTACACATGGATGTTTATAGCATCCTTATTCATAATTGTCAAAACTTGGAAGCAACCATGGTGTCTTTCAGTAGGTGAATGTATAGACGAACCTCCAAACAATACAATTATTTAGCACCAAAAAAAAAATTGAGCTATCAAGCCATGAATGGACATGGAGGACATTTAAATGCATATTACGAGGTGAAGAAAGACCGTCTGAAAGGCTTTACATAGTACGACATTCTGGAAAAGGCAAAATTATAGAGAGGGAACCAAGGTTATCGATTGCCAAAGGTTAGCAGTGAGGCAGGGGTGCATAGGGGTGCATGGGGGAAATTTCAGGCAGTGAAACTATATTCCAGGATTTCTATAGTGGTAGATATATGGGATTATAAATTTTTCCCTACCCATAGAATGTTCTACAGCAAGAGTGAATTCTAATACAAAACATGATTTGGGTGATAATGATGCATCAATACAGGTCCATCCATTGTTAAAGAAAATGTTCCACTCTTGTGGGAAATGTTGGTAGTAGGGGAGGCTGTGCTTGTGTAGGCACAGGGGGGTCTGTAGGAAATCTCTACTTTCCACTCAATTTTGACATAAACCTAAAAATGCTCTAAATATTAGTTGTGTTTAGAAATGATTCTTCCAACAATAGTCAGTCATGATACTTCTTCTCCTGGCAGTCCTGGGGTTCTGATAGTGCAATGGTTTAGAAGTGTCCCCCAAAGGCCTATATGTTGAAGGGTCAGTCACCAGCTTGTGATGTTGTTGGAGGTGATGGACCTTTACTAGGTGGTCTTAGTGGAAGGAAGTTAGGTTATTGGGGATGTGCCCTTGAAGGAAATATTGGAACCCTGTGCTTCCTCTCTCCTTTACTTCTTGGTTGCCATGAGGTGAATAAGTCTTCTGTAACATGTGCTCCTGCCATGGTGTACTGTGCCCCCCAGACCCAAAGCAGTAGGGCCAAGTGACCCTGGGCATTTACCTCTGAAACTGTGATCCAAAATAAACTTTTCTCCTTCTAAGTTGCTTACCTCAGCTACTCTGTCATGGTGCTGGAAAGCTACAAACAATGAATGAAAGAGCATGATCCTTTTGATAATATGGTCTTCTCTTACTAAATGCATTTCAAACTCCAGATGCAAGTGATTTTCTTTTATCCACATTGTCTGCCACTTAGCATCCATCACCTGAAATGTTTAACACTACCACTGTCTTTACCAGACCTGCCAATGAATATGAATGAGGGTGTTTTAGAACAAATCCTCCAACTCTGGTCTATATCAGGATTGCATCAGAATTTATTAAAAAAAAAAAACAAGCTCAGAGCTCATCCCCGGTCTTGGATCAGATTTTCCAGGGTGTTGTGACAGACCACATTTCCCAGGTAATTAAGAACCACTGGATAAGAATCACTGAAGACAAAGGAACTATTTGTCCAGAGAGGGCAAACACCTGGCACAGCTCCTACCAGGCCTTGTAGCAGACATTACTAATTTATCTTTGCATTCTTTCTCACTAAACCTGAAATAGCTCATCACAACTACTACTTAATTAGAGTTGGCTCAAGAGGGAAAAAAAACCCTATATATTGTTCTAGTCTTCTTTAAATAGTTGGAATGCATAAGCCCATATCCTGTTGGCTTATGGAAAACAAAACTGACCTTGTAACCATATGGTGAAGGACGCCATTCATTTCTTTCCCATTGTTCTTCTCCAAGCTACCATCTTTGTTCACCAGGACAGTTGCAATAGCATCTACCTGATGGCACTGGTTTGACACTTACATTCTATAATACAGCAGTCACACAAGCCCAATAGACAATGTTCTTTTCTTTTTTTAAAATGGTAAATATGTTGTTTTTTTTTTTAAAAAATTAGGATTACATTGAATTTCTAGAAGAATTTAGAAAGAGTTGACATCTTTTTTAAAAATATTTTTAAAATTTGTTTATTTATTCTACTTAGGTATACATGATAGCAGCGTGCACTTTGATTCATTGTACACAGATGGAGCACAACTTTTCATTTCTCTGGTTGTATGTGATGTAGAATCACAACATACATGCGGTCATACGTAAAGCTAGGGCGACGATGTCCATCTCATTCCACCATCTTTAATGTCCCCCTGCTTCCTCCCCCCTCCTACCCCTGTGACCAAAGTTCCTCCATTCTTCCCATGTCCTCCCCGCCTTTATGGATCAGTATCCATTTATCAGAGAGAACATTCGGCATTTGGTTTTTTGGGATTGGCTTACTTCACTTAGCATGATGTTCTCCAACTCCATCCATTTACCTGCACATGCCATAATTTTATTAAGAGTTGACATCTTTATTATGTAAAGGAGATCATGTCATGCTGATGCTAAGAAACCATCCACGTCTCTCCTCATTTGCTTCTGAGCACATGGCTTGGTCTCCACTAACCTCTCTAATAACCTCTCTCATCTGAAGTCACTCTCCTCCTCATTCACCTTCTGTTTTTTCCCCACATCTTGAACATCAAGTTCTTCCCCATCCAAGAGTCCCCACAATTAATCTTCCTTCTTTTAGGAACACTCGATCCCTCCCTATTTCCATCCAGGCTCTTCTCCATCCTTCAGGTTTCAGCTTCTATCTACCTCTTAGAGGAGTCCTTCCTGTCCACCAGAGCTGAAGACAAGTTTGCCTTGACCCTGTTGCTCTTTTTCATACCGATCTCTTCACTTCCTTCCAGTCTTGCTCACAAGCCACCATTACTCTGCATATTCATTTCTTTACTTTTTTTTTTTTTGGTACCTGGGATTGAACTCAAGGGCACTCGACCACTGAGCCACATCCCCAGCCCTATTTTGTATTTTATTTAGAGACAGAGTCACATTGAGTTGCTTAGGGCCTCACTAAGTTGATGAGGCTGGCTTTGAACTTGTGATCCTCCTGGCTCAGCCTCCCAATCCACTGGGATTACAGGGGTGTGTCACTGCCCCCGGCAATTTCTTCACTTTTTAATTGTCTGTTTCTCACCCCAGCTTGCATACTATATTCTGTAAGAACAGAGACTGTATCTCTTAGGGTTATTAATTAAATTTCATGTGGGACACAGAGCAGATTCTCAATATATATTGTTGGTGAATGAATGAATGAATGGGAAAATATTCAAAATCCCATTTTCCTCCATATGCAGGGTGAGCTAACAGTAGAATTCCTGAGCTTTATCATCTGCTACTTTATGAACCTATCTTCTAAGTTTATGTGAATTTCTTCTAATACCTTTCACTTGGGGTTCATGTGAAGGCTCACCAAAGGACAACCACAGTAGTGGGGACTATCGTGAATTAGGTGGCCTTAATGACATGTTCTATTGATGTCAGCCAGCTTCTTCCCTGGCCACACCAGCACTGGCTCCATGGGCTCATATACAATGGGGCAGTGGTGCCGGGGGTAGAATGTATGCATAGGCTTAACATGGACTTCCCTGCACCGATGCTGGTCTCACCAGTGCTGAGAGTCTAGTCTGGTAGCAGCAGAGATCAAGACTGAATCTTTATATAGAACCATGTTCTGGGGGAGCAGCCAGTGAGCTAGTGGCAGGCTGATTACATTAGACTCTTTCCATCACGGAGGGCACAGAAATCAGTCCTAATTGAAATATTCTGGATATAAATTTGCCTTCTTGGCCCATAATCCTTTTGGAAACACCACCTCCAGGGATTCCCAGAATGCCTCATCTACCAACAGGGCATCTCAGACAGTATCACGTCTGATCAAGGGACTCATTTCGTGAGTGCAGCAATGGGCTTCTGTCCACAGCAGAAGCAGTTTTCACCCCATCCTACATTATCCAGAAGGAACTAATCTAAAGACTGAATGGTATACTGAAGACTCAGATAATTTTTATTTTTTGGGTACCAGGGATTGAACTCAGGGGCACTCGACCACTGAGCCACATCCCCAGCCCTATTTTGTGTTTTATTTAGAGACAGGGTCTCACTGAGTTGCTTAGCACCTTACTGTTGCTGAGGCTGGCTTTGAACTCGCAATCCTCCTGCCTCAGCCTCCTGAGCTGCTAGGATTATGGGCGTGTACCACAGAGCCTAGCTAAGACTCAACCATTTTGCTGGTTAGGAGATCGTACCTTAAAGAGACAAGATGAGGGAGATATAAAAGGGCCTAGGCAGCCAAGGGAAGATAGTGAGTGAGGAAGATGGGAGCAGGGCCAGGACAAAGGAGCATGGAGGGGGTCTGTTGATGAGGTCCACTTCCTGCTTGACCAAAGTGCTCGTGGACACAGGAAGGGACACAACCAAACAGACACTTCTGTGCTTGTGCTCCTAAGCGGAGGATACAATACAAAGGTGGACAGAGGAGGCACCAGTCAACAATAACGAGGGGCTTGTGGACAGGGGAGGAGATGGGGAAAGGAAGAAATCCCAGAGACTGTAAAAAGAACAGGACAAAACTTTCCCACTGGATTCCCAGTTCTGGGACCCTTTCTCTTTGGAGACGTCTGTCTCTCTGTCACTTTTGCAGTAAATCTACTTCTTGCTTGCTGTCTCTGTGTCCTGTCCTTGTCCTTCAATTCTTTGCTGAACAGAGACAATGAGCCCAGCACCGCTACATGGTAACAAAGGGTCTTTCTTACAGGATGCAGTAGCTGTTTTCAATAAGAGAGCTGTAGGGTGCTGCTTTCCTTAGTTTTCTTTTTTTTTTTTTAAGGTGGACACACAAGCAAGGGGTACCTCATCTGTTCGTTGTTATGCACAGAGAAAGAAAATACATAAAGCGCTTGGCATATTGCCTTGTATGATAAATGTCTGCTTTATTTTATGATTGACAAAAGAGAAAACTGGAGAGGGGAATTTACTTGCCTAAAGCCACTAAGTGACGAATGCAGGCTCCTACTCTCTGTATGCAAGTACTTTCCTGCTTTTTCATTAGTGGTACAAATCTTCTGTGAGGGGCCCAGAACCCTGGCCTACTCAGGTGTGTCTTGTACAGGTGACATCTCACATCTAGTTTCTGATGTGTGAACACCTGCGTAAATGCTTCTTCCTAGGACCCCTTTTTGTGATTAAAGATTAGCTAATTCAGGTACTGCCACCCAACACAGGTAGAATTTAGAGCTCCTCTTTTTACCCTACAGACCCTCGATGTCCTAAATACAGTGAATACTCCTACATCAATGTTTTTTTCCTAACTCTAGGTGCACTTTGGCATTTCCTGGGTACTTTTTAAAAAGAATATTGATGTGTAAGCCAGGTGTGGTGGTGCATGCCTGTAATCCCAGAGACTTGGGAGCCTGAGGCGGGAGAATCACGAGTTGGAGGTCAGCCTGAGCAATTTAGGAAGACCTTGTCTTTAAATAAAAAGGGCTAGGGATGGGTAGAGCACCCTTGGGTTCAATCCCTAGTACTGCAAAAAAGAAGAAGAAAAAAACAACATACTTGTCTGGGCTCACATCCCCAGAGGTTCTGATTAATTTGAACTGAGCTACGGCCTAGACATTAGTCATTAAGAAACACAAACACACAAACACATCCTCTGGAGTCTACTGTAAGGCCAGAGTTGTAAATACTGTTCTAGATCAGTGTCAACAAATTATAGCCCATGGGTCAAATCATCTGGCTAAAGGCTCGTTTTTGTAAATAAAGTGATTTTTTTTTTTTTTTTTTTTTTTTTTTGCTATCAGGGATTGAACACAAGGCACTGGTACACTCAACCTCTTTTTTTGCAAATTTTGAGACAGAGTCTTCCTAATTTGCTTAGGGCCTCAATGAGTTGTTCAGGTTGGCTTTGAATTCCCGATCCTCCTACTTCAGCCTCCCAAACTGCTGGGATTACAGGAGTGCATCACCACATCTGGTGTAAATAAAGTTTTATTGGAACACAGCCATACCTGTTTGTGTACATACTGTCTAGCTCTGCTTTTGTGCTCCAAGAGCAGAGTTGAGCAATTGCAACAGACCATGTGGCCTCCAAAAGCCTAAAATATTTATTAACCTCTAAATTTACTGAGCATAAAAATATCTGCTAACTAACCCTTTAGAAAAAACTTGCCAATCCTTCTAGAAGTCTGTAGCTACTCCCGGGGTCTTCTCTACCACACTATAGACACATGATTTTATCTGACGATGTAGATAATATATACAGAGCCACCGAAGTGGCTTTCAAACATTTTTAGACCACAAGCTATCATAAGAAATAGGTAGCACATCTGCAGTAGGTTTAAAAATCTGTCTGCAGAGTCTTCACAGGAGTCTTCTTCCCTGGGCTGGACTTAGTGGAATGCTTGTAAGGAATAGAATATTTTAGTAGAAGTGATGAATAGTGACTTTGGAGACTAGGTCATTAGAAAGCACTGTGGTTTTCCTTTGAGTTGCTATCTCTCATGTATTACTCAGGAGATTAAATTAAATAATGCAGGCCAGGCATTTAGCATAGTATCTGGTTCATAGTAAATCTTTAAGTAAATATTAGTTCTAATATTATAAAGATTAATCCCTGATAATGGGCCACCCTATTAGGGATGGTTTTTGCATTTTTAAGGAAAGAATTGGGGACCAAATCCCAAGACTCACTGGAGTCATTAAATTCAGCATTCCAAGTCTACCACTGTGCCTGCCCTTCACAAGCTTTATCTCCTTTAATCATAATAGCTGTGATTGGATGTGCCATTATGATCCTCAGTGTATGGTTAGGGAAAGTGATCAGACAGCTTTTCAGTCCCTAAAGTCACATAGTTAGAGATAAAGGTGGCATGAGAACTCTTAGTCGGTTCAGGCTACAGTAACACACTGCCATACAGCAGGTGGCTTATGAGTAGAGACATTTACTTTTCTTTGTCCTGGAGACTGAATGTCCAAGATCAGGCCAGCACAGTCAGGTTCTGCAGAGGGTGGCAGAGACCTGACTTCTTGTGCACTCACATGGTGGAGAGAGACAGAGGGAGTTGGGGGAGGGGGAAAAACGATTTGTGCTTTCTGGAGTCTCCTCTGGAAGAGCACTGATCCCATTCACCAGGGGCTCCATCTTCACACTCTAATTTTTTGCCAAAAGCCCCATCTCTTAATACCATTTTATTGAGAATTAGATTTTCAATATAGGAACCCTTCTAGTTGGATCCCAGAAAACAGTAGTCTTGCCCACATTTCTGCCCTAAGAGGAAAGTGAGAGAGAAGAAGTGGGCAGCTATTTGGGGGGATGAATCCTTTTTCTTGGTGACAGTGGTTGTGGAGATTAGAAGCCCAGGACTAGGAGAATGTTGTTGGAGGTCTGAGGCTACCCTGCTTAGCAGCACAAGTATAAAAACGAAGTGGACAACCAGAAAAATGAGAAGTTATACTCCATTTATGTATGATGTATCAAAATGCATTCTACTGTCGTGCATAACTAATGCAAAAAAATTTTTAAAAAAAGAGCTGATGAAGAACACACATACACACACACACACACACACACACACTCAAGAAAGCAGCCAGGAGCCCAGCTGTTGGATGGAGACAGGGGAGCCCGAAACCACTGGAGAGTCTCTTCGAAAGCCCAACAGCAAGGTGATGCCTGGAAAGGACACCTGCTGGCCATCTGGTCTTCCATCAGCATCTGCAGGCTCATACCTTTGAGCATTGCCTCAGGACACAGGTGTGGTTCCGAGAAGGATACCTTAAGAACTAGATATAACCTGGGTGGAGGCTGAGACAGGAGGATTGTGAGTTCAAAGCCAGCCTCAGCAAAAGGGAGGTACTAGGCAACTCAGGGAGACTCTGTCTCTAAAAAAATACAAAATAGGGCTGGGGATGTGGCTCAGTGGTCAAGTGTCCCTGAGTTCAATCCCTGGTACCCTCCCCCCCAAAAAAGAACTAGATATAATCTCCTATTCCCCAGATGGTTTATTTATCCATAAATTTATTCATTCATGCAAACATTTGGGGGTCTATTAGAAGGTAAGAACTGTGGGAGAAACAAAAAGAAGGTGGGGTACATGATGGAGCTTTCAAGCAGCATGAAGACCAAGGCCGAATGGGTGCACAATGCTAGGAACGGAACTGGACAGAGGAGGAGGGATCAAGAGTCATGGGTCTCAGCCTGGGAGGTTCCAGAGGATGCTCAGAGGAGAGGACATGGAGGAAGACCAGCTGAATGAATGAATCATCAAGGAACAAATGGATACGTGATGGTGAGCAGAGAGAAAGGAACACAGAAATTATGGCTCAGGAATACCCGGGGTTGTGGAAGCCAAGGAAATGCAGGAGCCACTGGGATGACTGGAAGCCTGGTAGCTTCTGGCAATATTTTGTCCAGCAGAACTTTCTGTAATGATGGAAATGTTATATCTGCATTGCTCAGCATGGAAGCTTCTAGTCACATGGGCCTATTGAATGCTTGAAACGTGGCTAGTGTAACTGAGGAAGTAAGTTTGTGTATAACTTTAATTTAAATTTAAGTCAGCTAGCCTCACTGTGGCTAGGGCTGCCACAGTGCTATCATTAAGCACTTTATGTAGATGATGGGATTATCACAACGATCCTGTTCATCAGGTACCCTTGTTAGCCTCATGTCATGGATAGGGAAGCTAAGGCACAGTGAGTGATGTCACTTGCTCAGGATGACATAGCTAGTAAGTAGGATCTGAGGTGAGACATCCTGGTCCCTGAGCTCATGTTCTCAACTGCTCAACTGGTATGTCAGCACTCTGTACATATGTGTATTTTTGAGGAGATGAGCATCATTATGAAACAAACGTGGTATTAAAAGCTTGTGAGGCCTGGCATGATGGCGCATACCTGTAATTCCAGCATTTGGGGAGGCTGAGACAGGAGGATCAGGAGGATTAGTTCAAAGTCAGCCTCTGCAACTTAGTAAGGCCCTAAGAACTCGGGGAGACTCTGTCACCAAATAAAATACAAAAAAGGGCTGTGGATGCGGTTCAGTGGTCGAGTGCCTCTGAGTTCAATCCCTGGTAACCACTCCCCTCCCACAAAACAATTTTGTGAGATTTTTGACTGTAGAATCACTTACAAAGATCTAAGGTAGCTTATTCTTTGAATTTACGTGTGAACATCCTGATTCAACTCTTTGGAAAAATCCATGGACATTTGCTAAAGACAGTTCACACCTCCCACTGAATGACAGTGCTTAATGAATTCTGGAAATGCAGTAACTGCTTAAGGGACTCCAAACCCATTTCTTGAGGGCACTTAATCCAGGGGAGAACTTCATGATAGGAATGGAGAATAGTCCTGTAGTTAATCAAATGAAGTCAATGGGCATTTTATTTTATTTTTTGGTACCGGGGATTGAACTCAGAGGTACTAGACCACTGAGCCACATCCCCAGCCCTATTTTGTGTTTTATGTAGAGAATGGGTCTCACTGAGGTGCTTACCGCCTCACAGTGGCTGAGGCTGGCTTTGAACTCGCGATTCTCCTGCCTCAGCCTTGGGCATTTTATTTTAATTTTAATTTTTTACCTTCAGATTAGGGAATTGGCAATAGAGCTCACAGCTGGGGATCTAGCTGTATGGATTGGAGAAAGCTCCTGGGAACATCTTTCTACAATCTCAAAGATTGCTGACATTTGGCCTGTCTTGTCAGGAAGCCGAAATTGAATTCTCATGCCAGTGTTTTCTTCAGTAGGATTAATGGCAATTGGAAGAGAGGAGCCTTAGAGTGACATGCCCTAGGGAACGAGTCATAGTGAATGACAGGCTCAGATAGACGTGAACCAGAGGTTCTTAGGGTCATGTGGCAAAGCTACAGGAGATGGGCAAAGGTCATAGGATGTGTAACTTCAAGATGAAAGGCAGGCAAATCACACTGAGATGCAATGTTTGGTTACTAAGGGTTCAATTTTGAAAGATGCGTAAAGACTTCCAGTGAAGCAGTCGGTGTATAAAATACAATGTTCAATTCAGTTGGCTTATTGTCAAAGTATATTCCTCTGAAAGTTCCCACATACAGCTTAGAATGTCCCCGAGTGAAGTCCTGGGAGTAGAAGAAATTTCTAGTTGAATGACATTAGGCCACCCTGCTTCAGGACTTAGCTCTGAATTCCTTCCTTTCCATTTATAAGGCCCCAGATACTCCATGTCAGGCAAGATTTTAGATACTGAGGATATAGCAATGAATAAGTCCAACTAGGTCCCCACTGAAAGCTCACATTCTAGCAGAGAAAAGTTCTAAACAAGAGCATTAAACAAGGAAGATAATTCGGGATAATTTTACCTGGGCTGCCAAAAATAATACAGTGGTTTAGTAATAGAGGGCCATTTCTCCTGGTCTGAGTGATAAAAGGTAACTTCATTCTTTACTGTGAGATAGTATTCCTTCCCGGCTCTGTACACGTGTCTCACCAATCACTCCTTGCAGATTGGAAATGTAAGATGCCTCTGTGCTCTGCCTGGGTGAGTATAAATTTGATTTTCATCTTACTTATTTCATTGCTCACCTATGATTTAATGAAGAGTTGCTGGTCTCCTTTGAATTTCCATTTATTTGAACAGCCATTTCATTTCTTTTCTTTTTTGCTCCCAAGTAGAATCCCTAATTTGGCCTTCCTTCAACCAGGCAGACTTCCTTTCATCCACCTACTCTGGGCTTCATGTTAATGACATTGGATTTGCCATGCTGAAGTGAAAGTTATCATCATTGACAAGTGCTGGGGATCATTTAGATGACTTTGCCCTCTTGTACAGTTAAAAAAACATCAGTCAGACATGGCACTACTTACGCTATAAAAAAGTATCATCAACATTTAGCTGGAATAGGAGGATCCAGCACTAAATAGCACCTGAAAATTTCTGCTTTTACAGAAATACCTGTAAAATACCTGACATTTCAATCAATTAACACACCACAGCAAGAAAAGATCTTCTTCCCCCTCTTCATGGTAACACTTCTGGAAAGCCCAATATGGTAGAATGCTCCTAATGGAGTCATTAATGTAGAAAGACTCAAAACACACAAAAAATCCACACCAGTATATTAAGCTCAGAATCCCTGGATTTGGATGATATTTTTAAGAATAATCTATGGCACCGGGCACAGTGGTGCACACCTGTAATCCCAGTGGCTCTGGACGCTGAGGCAGGAGGATCGTGAGTTCGAAGCCAGCCTCAGCAACTTAGTGAGGCCCTAAGCAACTCAGTGAGACCCTGTCTGAATAAAAATACAAAATAGGGCTGGGGATGTGGCTCAGTGGCTGAGTGCCCCTGAGTTCAATTCCTAGTATCCCCCTCAAAAAAGAGTAATCTATGACAGAAATCATTATTAAGAATAATTGTTATTGAGAATATTATTATTAAGAATCATCTATGACAAAAATCACAATCCTGTGAATAAGGGAAGGTCAGGTAGAAGAGAAAACGGGTAAAATCAGTTTCCTTTGCTGTGTCTCTCTCTTTCACCTGATAGACTTGGCACATCTCTTTCAGCCTTTTTGTCACATACTGGGACACAAAACTTCACAGTGTCTGGATGAGACCATTCAGGATTCCCCTCCCCCTGCCAGGCAGGGAGCATCCTTATCCTATGGCTCCTGCAGGAACTCTTCCCCTTTGCCCACAGAGCCTTCTCCTCCAGCTCACTCTTCTCTCTTCAGTCGTTCCTCATTTCCCATGAGAGAGAGAGAGAGAGAGAGAGAGAGAGAGAGAGAGAGAGAGAGAGAAAAGCATCACCCAGGGTCTCCCTGGCTCCCCTCCATTCTACTCTGCTTTCAGCAGCTACAGTGATGTATCACATCAGTGATGGCCTCTGATTGGCTCCTGTCTTCTTACTCACCCTCAGTTTCTGGTGCCTCTACCTGGTTGCTACCCTGTGGCCCATAAACCCTCCAAGGATTTGTGGAGGATCCAGGTAATTTCTACCTCAGGGGCTTTCTAACCTACTCCTCTTCTTTGGAATTCCCACGATCCTTTGGAATTCCTTTAGATAGAGACCCGAATGGCACCTCCCTCGTGACACTCACTGTGACCTCCTGATCATAGTGGGTTTTCCCTAACTTTATAGTCTTCTTAGTCACTGTAACTCATTATCCTAATTTAGAATCATATATATTTTTTTCTTTACATATGTACTGTCTTTCCCCCTATTATCTTTTAATCGTCGTGTTTTCTTTCTTGATTTGATCACAGAGGCTGCAGTGGGATCCTTCACTCTTTGTGAAGGTCTTCTCAGCTTCCAATAGGGAGATCAATTTGGTAAAGCTGCCATAACTAAGTGGGTGGCTCAAACCACAGAATTGTGTGGGCTCACAGTTCTGGAGTCTGGAGGTCTGAAATCAAGGTGTTGGCTGGGTATGTTTCTTCTAAGGACCAGGAGGGAAGGATGTTCCATGTGTTTCTTCTTGATTATGATATAATTTTTGCCTGACATTTTTGATATTGAACTTGAATGGCACCTCCTCAATGAAGCCTACTATGACTTCTTTATGATACATCTTCACGTGTTTTCCTTGTATGTCTGTCTGAGGTTCCCCTCTTTATGTGGACACTATCCCAATGGATTGGTGCTTATCCTATTAGCCTCATTTTAAGTTGATCACCTCTGTAAAGACTCACAATAGCCAAGCCATGGAACCAGCCCATAAGAGAATGTGGTACACACACCCACACACCCACACCTCCCTCCCCCACACACTCACACACACACACATACACACACACACACTCACACACAAATGGAGTTTTATACAGCCATAAAGAATAATGGAATCATGGCATTTGCAGGAAAATGGATGGGACTTGAGACCATTATGTTAAATAAAATAAGCCAAACTCAGAAAGTCAAGGATCATAGGTGTTCTCTCATAAGTGGAAGCTAGGAAAAAGGAAAAGACAAGGAGGGAAGGGAGTGCGTGGAATCTTGTGAAAGTTGAAAGGATATCAGTAGAATAGAGGAAAGGGACCATGACGAGGGAGGAGGGAAGGGAAAGGGGAAATATTGGGGGATGATATGGGCCAAGCTATATTGTTATATTATGTTATGTATGAATATGTAACAACAAATCCCACCATTATGTATAACTACAATCCATCAACTAAAAATATGGGAAAAAATAAAATGGTGAAAAAATTTTTAAAAAAACCTTTATGTTCCAATAAAGTTATATTTACTGGTGGTTAGAATCCAACACATGAGTTTGTTTGGAAAATAAGATCTATGTAGCCATAACATCTATCACTCAACACAGCACCTGATATGTAGCAGGCACTTGATAAAAATTTCCTGAATAAATAAAAGAATCAAAAGCTAATAGTAGAGGGCTGAAGGGGACACACTGGATTGGTAAGTTTTCATAAAGTGGGGTGATGGATTAAAGCTCTGTTGTTTATTTGTAACCACTAACTCCATGTGGCTAGTGAGCACTTGAAACAGTTAATTCAAGTTGAGTTGTGTTATAACTGCAAAACACACACCAGCTTTCTGACTTAAAAAAAATATATATATATACATTAAAAAACTTCACAGCATAGAATATACTCTTAGCTTTTCAACTGCTTGTATGTTGAAATGATAAATTTTGGATATATCCAGGGAAATAAAATGTATTATTGAAATTAACTTTGCCTGCTTAGTTTTACTTTCTAGAATAATATGTTTACTTGTTTCTAGGAAATTTTAAATGGCATGCATTGTATCTGTATGGAAAGTGCTGGTGTAAGATGTGTTTGGAACATAGAGGAAGAGTTGGAAATGGGGAGAGGAAGGAAAAAGAAGCTTGGAAATAGCAAGAATTGTATTTGTTTGTGTCCTGAAATATCTTGGCCTGATCAGACACAATGAAGAGACCCAGTTGAATCACTGGCCACCCTCCTATAATCGCTTCCATTACAGGAATATGTGTATCTCTCATCATGCTAAGTAAAATTGGCCCTCCATAGCCAGGAATTCCATATCCACAGATTTAAAACAAACATGTCTGTACTGAATGTGAGTAAACTTTTTTCTTGTTATTATTTCCTAAACAACATAGTATAATAACTATTTGTGTGGCACTTCCATTGTCATTAGGTGCTATAAGTAATCTAAAGAGGATTTAAAGTATAGAGGAAGATGTACATAGGTTTTATGAAGATATCACACCATTTATATAAGGGATGTGAGCATGCACAGATTTTGATAACTATGGGGTCTGAGAATGAATTCCCTATAGATACTGAGGGATGGCTACTCCATAGGCAGAATCTTATTTTAATCCTTATGATCTGATGTAATTAATGTGGATTCTTTTTTTTTTTTTTTGGTACCGAGGATTGAACTCAGGGGCACTCGACCACTGAGCCACATCCCCATCCCTATTTTGTGTTTTATGTAGAGACAGGGTCTCACTGAGTTGCTTAGTGCCTCGCTGTTGCTGAGGCTGACTTTGAACTCGCGATCCTCCTGTCTCAGTCTCTCAAAGTGCTGGGATAATGTGGATTCTTATTATTACTACTGTCCTCATTTCACAGGTGAGGGGAGTGGAGTAGCAGAAGTTCAGTCTGAGGGAGATGTAGAAGGGCCTAGGCAGCCAGAGCGTGATGGCTTGTGAGGAGGTGGAGGTGGGGGGAGGGGGGCAGGGGCAGAACAGAGGAGCATGGAGAGGGTCTTCTGAGGAGCTCAACTTCCTGCTTGATGAAGGTGCTCCTGGACACAAGCAGGGACCCAATCAGACAGACACTTCTGTACTTGTACAGGGGACCCAATAGAAAAACAAAAACAGACATGTGGACAGAGGGGGCACCAATCAGTAATAGTGAGGAGCATGTGGACAGGGGAGGAGATAAGGAAAGGAGGAAATTCCAGACACCATAAAAAGAACAGGACAAAATTCCCTGGCTGGACTGCCAGGTCTGGGGCCCCTTCTCTTCAGAGAAGTCTGTCTCTGTCTCTCTGTCACTTCTTGCTTGCTATCTCTGTGTCCTGTCCTTCAATTCTTTACAGAATAGGGACAATGAAGTCAGCAACCCTAGACAGTAATAAGGTTATTTCCCCAAAGTTATTCTAGGTGGTGATTTAAACCCAGGCATTCTATCTCCAGAACCTCTTCCCTTTCACTCTGTTTCCTTTTTCATGAGAGAATGGTCTATTTGGAGAGGGGAAAAGTACTGAGAGGAGCTAACAGCCGAGCTGGGGAGTGTAGAACCCCGTGGGAAAGAAAATCCCAGCTCCTCCCCGGTCTGATCAGGACTCAGCCTCATCAGACACAATGAAGTTGAGTCACTGGCCACCTTCCTATAATTGCTTCCATTGTTAGAACAATGATGAAGCAGAAAGCAGAGCAGCTGTGGCATCTGCAGTCGCTTGAAGAGGATAAAGAAAGGGGCAGAGTTGTAGTAAGCATGATTCAATTTTCGGGGAAGCTCCAGGGACTGGAAGTCAAGCAGAAAGCAACTACAGATACAAAACAATTAGCTATGGCGGTCTCTCTCTCTGCTGGGGCGGAGCCCCAGCAAAAGCTCTTTGGGATGTGAGAAAATGAGCTCGGAGACTAGAACACCTTCCCTTTCACTGCAAAGGCATTTGAAGGCACTTGCGAGAACTAACTGCAACAAGGGCTTGCAGATCCTTCTTCCTGCATCTTATGGTTAATACTCTTCAAGGAGAGTATCTCTTGTGCTCAGAGGGGTGTATCAAGCAGTAACTTGAGCAACTGGGTGACTCCCTCCTCTTCTCCGCACACTGACTTCCCTCAGGGAGCAAATAAAAACAAAACTACATTTTTTTTTTTTTACACCTGATTTGATTTTGAAAAAGTTTATGCAGACTGCTGCACAGTCTTAGCAGAGAGGTCTGCCCTTTGTGAATTACAGAGACATGTGCTTGAATCCCAGTCTCCCAGCTTATTAGCGGACAGCCCTGGGACAAATCCAATCAGTAGTTTCCTCCTCTACTAAATGGAGTTTTCTTCAGTATAAACCCTCATGAAATTGGTATTTATTATTAAGTTATAACCTGCATAGGAAGTACTTGGCCCACCCACACACTCAACAGCTATCTCTTGCTCTCTTATTATGTGCGAGGCTTGTGCCAGTCCTGTTATTTATTGTTCTTTATAGATTCCTTAGGCCCCAGCCCAGATTTATGGAATCAGACTTTTTAGGGTGGAGCCTGGGAATCATAGTTGAAATGATGAGCTCCTCGGGTGAGTCCTTATTCAAGAATCAGGATGGAAATTGGAGAACCCACAGGCCATAAGCTAATACCTCAGTAGTGGTACTACTATCTCATTTCATTAAGAAAGAAAGAAGATGGTTTTTCTACCTATTGGCACTAATTATCAGCGCTCTAGTATTGGCTGAGCGAATGTTTCCATTCTCTGAAGTTTCTAGGTGGTTGTTGATCCGGGCTGCCCATTAGAATCCAGGAGGAGGGAAGAGCAGGAGACTTTTAAGGAATACCGATTCCTAGCCATACCCTGGCACAATTATATTAGATACTGCATTGGTGGGACCTGGGAATTGCTATTTCTTAAAAACAGAGGTTTACAATGTTCAATATCTATAGCAATCAGATGTTGAAAAAATATAGATGTTGAACAAATATAGCAAAACAGATGTTTGTTGCAAATCAAAACTACTCTA
Source organism: Xerus rutilus (assembly GCA_028644305.1). Classification (NCBI taxonomy): domain Eukaryota; kingdom Metazoa; phylum Chordata; class Mammalia; order Rodentia; family Sciuridae; genus Xerus; species Xerus rutilus. The sequence goes on from CM053413.1 coordinate 47,724,353, forward strand.
AGGATTTTATCTCACTCCAGTCAGAATGGAAATTATCAAGAATACAAGCAATAATAAGTGTTGGTGAGGATGTGAGGAAAAGGATACACTCATACATTGCTTGTGGGACTGAAAATTGGTGCAACCACTCTGGAAAGCAGTATGGAGATCCTCAGAAAACTTGGAATGGAACTAGCATTTGACCCAGCTATCCCATTCCTTAGTTTATACCCAAAGGACTTAAAATCATCACAGTATAGGAACTCAGCCACATCAATGTTTATAGCAGCTCAATTCACAATAGATAAACAATGGAACCAACCTAGATGACCTTCAACATATGAATGGATAAATAAAATGTGGTATATATACACAGTGGAATATTACTCAGCCATAAAGAATGAAATTATGGCATTTGCAGGTAAATGGATGGAACTAGAGAATATCATACTAAGTGAAGTAAGCCAATCCTAAAGAACCAAAGGCTGAATGTTTTCTCTGATAAGTGGATGTGGATCCATAGCTGGGAGGGGGGAGGAGTAGGGAAGAATGAAGGAACTTTGGACTGTGAGGGGAGGGGTGGGGCTGTGGGGATGGGAAGGACAGTAGAATGAGACCAACATTATTACCCTATATATATGTATGATTACACTAGTAGTATGACTCAGCACCATGTTCAGCCAGAGGAATGAGAAGTTATGCTTCATTTGTGTACAGTGTGTCAAAATGCATTCTACTGTTGTGTATAACTAATTGGAACAAATTAAAAACATGCTAAAAGTGGAGGTTTAGGTGCACAAATCTTAAACATCTAGCTCACTAAATTTTTATATGTGGATACACACATTGAACCACTCTCTGGATCAAGGAAGGCAGGAACTATGTCTAGTCCTCTGGAAAGCTTCCTCCTGCCTCTTCTAACCAGTGACACACAGGATCCATGGATACAGTTTTGAGATCTCCCGGCAGTGATTCTAACCTACAGCTGGAGCTGAGAAGCCCTGATTTAGATTCTGCCACCTCCCACCACATCTGTGAACTTGTCTTTGGGCAATTTCTTCATGAGGTGAGGGAGAACAGGAAATTACAGGCTGAATCTTAATTAAGTTAATTATCCAGGCAAAGAGGAAATCGAATCTTCTAACCCAAGCTTCTCATTGTTGTCTGCACTTGCTGGTTTCATTCCTGACTTAGGATTTCCTCCGTGCCTGTTTCTTCATGAGCCTCCAGTGAATTGCTACCCTTCTGAGGTCTGTGTCCCTGCCCCTCCACCTGAAGCCAGTCGCTGCTTTCATCTGTAGCAGAAAGGCCAACAAGAAGAAAAGGTGGGAGTTGTTCATTTCCTTTGTGCTAAGAAATCCCTGGGACAGTCTGGTGAAGGCTACACTTCATCTTAGCCATTTATTTATTTATTCTTTAATATTAGGAATTGAACTCAGGCGCATTTAACCACAGAGCCACATCCCCATCTCTTTTAAAAAATATTTTAGTTAGAGACAGGGTCTCACTGAGTTGCTTAAGGCCTCACTAAATTGCTGAGGCTGGCTTTGCATTTGTGATCCCCCTGCCTCAGCCTCCTAGCCGCTGGGATTACAGGAGTAAACCACCACGCCCAGCTTAGCATAATGTTTTCATGCATGAAGTGAGACTTGCAGAATTGCAAAACCGATTCCATTGATACATAGACACAAAAAAATAATTTGAAACCCAATTTTAATTATGTGCTTACTTATTAACTCACTAAATCAGACCTAGCAACAGATTTAAAATCTATGTAGTCATGAGGATAAACAATATTTCAAACTATTGGCAACAACTGCCAATATGATATGCAAGTATTTGTTAATATGATTGTAATTTGTGGCCAACATTCATAATTGAGTGCAATGCTAAGTTTCAGGTAAAGGTTAGTCAATAGAAAGATGAAATTTTTTCCCCTCCAATTGACTCCATGAGCCTCCTAAATGTGATTTGTATTCTGCTTTTGAAATGCCCCCTGAATCTCCTGTGTAAGACTTTCTAGATCATAAGTCAGTTGAAGGTAATGAACTTGGTGGTTTTTCCCTACAAAGAAGCTGAGGTAGGGAGGCTAAAGTGGCTGCTGGAGATCAACAGCTGGCAGGGGAAATAGAATCCCCCAACGTCCACACTCCTAGCAGGTTGGCATGAACGGATTATTCCCCATTTTTGTACTAGGTTTGCATCCTGTGTTTATTATTCATGGTGTTGCTTTATATTCTAACAGCAAAATGCATGACTGCAGAATTCATTCCTGTTTTGTGGCCTCACTGTCCTATTGCAGCTACTCAATGACAACTTACAAAAAAGAAAAACCAAGGCATTCTTCAGCGAGAGCTTTTCCGTCCTTCTAAAACATCTACAAACACTTATCTGCGAAACAGGATCATGCTACCAATTCTCTGCATCTTTAGTGTTGCACTTTAAAATGTTTTGTTTGACACTGTTTTTTTTTTTTTTTTCATTTCGGTAGATACACTTCTTGCTTGAACAAATACACAGAATTTCAACTGTATGGTTGTATCGAAATTTTAAACTATTCCTCAATTGGTGACCTTTTGATTATTTCTGGTTTTTTCCTATTAGAAACAATATTGATCTCATGGAAGTAGTGAATAGAATATTGGTCATCAAAGCCTGGGAAAGAGGGGAAAAGGAGTTTGGAGAGAAGTTGGTGGCTAGAGGGGGACAGAGGGATAGGAGGAATAACTTCAAATGTTCTATATAGTACATCAGGATAACTATGGTTGCCCGCAATTAACTGTATAATTCAAAATAGCTAATAGGATTTTGAATGTTCCTGTCACAAAGAAATGATCAATGTTTGAGGTACCAGTAAACCTGAATTGATCACTACACATTATGAGCATGTATTGAAATATCACATTGTACCCCATAAATATATTCAATAACAATATGTCAATTAATTTTCTTTTTTTGGTACTGAGGATTGAACTCAAGGACATTCAATGACTGAGCCACATCCCCAGCTCTTTTTGTATTTTATTTAGAGACAGGATCTCCCTGAGTTGCTTAGGGCCTCACTAAGTTGCTGGCTTTGAACTCACGATCCTCCTGCCTCAGCCTCCTGAGCTACTGGGATGACAGGTGTGTGCCACTGTACCTGGCTCAATTATTTATTTATTTTTAAAATGGCATATATTTTTTAAAATCATGCATATATTTCTTTATTCTCATATATGGATATTTCTGTAAGGCAGATTACTAGAAGTGAGATTATTGGAGCAAATGGAGTTTCATTTAATTTTGAAGATATCTTATTTCTCTCCAGAAGGTGGTGCCTATTTATATTCCCCACAGCACGCCGCAAGGGTGCTGGTTCCATGCTCTCCCGCAAATACAAGGTATTAGTAGCCTTTATTTTTAATCCTTGCCAATAAAGTGCAAATTTTGACAATGCCGCCAAGCTTGCATTTCTTTGATGATTAGCAACGTTGAAGCTTCTTCCTTATTCTTGCTGCGTCTTCGTATTTATTTGTTGTTTATGCCCTCTGCTCAATTTCCTGTTTGGGTTACAGACATGTTTCTTCAGTGATGAATGGATAAATAAAGCTATATTTTTCACCTCTGAATTTCAGTTCTTCAGCTTTCCTCCTGAATTGGATTAGCTAAGAGTTGAGTCATTGCTACTTGTATAAAAAATGAGCAGCCAAAAATCCTTTTGGAATGAGAGAGGGTGATAAATTAAGTACACTTTTTAAAGTCTGTAAAATATGATTCGATGCAACTCGCCTCGGATCTTCCCTTCAACTCTCCCAGAGACGCTAGGAACTGACATCCCTCTCTATTTTCCTGAGTCCTTGACAACCGGTCATAAATTGTGCTCTATAGCGGTCCTCTGACATAGTTCAATATTATTGCCACCATTTCCTGCAAGGAGGGACTGGCCAGAGGGGTGAAGACTCAAGGTCGTGAAGTTAATGGATGCAAATGAAAGCCAACCTCTAACCTGCCCAGTTCTGACAATTTCAGAGAAATTATAACATTGGGTCCTTCTCATAGGGAAGAGATCGCTGATGGCTGTGTAGCCTTGCACGATGGCGGAATCACTGTTCATTGTGTCCTTATACTTTGAAAGCAACACTGGCTCCATTTACAGAGCTTTTATCAAACGCCAGACACTGTGTATTTCAGATGCATTATTTTCTCTAATTCTCATAAACTCTGTGAGATTATGGGAGGGGTTTTATTTGGTTGGTTTTTGTGTTGTTTTTACCCAGACCGTTCCTAGTAAAAGACTACCATTTCTTTTAGAAGGATGACCTTGTTTTCACTATATTTAGTCTTGGCAGGACCTGTCAACTAGGGAGCTTTGTCAAGAAGTGACACTGTAACCTAGCATTCCCGGTGTCTCCTCCAGTACTTCAAACCCATCCTGTCAGAGCTGATCCTTCTGGGGGTGATCCCCCGAGGGGACTGTTTCATTAGTCCTGGTTACTTAGATCCCTGGAGGTTCCTGGCTTTCAGATTTTTCTAAAAATGTTTTGTATCTGTTTTTATTTTAATTCTCCGAATTCTACATGTCTTTTCAATATCTTCTCCTTGAGTGGAGTCAATCAGCTTTTAGGTATTCTTATTAGTCCCATTTTACAGATGAAGTGATTGAGGATCTCTTGGCTAGCAAGTTATAGAGGTGAGACTACCCACAATCTGTTCAATACTGAAAAGTTCTTATACACTGAGATGTAACCAAGGTCCAAGGCAAGCTCGTACAGATAGAGGCAAGCACGCCTGCCAACAAACTTGGGAAATTTCTTTGCAACAAAACAATTCAATTAAAAAGTCCTTTTCACAATGAGAGAATTGTGTGACAACATTAAATAGCTTTATATCATGGTTAATTAATTGCTCATTTTGTGAAGTTTTGCTACATGATACTGTGCAAGTTCTTAATAGTGGAGAGATGATTTACAGAAACAGCATCCACATTGTTAGTTTTGGGGTCCTAACAAGGGAAGACTTTGCCTTCCTGGTTACTTCTTTGGAACTGCTATTTAGCTATTCTGAATGGATGCCAGAAGAACTGTAAGAAAGCCAATCACTGCAGGGCTGTGATTTCAAGGGCAAAGCAAAGAAATGGAGGGGAAAGGGAGAAGATGTCACTTTGCTCAAAGCAAGAAACTTCTGAGAGGAAAAAAAAGGAGGGTTGCTTGCAATATATTAGGTGCCTGCTTAGGTGTGCAGAGAAAGTAAGTTAGGAAATAAAAATATTTGGCCAAATTCACAGATATAAATAAAATAAGATTGGGCTAAAGTCCGAAAGAAAAGATTTCTAGAAGCAAAATATTCCTGTCATTTTAAGTTTTTGCTTGTACAAAAATCTCTTGCCAGGTATGACATTGACATTTCCTGGAGCCAGGAAAACCGTTATTTAGAAAAAGAAAGTTTCTATTTATAGAGGAAAAGAGATGTGAGAAACAGTACCAATCACAATGAATGGATCTCACTTGAGTCCATACACTGGGCTCTAGTTTAACCAAAGTATTAATAGTTCTGCATATACTGGGCGCAGTGGTGCACGCCTGTAATCCCAGAGGCTCGGGAGGCTGAGGCAGGAGGGTTGCTGGTTCAAAGCCAGCCTCAGCAACAGCGAGGCGCTAAGCAACTCAGTGAGACCCTGTCTCTACATAAAACACAAAATAGGGCTGGGGATGTGGCTCAGTGGTCGAGTGCCCCTGAGTTCAATCCCCGTTACCAAAAAAAAAAAAAAAAAAAAAAAATCCACATGTACAAAAAACTCTTGGAAATATGACTATATGTGTAGGAAAGGATAGGGTCTATTTTAATCTTATTTTAGGTATGATGATGGTTTCATGGTTATGATTACATGTTGCTTTTTAAAAAGTCCTTATCTTCTCAAGACACATACTGAAATAAATTCACAGTATGATGTCTGAATTGTGCTTCAAAATAATCTGAGGATAGGGGCTCGAGTAGGGGCAAAGGATGACCATGACCTATCAGGTGACATGTAATGAAGCCTGGATGGCAGCTACATGGGGGCTTATTACACTATCTTTTTACTTTAATGTGCATCAGAAATATCCCGTAATGAAAAGCTAAATAAAGTCAGCAAAAATTTTGTTTCTTAAGCTAGGGGTTAAGCATTCATTGTATTATTTATTATTCTTTAAACTCTATATTATATACACTACTTTGTATATAAGATAAACCCATGTTATTGATTTTTTTAATTCAGCCAATGTCTGAAATGTTTATTAGGTTTTGAATGTACTTCGTATGAACCTCATATCAAACATTTCAAATGTCAGGCTTTGGACAAGTGATTTCAACTCTTTGCATCTCCTTCTTTAAAATTGAGATAAGGATAAAGCTTAACTTGTAAGCTTTTTTAGTTTTTAAAAACTAAAAATCAGCTTGGCATGGTGGCTCACGCTTGTAATCCCAGCACTTTGGGAGGCTGAGACAGGAGAATCGCGAGTTCAAAGCCAGCCTCAGCAATGGCGAGGCGCTAAGCAACTCAGTGAGATCCTGTCTCTACATAAAACACAAAATAGGGCTGGGGGTGTGGCTCAGTGGTCGAGTGCCCCTAAGCTCAATCCCTGGTACCATAAAAAAAAATCACAAAACTAAAAATCCCTATAAAGCATGAAGCCCAGTATAATAGGTATTATAAAAACTCAGTTCATATTCTACTTATGCTCTGTTACTATTAGTATTATGATTATTAATAATAGATATGAAACATGTTGAGGAATTTATTGGTTCAACATTCATTAAATGTCTATTTTTTTTTTGGTACTTGGGATTGAACCCAGGGGTGCTTAATCACTGATAACATCCCCAGCTCTTTTCACTTTTTTATTTTGGGAAAGGATCTTGCTAAGTTGCTTAGGCCCTTGCTAAGTTACCGAAGCTAGCCTCAAACTTGTGATCCTCCTGAATTAGCCTCCTGAGGTGCTGGGATTACAGGCATGCATCATTATGCTTGGTCTATTGGTTTGTTTTTTTGTTTGTTTTAAAATATTTTTTAGTTGTAGATGGACACAATATCTTTATTTTTATTTATTTATTTATTTACTTACTTATTTTTCTGTGGTGCTGAGGATTGAACTCAGTGCCTCACATATTAAACAAGCACTCTACCTCTGAGCTACAACCCCAACTCCTATTATGTTTTTAATACATCTTTGGGGGACTTGTTTTTCCTTTTTAGGAAATTGTAAAGCCTTCAAGATTTGGGGTCATATTTTAAACTTGAGTAATCTCCATAATGACTAGTTTAGTGCCTACAATTTAAAACTATTTGCTGAAGAATTAAACATTATATTACATTTGCTTGAATCACAAAAGACACCATATTGGTGCTGTGTTGCAGTAAAAGCCAGTTCACGTGTTTTTTGGAAATCACTGGTGCACGCCTGGAATCTCAGTACTTTGGGAGGCTGAAACAGGAGAATCGCGAGTTCAAAGCCAGCCTCAGCAACGGTGAGGCACTAAGCAACTCAGTGAGACCCTGTCTCTACATAAAACACAAAATAGGGCTGGGGGTATGGCTTAGTGGTTGAGTACCCCTGAGTTCAATCTCCAATACCAAAAGAAAAGAAAAGAAAAGAAATCACTAGTACAATCCCAGCAGCTAGGGAAACTGAGGCAGAAGGATTTCGAGTTCAAAGCCAGCCTCAGCAAAAGCAGGGATCTAAGCAATTCAGGCAGACCCTGTCTCTAAATAAAATATAAAATAGAGCTGGGGACGTGCTTCAGTGGTCCAGTGCCCCTTGGTTATCATGAAAAGAGCAAGCCTGGCCCCGATTCCCTCTCAGACTTGCTGTCCACCGTCTGAACTCACCTTGAATGTGCTTCACAAACAATGGCATCGCCATATTGTGATGCAGTCAAGGGGGCCCTCCCCAGAGGCCAAATGGATGTGGCCACCCACTCACCAACTTTCAACCTCCAAAACAAGACAAACAAAACTTTTTTTTGTAAGTACCTAGTTGATTTTATTATACCAATAGAAAATAGACTAAGAAAGAGAACATCTGGAAAAATCTAGGAAGTACACAGTTCAGATGTCCAAAGATAGTTTTTTTTTTTTTTAATGGGAAGACAGAGTTTTATGCAAAGTCAGAATATTTCCTATCATTTTCCTGCTACACGGTAGGTCTGGAGAATCAAGATACTTTGTCCTTTTTTTTTTCTTTTCTTTCTTTTTTTTTTTGATACTGAGGATTGAACTCGGGGGCACTCAACCACTGAGCCACACCCCCAGCCCTATTTTGTGTTTTATGTAGAGAAAGGGTCTCACTGAGTTGCTTAGCACCTCGCCATTGCTGAGGCTGACTTTGAACTTGTGATCCTCCTGTCTCAGCCTCCTAAAGTGCTGGGATTACAGGTGTGTGTCACTGTGCCCAGCACTTTGTCCTTTTCTAAAAGTGATGTTACATTACAAATTGTTACCCAAAGAAGACTTTATTGCTGTTTTCTCTCATTTTTCTATAATGAAAGCAAACATTTTTCTTTTTTTTTCTTCTGGTACCGAGGATTGAACCCAAGGGCACTTAACCACTGAACCACATCCCCAGCCCTTTTTTAATATTTTATTTAGAGAGAGGGTATGCCTGAATTGCTTAGGGCCTTGCTTTTGCTGAGGCTGGCTTTGAACTTATGATCCTCTTGCCTCAGCCTCCTGAACTGCTGGGATTACAGGTGTGTGCACTATGCCTGGTTTGAAACTAAATGTTTTGAAAAATGATATAATTGGGACACAGAGGTAACATGCTTTTTATCTTTTAGATTTAGACTTAAAGGTATCAGAACAATTAGCTCAAGAGTTCATTTATTTCCTCATCATCTGATCTTTTTGAGTATCTAACATCCATCATGTTGCTTGATTGACTTTTCCGACTGAATCAGTGGATGTTTTGGAGAGAGTCAGAGCATTACAAAGTCTTGAAAATATTCTGTTTATGTTTCAAGGGATACAAATTCCTAGTGGTAAAAATGCAGATTATAGAAATGCAATAGTTCATAAGACCAACCTTAGGTGGGAAGAAAAAGATCAGTGAGAGGCAAGGTGTGGGCCACCCAAGCCAACCCTTCACTCTTAGACTGTCTCAGGATTTCTCAGCAGTGGGACAATTTTTTTTTGCAGCAACACGCATAGAATAACTACACGTTGGAGCTGGTTGATTTGTGTTTTCCTTTTCTGCATGCAAATATCTCTACTTCATTTACCTTTCATTCAACCGACCCACTACCTTAAAGACAACATAGATAAAATAACCAATGAAGAACTATATTATTTATTCATCACCAAGGAAGATGGGATGAGATCTACTGGAGTTCCGTACAGGATCTCACACGCTGTCATATTAAACACATATTTGTTGAATGAAAGAATAGATCAATTCCAAATGTTCTGGTAACAATTCAAATGAATCCTGTGGTATTTGGCATTTTTGTGTACAACAGGATACACCTATCACATCCCTGGCCCTGCGCTTCATCTGTATTAGGTATGCCTCCTAAACATGTCCACTTAGAGGTATCAACACCAACTGCACAAGGGATGAAGTTGTGGCTCAGTGGTAGAGCACTTGCCTAGCATGTGTGAATCACTAGGTTTGATTCTCAGCACTACGTATAAATAAAATAAAAGTACATTGACAACTAATAACATTAAAAAAAAAACAATTGCACAAAAGACAAATCTTGACTCCACCCATTCCCAAACTCATTCCTTTGTGGTCTTCAAAAATCCAGCAATACTTCTTCTGGGTAAATATCCCCAAAATGAAATCATTACCTTATAAAGATACCTACACTTTCGTGTCAATTGCAGCACTATCCACCACAGTCAAGACATGGAAACAATGTTATGTGTTCACTGATAGACTAATTAATAAATAAAAACCGTGATACATACAAATAAGGAAATATTATGCAGCCCTAGAAAGTATGAGATCCCACCAGTAGCCATACGTGGATAAGCATGCAAGGCACTATGATAAATTAAATAAATTAAATCCAAAAAGAAAATAATTGCATGATCTCACTTAGATGCATAATCTAAAAGAACAAAACAAAACAAACAACAACAATAACAAAAGACCTCCACCTCCATCCCAGTGCTCATATTTAAAAAGCTGGAAATCATCAGTGTATCCACTTGGCTCCCACACTCCATATCCAATCCAGCAATCACTCTTGTTAGCCTTTGATCTGTTTCCTGCTGAATCTGAGAGACTAGGTATCTCCAAAGGACTTGACCACAGGACAGATTCCTACCCACTTTCCGGACAACCACCATCCAGGCCAGTTTTCACAGAACAGCCAAGGGCGATCTTCTCTAGGTACAAATAAAATCTTATTACCATTCTGCTTAAATCCACCAATCCTGCTGCAGGTCAGATAAAATCCACACTCAGCCTCCTGGTCTATAAGACCCTGTAAGATCTGGATCTTTTCCACCATTCTGACTTCACTTATCATCACTTTCCTCCCTGTCCTGTGTGTCCCTATAAAACATCACGCTCATTTTCTCCTTGTTTATCCCTGTGCCTGGAAACCTGTCTCCCACGGAATTCATGCCTGCCTCCTTCTCCAGGTTTAGTTCTTAGACCCAGTGTCGCCTTTTGGAGGGATTTTTTTTTTTTTCCTGCTGATGACTACAGCTAAAAAAATTGCTCCTTTTCTCCTGTACACTATCCGATTATCTTTTATTTTCTTCATGGCACTCACTACCAGCTATAATTATCGCATTTCATCAGTTACATGTTTATTGTTTGTCTTCTCTCACTAAAATGAAAGCACCATGGAACCATTTATCTTGTTAACATCTGTCACATCCTCAGCATCTGGCACAGTGGCTGAAGCATCGTAGGTGTGCAGTAAATGATGGTCCTATTAAGAAGCAAATCAATGCATTTTTTTTTTTTTTTTGGTACTGGGGATTGAACTTAAGGGCACTCAACCACTGAGCCACATCCCCATTCCTTTTTAATATTTTATTTAGAGACAAGGTCTCACTGAGTTGCTTAGGGCCTCTCTCAGTTGCAGAGGCTGTCTTTGAACTTGCAATCCTCCTGCCTCAGCCTCCCAAGGTGCTGGGATGACAGGCGTATGCCACCATTTGAAAACCCCACCCATTTAAGTGTCTGAGCACCCACCACGAACAAGGAGCTAGCTCCCTCAGCCCACCTCAGCCCCGTACAAAGGTGAAACAATTTCCATGGTTTGCAGGTTTGCAGACTATTATCTTTCAACATAAAGGAAATGGCCAGGAATTGGCTGCTTTTCTGGAAAGGTCTAAAAGAGCAAAATCCAGCTCTTTCTCTCCTCCAGCACAGCTAGTGGAGTTCCTGGAGTGCCAGTCGGAGGGTTTTCCATGCCTGACAGTTGAGTCACTATCGCTCATGCGGGTGCTACTGTCAACTTTATGAAGATGCAGACAGGAGGCCGGGTGGGCTCAGTGAGTCAAGCCAGCTTTGGCAGATCTGGAGACTCCAATCCTTTCTGATCCTCCAGGGCTGGGAGGGGGATGACACATGCCCACCCTCAATTTCTGGAAGACAGTGCAGCCCACGTTCTCAGGAGGGAAAACATATTGTCAGTCTTACCAGGAGCATTTTGCTCTCAGCAGGCAGTTGGCACTGCTGTGCGTGGATATCACATTTCCTTCTCCGAGTCCGTGGGAGGCCTCCCGGAGCGTGAGAAGTGCAAACAGAAAGGGGTATATTTGTTGCACAGAAGCTGGCTCTGGGCTCAGGTGTTTGCTTTAAAATGCGGCAGCTTGGTGTGCAGATCTGTGATTTCAAAACATTTCTAATGGGGGAAAGAAACGAGGATACCTACCCGACATGAAGACTCCTTGGGAAAATTCTGAGTTCATGGTGAGGCCATGTGGGTTTGAGTGACAGGCTCCTGTGGTAAGTACTCCAAAGTCTTTTGCTAATGGTGGAAAGAAAGACCCAGATCCTATCTAGGCCTCACCTGGGATCTGCATGGCCCAGTCCCTGCCTGCCTGTCTTTCTAACTCTTCTTCCACCATGTCCTCACTGGCCCTGTGCTGGTTATGCAGACCTTCTTTAACCCCTCATACTTCTATATTCTTGTGGCCCAGGGCCTTTGCACATCCTGTTCCCTCCAACCTATATGTCCCTCCCTCCCTCCCTGCTTCACCTGGGGAAGAGTTATGCATCCTGTATACATCAAACCCAAGGATCACATTAAGAGAAACTACCTCTGGTCTCCAAGTCAACATCTCATTCCCCCATGGAGCTCTATTTCTTTCCTTTAGTGCTTTAATCTCCATTTATAACTATAAACTCATGCCTATCATCTTCAGATCAATTTTAGTTTCCTTCAATGAACTAACTATATAGTGCAGAGGTGCAGGAATTATATCTGTTCTTATTTTCCATGATATCCCCAGTCCTAGCATACTGTCCACCTTCAGCAAGCAATCATTAAATGTAAATAACTGGGTTATTTGCAAAAAAAAAAAAAGGTGATGCATTTCTGGAAAACACACAGTCTAAAATAGATAGCTACTAGCAAAGAAGATTCATCTACTATTGTGCTAAGCAGATGTGAGGGTCATTAATCATTTTTATTTTATTTTTATTTTTATATTTAGCAAAACATTTCCAACTCTGTACTTGTAAACTTAAGATAGGATTCGATTTACCATAATCTTGGGCTGGGTGGGATTATATGACTCATTTAAACAAATGAGTTGTGAGCAAAAGGGCTATGTATCCCTTCTAAGTTAGAATCTTTCTTTCCAGGAGCAAGACTCCTTGGAGCTTTCTTTTGCTCTGGCATGAAGGGAGGATGATTTGAAATGGGGGATTCACCATCAGCCTGAATTTTTAAGTAACCACTGTGAACAAAGCCTCCTTGTTAATTTCCAGTGGACACATAACACAAAAGAGAAATAAACCTTTTTCTTATAAATCACTGAGATTTGGGTTTATTTGTTACCACAGCATAATGAAGCTTATGCTGACTAATGAAAGAGCTGAAGCCAAACTTTTTTGCTCTAAAAGTAAGACAAGCAATAGTAAGAATGGCAAAAACAATAATGGATATTTGTTAACAGGTTACTATGTGTTGGGAATAGTTAGAATGGTGTAAAGGGAAGATATTTTAAATGTCAGTATACAAATAGAGAAATTAGATTCTTAAAGGTCATGCAAATGGTACAAAATCAGCTTGTTTGTAAGAGAGAGAGCCTGATTCTGCTTTACTTCAAAGGCTGCATGTTGTTAATCACTTCTATTAATATTAGAATATTAAATATTCTATTATATTCTATAATTAGAATATTAAATATTTTAGTATATGTGTTGAATTGCTAGGAAGAAGGAAGAGGAGAATGAGGCAGAAAGGAGAGAAGGAAGGAAACATTCAGAATTCCATGTGTGGGGAGAAGGCATCAAACACTCTGCTCTTCAAAGGGCCTGAGATCTTGGAATAGAGGGACAGTTTCCTTGCAAGAGTGTTTTGTCCGTAAGAAAGCCAGCGAGCCCCTTAAATGCACAGGTTTGACCATTCTGTTCACCCTGGAGCATTTTAGCTAGAACTGAAACAGGAGCAGATTTTATGGATGAATTTTCTCTATTTGGGAGGAGAATTTTCCTTATGCCTCAACAAAAATGGGGAACTTAGAAAATTCAAGCTCAGTCTGCTTTGGGTAGGTGAGCAAGGAGATTCAGAGATTACTAAGTCATTCCATCCTAAAACACCCAGCAAACCTTTTCTTGGTCTGCCGTGAAGCTTCTAGAAAAAGCTTGAACTTCCAGACTGTTCTGCCGGTTGATAACATTATCAGTATCTACTCACAGAGGAAACTTTCCAATTCGGATTCAAAAGACAAGCAAAGCAAAACATGACATATAGGCTAAGGGTGTAGCTCACCACGGTTCAATCCCCAGTACTGCAAAACAAAAACCACCCCCTTATTTTTATTTACTAATAACTTTAAATAATAATTTTACATGACAATAGTAATTATTAGCACTTGCTGTGTGCCAGGTACTATTCTAAAAGCTTTATGAAAATTATTTTATTTAATTTAGCTACTGTGCAATGTACCTTGTGAAACAGGTACCATTCTTAATTTCCATTTTGCAAATAAGGAAACTGAGGTAGGAGAAAATTAAGTTATCACACAACCTCACAGAGATAGTATCAGATCTAGGTGGAGGTCCCAGTCTGGCTTTAAAACACAATGCTAACACCCCCACCATCAATCACAACAATAACACAGTAATAGAAAGAACTCAACAAGTACCAGCTATGCAGCGCGAGGGACTCTACTAAGGGTGCACGCATCATCTCGTTTAGTGCTCATGACCACCTGATGGGGCTGGTCCTGTCATTAACCCAAAGGTAAGAAGCTGAGGCTTGGAAAGATGAAGCATCCTGTCCAAAATTCTAAAGTTAATACTCCAGTTAGAATGGCAATCATCAAGAATGAGAATAATAATAAATTCTGGCAAGGCTGTAGAGAAAAAGGCACACTCATACATTGTTGGTGAGAATGCAAATTAGAACAACCACTTTGGAAAGCACTATGGAAATTCCTCAAAAGAATAGGAATAGAACCACCATATGACCCAGCTATCCCACTCTTTGGTATTTATTCAAAAGTACTAAAATCAGCCTATTACAGTGACAGAGGCACATCAATGTTTATAGCAGCATAATTCACAATAGTCAAGTTATGGAACCAGCCCAGGTGCCCACCAATAGATGAATGGATTCAGAAAATGTGGTATATATATATACTGGAGTTTGACTCAGACATAAAGAATGAAATGATGGCATTTGCTGGTGAATGGATAGAATGGAGAACATCGCGCTAACTGAAATAAGCCAGACTCAGAAAATCAAGGGTCAAATGTTTTCCCTCCTAGCAGAAACTAGAGCAAAATAAGGGAGAAGAAATGGGGAAGGAGCATTAGATATCATAATGATAAAGGAAAGATCAGTGGACCAGAAGAAGGAGATTGTGGGGGCAGGAGGAGGGATGGGAAAAAGGAGAAAATGTGGAATTAAATTGACAAAAGTATGCTGTGTATATACATAAATATATCACAGTGAATTCCACCTTTATGTATATCTATAAAGCACCAATTAAAAATGCAATAAATAAATCAAAGAAAGACCAGCAGTGTGGAGGGTGAGGAACAGGGTAAGAAGGGGAGGTAAACAGGAGGGACCAGGGAGTAAGATGGAGCAAATTAGATCCCATGCATATATAATTATGTCAAAATGAACACAGCTATAATGCATTAATAAAAGCATTTAAAAAATTAGTATATAGCAGCACCTGGATTTACACTCACAAAGTCCAGCTCTAGAATGCCCATGCTGTCCTGTTCCACATGGAATTGGGAACAGAGATTTGCTTCTTCCTACTTCTGTGTGGAAAATGGCATTGTGCCCTGGGTGAGGCCAGGGCTGCAGGACGTCTCCATCTCCAGGTTTCTGCAAATATGGCAGCCCTCACACAGGGTTCCTGGAGGGAGCCAGTGCCTCCAAGGAGAACAGTGGTAGTGGTGATGGCGTAAACTGTCACTTGGAAGCAGTGTCATAAATAAGGGTGTGAACCCCGGAGAACATCTTTTTGTGTGTGTGTGTTGGGGGGTACTAGGGATTGAACTCAGGGACACTCAACCACTGAGCCACATCCCCAGCCTTATTTTGTATTTTTTTTAGAGACAGGGTCTTGCTGAGCTGTTTAGGTCCTCTAAGTTGCTGAGGCTGGCTCTGAACTCACAATCCTCCTGCCTCATCCTCTTGAGCTGCTGGGATGACAGGTGTGCACCATCATGTCTGGCTGATGAACATCTTAGAAGTAAGTAGGGGGAGATTCTAGGGTTGGCTGAGATGTGTGTCACACAGGTGGGCGACTGCAGCCAGAAAGTGAGCTATTTCAATTCTTCAATAGACTCTTGCCTTTGGGTAAGTTAACTTCTGTCCTCATTAAATGGAGGAAAAAATCTCTCTAACATAAACAGAGTGATGGTGTGTCCAACTCTAAACTAAAAATGAACACCTTACAGTTTTCTCCAGTGGGAGAGCATGACCACAGAGGAAAGGATGTATCCAGCATTGGGTTTCTGGACCTCAGCAGTACTAGCATTAGGGCTGGGCAGTTCTTGGTCATGGGGGACCATTCTGTGTCCTGTGTGACATTTAGCATCTGGGTCTTTATTCTACACTACATGCCAGAGCAATATCCCCTAACCCCAGTTGAACCAAAAGTTGACAAATGTTTGGGGAAGCAGAGGGTGGTGTCAAAATTGTCCCTAGCTGAGAACCACTGGCCTAGCACCTAATTTTACTTATTTGTTGAGTTTTTTTTTCTTTTTTTGGTACTAGAGATTGAACTCAGGGGTACTTGACCACTGAGCCACATCCCCAGCCCTATTTTTTGTGTTTTATGTAGAGACGGGGTCTCACTGAGTTGCTTAGCACCTCACCATTGCTGAGGCTGGCTTTGAACTCGCAATTCTCCTGTCTCAGCCTCCCTAAGTGCTGGGATTACAGGCTTGCACCACTGCACGTGGCTTATTTGTTGAGAATTTAATATCATATTTTTAGGGGACATATAGATGTGAATGGTGGGAACATGAGGTTAAGAAAATAATTCTACAGAATGAGCCCACGGTGCTGACCCCCACGTCCTTTCTTTTCCAAGAAGCAGTTTACCTGCAGCCCTGCCTGGGCTCAGTGGACAGGACATGTCACATTCCTCAGCAGACTACCTGTTCACTGCAGGAGAAATGCAGGCCCAAGAAAATGTCGATGGGAAGAACCCAGGAGATTTTTGTGATCAGGTCCTGAAACTCTGGGAGATTAGGATAGTTCCTCTTAACCATAACATCTGTAAGATGTTGAGATCCAATTAAGCACAGTCAGCATGGGCCAAGGTGACCTAGAATTGCCATGACAGTGGAGATTTAAAAATCTGCTGTCACTCTGCCGTCAGTCAAAAGTCAAGAGGTGAACCTGGGCAGGGCTCTCTGGAAACTTCTCTGGAATCACCAAAAAATCTGTAGTGCAGGAGAAGCACATGGTCCCTCTCTTTTCTGAGAGGACCCTTGAGCGTGTCTCCTTTCCCTTTCCCTATCCCATCAATAAAACCATTCCTGTGACTCTGAGTGACAAGTCTGAAATCTTTCTTACTTGGTTGCAAGAATTAGGGTTTGAAAAGGAGGTCTTCACACTGCCTCAGTTTCGGGAAGGCCCCAGCTCCATAACAATATCAGTCTCTTAGGGTGCTGAGGGATACAAAGGTGACTGGAGCTTCAGGGAGCTTGCAGTTAGGGGATGAGAGACCCATGAGAACCACAGAATTTCCGAGGATAAACATGGTGCCCTTCAGCTGGGATCCTGGATCCGGCTACAAGGAGGCAATTCATATGGACTAGATTTTTATCAGGAGATCTCCCATGAATGCCAGGATATTCTACTGAACTCCAGTGTGATCAGGCTCTAAATCATCTTAAACAGAGGTTTTTCCAGCTCAGAGAACCCTGGCGCCAGCCTGAAGGTTGGCAGACAGGAGGAGGAAAATGGAGAGAAGATAGACAGCCTTCTTTTGAACCAAGAGGGCATGCAGGGCTCACCTTGCCCTTGGAATATACACGAGGTAGACTGTACTATGCCTTTGATCTATCAAGCAGCTGTCAGCAGGACTCTGCAGGTCTGGAGATAATGTACTTGGATGTTTATCAAGACAAACAGAAAAAAAAAATCCACTGAGACAAGGGAAAATATATCCCTCTAAAAATAAACCTGATTTTAATTTCAAACTGGGTCAGTTTGGCTTGGGAATTATTGGGGAGCTTGGCTGAGCCACTCAGGAGATGAAGTGGAACCCTTGCTAATTTAATTTGCATATGCTGCTTACAATGCCAGAAGCCTGCTGCTCTGGTCAGGGCAGTTCCCTGCAGGCTGGCGCCTAGCTGGTTTCCTTTCCTGCCTCTGCAGGCAGTGGCTAAGAGGCACAGTGGGAGCTTTTGTAGGAGAGAGGTGCAGAATTTGGTGCAGCCTACACCTACAGGCTGTGGAGAGCTTTTTGCCTAGGAGAACCACATTTCTAGGACAGGCCAGAGGAAGAGCAGTGGATGGAGCGTGGCCCAGGCTGGGAGGCCTCGTGGGGGGACCAGTGTTCAAGAAACTCTTGTCACTGTGGCTTTCTGGCACCATGAGATCAGAACCAACTGTTTCTTTGCATCTACTTAACCTTGATGTATGTGCGCTCAGGATGGATGCTTCAGGTACTCTGTGAATGGAGGAGGAAGAGAAAAAGGGAAGACAATGCAGAGGAGCTTGGGATCCTCATTTCTGCCCTCTGCCAGTCATTGCCAGGACCATGGGGACCATGCCCTTTTCTTTATTCCCTCTTCCTTGGTATCTTTCTCATCCATGTACCTTCCAGTGGCTCTCACCTGGACTCCATTGCAAAGGTGTCTAACTCAGAAGTTCTCAGATCTGGGATTTTATGGATTAAGAAATAATTTAGGGCTGGGGTATAGCTCAGTGGTTAGCACTTGCCTAGCATGCACAAAGCCCTGGGTTCTATGGCCAGACCACAAAAACAAAACAAAACCAAACCAGCAAATGGAGGCACAGGCATATTTTATTTTTGTCAGGTAAGGACATAATGAATTCCCACTATGACTATCGCTACTACTGATACACAGTATTCTTCTATAAACATTATTTCACAAACGAAATGTACTTAATGCCCCCCAAAAGTAATAAAAACAGTAGTTTCCCAATAATAAAACATTCTCAGAAGAGTCCAACTGGAACCTTGGAATTCTTACATACACGGTGATATGCATGATACACATCCAAACACACACGACCTTCCTGATTGTGCAATGGATTAGTGAAGAGTCCTCTAAGGACTGTCACCAATCTGAGGACCTGTATGGAGGAACCAGCATCCTAACTCATTTTCCTGACTCTCATTTCTTTGTTTTTCTGCCTGAAACGTTCCTAAGACAGCTTCCTAAAAGGTTATCAGAATTTTATACTGCTAAAAATCCACCATCTGCCGCTCCCTCATCCCTATGTTTGGATGAGGTGAAACACACTTGGGGAAATGAGAAGCTGCATGACTTCTCCAGGTTGCATGGATGGTTCTTGACAGAGTCTGAGTTTGAACGAGAGTCACTGCAGGCTGTGCATCTCTGTCTGACTGACTGGAAGAATCCCACTCATGGACCTTCATTCGTTTCCCAGCTCCATGACTACCCACCTTGGAATTCTCAATCTTTCCCTCCAAACTCAACCTGGCTTTCTTTCTCTTGCTTCCTTTATTCAAAATATAAACTCGAATGGAACTGTGTGCAGTGATGTGAGTGTTCTGTATCTGCACTGTCCAAGATGGCAGCCAATAGGCCCAGGCGGCTACTGGGCATGGGAAATGTAGCCAGCGTGACCAAACAATGGAATGTCAAGTTTTAGTACATTTTAATTAAAGTTAAACAGTGGCATGTGACCAGTGGCTATGATGGAAGACAGGTCTAGACCTTACTCTGTGAGTTCCATTCTTAACACTAACTGGGAGCCCAGATAGAAGATCCCATAAATGTTCAAATGAAAAATACAGTATCTCTGAGCAGACTCTCTGGTAGCACTAATTTAGCTATGTCACCTTGCACAGGTGACTTAACAACATGGTGCCTCACTTTTCTCCACTGTTAAAAGAGGAATGCTAATAATACTATACCCATGTACTCAGTAAATTAATATGTGTCAAATATTCAGACACTGCCTGGCATATAGGAAGCACTGATGTGCTCACCTTTATTAGTTACTTAGATAATAGAATGGGTGAAGTCCACGATTGAATTTGGACTAACTGCCAAAGACAAGTCACCAGCCTTGGCTCCTGAATCAGAGATTTAGAGGTATCACCCTTATAGAGACAGACCGCATGATGGACAGCAGTAGGGGCGGAAGCAGATGTTTATTGACACATTCCACAGGATCTCACTTGACATTGCTGCTCAAGGAGGAGGTATCTTCACCACAGACATGGAAGCACAGAGGCATGAACATCTTGCCCAACTGCTGGGATGGCTGAGCCTGGATTCAGACACTAGGCCCTCAACATGGTGCTGCACTGCCTGTTCTCTGACACAGCTGTGATGCAGAATGCTACTCTGACTGAAAGACAGAGGAAGGAGCTGATAGGGGGTCCCAACAGGCTGAAGGGAACACAGAGTCATATTTGCAAAGCTCCACCCTTCATTACCAAAGGATGGAGTGGTTGGACAGTCAATGTCCACAGCCCTTTTTGGTAATGCCGGCCTAGCACAGATCAAACTCTAATAGAGGCCACTTTGGGTCCATCAGAGGACTTTTGTTTTTTTGGGGAGTGGACACCAGGGATTGAACTCAGGGCACTCAACCATTGAGCCACATCCTCAACTCTATTTTGTATTTTGTTTAGAGACAAGATCTCACTGAGTTGTTTAGCACCTCAGTTTTGCTGAGGCTGGCTTTGAACTCGCGATCCTCCTGCCTCAGCCTCCCGAGCCACTGGGATTACAAGCATATGCCACCACACCTGGCTCCATTAGGGGACTTTTGAATTCACTCACTCAGTTGGAAGAATAATTACACCAATTTCTTTCATTGTTCCTTACCGTATCAGTAATGCATTTAGACCTCTTTTCCTGGATGGAAACTCTTGACTTTTCTCTACTGAAATGTGAAATGAAACTGTGGTCCCAAAAGATCACATTCCTCCAAATGAATGAAAACAACCATGAGGTTCTCAGTATACCCCAAATATCAGAGGGACAGAGAATTTGCCTCTTGCAATCAGGAATCATGAACACAGCCTTCACTAGAGGAGCCACAGGATGTGAGCTACACTCTACTAAGAAGGCTAATTTGCTGTGTCTTTAATTACAGGGATCCAAGATCTTTTCTGTTTTTAATTATGCAGAGGACATAGAGGATATGCACTATCTTTAAGTGGGCCATTAGGCATATTGATGAATGGCTAATGACAAATAATAGCAGATTCTATCATAAGTAAAAACAATATCTAGCCCTAAGTAATTAGCCCTTCTGCCTATTTCATTTCTTTCCTATAAACTAATAAAATCTCAAATAAAAATTCTCCTTTTAATTTTTTTGGTACCGAGTATTGAACCCAGGGGCCTTTACCACTGAACTACATCCCCAACCCTTTTTATTTTGAGACAGAGTGTCACTAAGTTGCTTAGGGTTTTGCTAAGTTGCTGAGGCTGGCCTCAAAATTTCAGTCCTCTTGCCTCAGCCTCCTGAGCTGCTGGGATTACAGGCAAGTGTCATCACACTGGAAAAATTTCTCCTTTTTCTTTAATGTCATAGTAAAACAAGAAAAGAAAAAACAAATCATGGGAGAGTTGAGTTCCTGTTCTATCCATGGGCATTGGGAGAGTTATGTAGACTTATATATTATATATTTATAGGTTCTTATATATTTACAGGTTCTTATCTATTATAGGTTATGTATTTACAGGTTCTTTCTTTTATCCTCCCTCCTTCCTTTTATTTTTCTCTCTCTCTCCCTCCCTTCCTTTTCTTCTCCCTCTCCCCCCTCCAATGTCATTTATTTCAGGACAACATAAGCAAGGCTTACTTTGCAAATGAAAATGTGAAATATCTATCTTGCTGGAAACAATGTTTATTGGTTAAAAAAAAAAAACTTTGGAAAAGTGGAGCTGAACACATGTCTCTCATGATCCAGAACTCTATTCCTGGGTAACTACTCAAAGATATAAGAAATGAGAGCTAACATACATCAAATGGCATGCATCGGACGGTTCAGAAGACTTTTACTCTTTCTCAAACTGGACACAACTCACATGTTCATGAATAGTAGGATAATAGATAAACTTGGTTCTGTTCACATACTAGAATAGCAATGAATGAGAAGGAATTACTGTTTAGTGCAGTAGCCTCAGAGACATGCAGTTAGCAAGAAAAGGCTTTAGAACTTCATTTATACATGGTGCCATGTGAGGGTACTGGGTAAACACATCAGTCTCATAATGTCACTTATATGAAGTCTCAAATTAACAAAACTAACCTTCAGGAACAGTTTTAGTGGGTGGGCAATCCAAAGAGCAAGTGGGTTTCAAAGGCCCAGTACCCATCTTTTCTCTGATACGTAGACTATTGTTTCTACAGAAACACTCACAGACTCAAAAATGTGTAGCCTCTGCACCAAAAGACACATTGCCAGTCTCAACAGTGGCCTGGGAGAGTGGCTAATGCCTTGATGAAGAGGCACCTGTGGAGATGTGGGGTTTTCCATGCTTTTTCCCATGCGAGGAAGGTTTTTGCCAAGAATAATATGCAATATTAGGTAATGCCTGATATTAAATGAGAGCATCAGGGAGGCCTTTGGCAGCCACCATGTCATGAATGCCAGGGACAGGACGGACATTCATTCATTCCTGTTCTGGGTATCTGTGATTCATCTGGAGGGAACTGGATGTACATCTGAGATGTACATCTGGATGTACAAAATGAGAAATTATACTACATTTACGTAGAATGTGTCAAAGTGCATTCTATTGCCATGAATAACTAATTAGAACAAAAAATAACAAAAAAAGAAAATGGAAATCCCGATGAACCTCCTCCCAACCCCAACACAGTTCCCTTATACTTTGAGTGAAACCAAAAGGAGAACATCTGCCTAGTGGTCTTGTTCTTCTTCTATAAGTTCAGGAGCAGCAGGGGGTTTGAGAGAATGGCACAAACTCAGATTGGGTTTGACTTGAACTTGCATGGCTTTTATCAATTTAGAGATGGGCATGTGTGGCCTCTGATTAAGAATATAACCTTTCAAGGCAAGTGGAGCATTTTTACTGTGTGCCTTTTGCAGGTAAGGGAGCTGAAGTCTATCAAGCCCATCAAGCTGAAGTCCATTCTGCCCAAGGACACACACTGAGTAACAGCCGAAATTCCAATCCAGAAGCAGAGTCTGCAGAAGACATGTACTTGCTACCACATCAACCCTTTCCACTTGGCAAGGGTGACCCGTTCCCGGACTTCAACGGGGAGACGGAAGTTCTGTGTTTCTCTTTACCCTCCAGTAATCTGTTTACAGCTCTTAGGGAAGTCTCTAACATTCATCTCACTTTTTCCTAAAATACATTCATTTAAATACTTTCAAAGATTCTGAACTCCTCCACCTCAAGTTTTCTCTTGTCTTACTCTATCCTCATATCTTTACCTCCCTCCACGAAAATAATTTAGCAATCTCAAAAAAGTAGCATGGAACATGGAGTTGGAGCTTGGAGGAAGACTTAGGATCCGCTGTTATTTCACATCCAAATGCACAGGTTCTCTCAGTGGAAAGAGCTTATTGTTATCTCCTTTAAAAGGATGCTTGGGAAGACTGACTGCCTGTGTTTAGACATAGCAAATTTTACATTGCTCAGGTAATGTCTTGGACCACAGGAAGAGGAAAGTGAAATAAATTGTTCTTTCAGTCTTCTTTTTGAAATAAATATTATAAACTTGACTTGGAGATGTGTGTGAATGTTTGAACTTGAAGCAACTTAATGCATCCAGGAGTGTGGATAAATGCTTACAACTCAGAGCCAAATCTGGAATTCCTCCAAATACCTACTGTGTAACCTTAGCTACTTAACCTCCTTCAACTTTGGTGATCTCATCTCTAAAATAGTGATATCCATAGTAGTTATGTGCATGAGATAATGCACAGTTTTAACAATACCTGGCATAAGTGTTAATCATTTTATTACTGCTTTGCTTTATTAATTAACCCCCCTGGCCTTAACATCTTGAATGTAGAAACACTCTACATTTGTATCCAGGCTTACTTCAAATATGGTGATCAGAGCATCCCAGAGCATCCATATTACAAAATCCACTACCTGATTCTGATATAGGAACCTATTTTCTCAGTACGCAAACTGAAGCGGAGCTCAGTGCTATCTCTAGACGTCTGGAGACAGGCTCCGTTTGTTTCTCTGAGCATGATCACCCCCTGATGGGTGAGTAAAGTTGCTCCTGCCAAACGCTCTAAGAATGGTAGAATTCATTAAGAAAAACTATGAGGAAATGGAAGAACAGAAGGGGTCTGCATACACTATAGTGGTCATGCTTCCAACAGAAAACACACACACACACGCGCGCACACACACACACACGTGTGGAGCAGGTTAGAGGGGAGACAACTTCTTCACTCATCTCATAATGAGAGGAAGCAGTTTTGCAGAAGAGCCAACATGATTTATAAAGTACTATATATCTGGGGGACTTCAGATCTGCTGCTTCCTAGCTGTGTGAGTCTAGGCAAGTTATTCAGTTAGTCAATCTGTAAAAATGAAAAGAATAAATCAATTCACCCATTGGACTGTTGTGTGACAGCTAAGTTATCTGACATGTGATAAACATGATCCGAGCTACAGTAATTATTACCTTGATGTTCTTATTGCTGTTGTTTTCTGGAAGTGCATCCTGACTTTAAGACTTTCTCATCCTACATGGATACAGAAGCGAGACCTTCTTTGAGATAGTGCTGGCTATTTGCCCGATTGCTTGCCCAGTATTCCTGGTCTCCTTGTGTTTGGGTGGGTCTACTTTTGATGAATGGCTTGTGAGACCCAGTGATGGAAAACTTCTGAGATGAAGCCTTTACTTGATGATTTGAGACACATGAGAGGACTCTGTTCCCTCTGGCAGGACAACTCATCATGTAGGAAAATTGCTGGCTACTGCATTGGTCTGGGCCTCTGAACCACTGTGAAGTAGAGTCCTTCTGTCACTTGATAATGCTCAGCTGGTGAGCAATAAATAGACTCTTGTCTTGTTTGGTCATTAAGTTGTGGAGGATGCTGGTTATCAGAGCACATCTAACCTCCAGACCAGGGATGGTGGTGGAGACCCTCCTTCTAACATCAAGGGTCAGTTGGCAATGTCTGGGGACATGGTGATGGTAACAAATGGTGGGAGGGGGCTTATGATATTACAATCCAGG
This sequence comes from Xerus rutilus, assembly GCA_028644305.1. Classification (NCBI taxonomy): domain Eukaryota; kingdom Metazoa; phylum Chordata; class Mammalia; order Rodentia; family Sciuridae; genus Xerus; species Xerus rutilus. Next base: position 47,749,380 of record CM053413.1, read on the forward strand.
AAACAGAATAGTCCTCACAAAAGAGAATTCTAACTGAAAAAGTCAATAGCCCTCTAGCCCCTAACTGAGCTTTCCTCAGCTCCTCATACTAAGAGCTATGGTGGAGTAGGTCGACATTCTGCCACAAATATTCTGCAGACCACCCTTGCAAAGGGTACCCTCGGGGGCTGAGCTCAATTTGAAGTCCAGTGACTAAGAGAAATTAACTATATTTCTCTTAAAGAGAACTCTTTCTGTTCTTCCACTGACAACTGCTGCTTTGCCTCTGAGGTACACACTTCCTTGGAGTCTTCTGGTAAAACAGCAGAAAGGCCAGATCTTAGGTCATTACATGCTTTGATTTCAAGACTCACAAGGGCAGAGAGTTTGGCATAGGTGTGGGATGGCCATTTGGGTCCAGGCTTCTGACAGTCCAACATCTGCAGGCCTGGCTTGGGCTGGAATTCTAATAGATCTCCTTCAAAGAGATAAACCAGTGTATCTGACAGAAGTTTAAAAATAATGTTTTCAACAGTAGAACGAATGAGACAGAACTCTTTTATGTTCCTATACGAATACATGACCAGTGAAACTCCACATCATGTGCAACCAAAAGAATGGAAAGTTATGCTCCATGTATGGATGATATGTCAAAATACATTTCACTGTCATGTATATCTGAAAAGAACAAATAAAAATAACAAAAAAATGTCTTCAAGCTAAGCAGACTCAGATCTGCTCTCTCCCAAGTCTTTCGCTTTTTGAAATACATGTTGGAGAGGGGAGACAGCTTGGCAAACGGTGGTAAACATACAGTGCATGTTCGAATTAGCTCAGCCTTCCAATTCTGGTGGTCCTGAGTTCTTGATTTTTGACTTATTTGTACGCTTGTACTTATGATGGGCATTGGGAAGAGCATGTGTAACGTTGTTACTACAATACCTGCCTGGCATATCGTGACTGCTCACTAAGCAGTGGTTATTATGGCATTAGAAAATTCAGCCCTCACTTCTGGGGCAGGGGGTGGAGCTGACAGGGATGGCACAGAGGGGTGGCAGGCTGGCTACTTCAGAAGCATGGAAGGCTGGAGGAGAAGGGAGGGAGGCATAATGAGAGTCAGACACATACGTCTATGTAGATTGTGTGGTGTTTACTTCTTACCCTCCACACAGAGATCATTCAAGTTCGTCACTGCTGTTTATTAACAACTTGCACTCAAAGTTGTTTTGTTTTGTTGGAATGTATACTGTTAGGTCGGGGGTAGACACAGAAAGCCAGACCCACCTGCTGTGCTGCGCCATGGCGCCGTGCTGACGCAACACCAGGAAGTTCGCTTGGGAGGCATTTTGGGCTGTTTCCCACTACCGTGCCACGCCGCATGGACACTGCGCCAGAAAGTTCCTTGGGAGACAATTCTAGAACCTCTCTTTCCCCCATCACCGCCCGGAGCCAGCCCACCCGCTGTCGCGCTTGACAAACGTAGCACACATGCGACCCATGCGACGAGCGCAGCACGCATGCGCCAAGCACACCAAGATGGCGGCCCCCAGTGATCTGTACGGAAGAAGAAGTGAACTTAATACGAGAAGCTCTATGGCTCTCGGCTCATACCGGAAGGGATCTGACATCACCAGCTGCACCAAAACCAATCTCAGAGGACACTGGACTC
>CM053413.1:47751527-47805762 GCA_028644305.1 Xerus rutilus
AGGAGGTCACAAATGGCTTGGCCTCTGCACTTATGGACTTAGTACATATTTAATTGGGCATCTATTTTGTGCCAGCCATTATACTGAGTGCTGGTCAATATCATGGTAAATACAACAGACATGATTTCTGCTCTTAAAGAAATAGTTTGCATGAACAAATATGCCACCATGAAGCCCATTATCCTATATCATTCATTTTATGCATCCTATGTCATTTTATGCATCAATAAAATAATAAAGAAAAAAATAGATCTCTAGAAGGAGATCGGCAGAAAGGAACTAAGTAAGGTAATTTCAGAGTATGTTAAGTGTTATCATAGTAATAAACAGGGATCTATTTCAGAAGAGCAAGCAAACAAAAGAGAATGGTAAGGGAGTTTTCCTAAAACATTCACATTTAAATTGATACCTGAAGGAGCAAGTCATCTAGGCACCTGTGACAGACAACCTTAGCATGATCGCCAGTGAGTTATGCCCTTCTGTGGTCCCTCCATTGAATATGGGCAGAACTATAACCTGATTCCAATCAATAGTACAGGATAAGAATGAACATAAGATTTTGCAGATGTAAAGTTCTGAATCACTTGAATTTAAATGAATTCACAGGGAGATTATCCTAGTAGTCTGACTACAGCAGGTGATCCTATTAAGACTGGGTCCAGAAATCAAAGATCTGAACAAGCAGTCTGTTTCATGGTAGGGCAAATGGGAGCTTCAGCAGTGCAGGCTGGCAGGCTGTGGCTGTGCACGCTGACACAGCAGCTCTGCTTACTGACATTTAACCCTAGAGGCCTGCAGTGGCTGACAGGGACCTGTAACAGAACTGCCGTGGCAGAAGCAAGAAACAAAGCAACAGGGACAGAACAATCCCCTTTTAGGCTTAGTGCAGTGGAGTCCCTAAGCTGTATGAGCTAAGAGTCCCTAGGCCGTTACAAACTTGTACCCATATAAGGAACATAGAACACACCTTCCAATAGAACTACACCCACTCCCTGGCCTTGATGTTCCCAAAACTTGCTTATGTATAAAAGTAAAGCCCTGCTGCGCTCGGGGCTCAGACTTTGGAAATTATCCGTCTGGGCCGTGACACCACTAATAAAGTGTTGTTTTCAGATCTCAGTGTCCTGACCCTCATTTTGCACTATAGTCTCTGCTGCCAAATCTGAGTAATTCTATAGCTGCAAAACAATGAGGGGCCAGGGAAGAAGCTCCCTGTGGAGCTTCTATGTGAAAACAGCCTCAGCAGCACCGCAATCCCAGTTGTGTGAGACCCTGAGCTGAAAACCCAGCTAAGTCCTATCCGTACTTCTGATCTAGAAAAACTTGGAGGTTTAATAATGGGAGATAATAAATGCATGTTCTTGAAAGCCACTCCATTTGTAGTACTTTGTCATGCAGCCGTACAACGAAAACAAGCATGCTGCTCCAAGTAGGTCACCTACAAATTCATCTGCAGGTTAAGAGGCAGGCAAGGAAGAAGATAGCCAGGAGCTACACCATGGACTTCTCCCGAACAAATTAAGACATAGCAGTCCCGGGTCTATTACATGTGATATCAACAGCCAGGAAATGCTTAAAATAACTGTTGACTAAATGAGTAATGAAACTATGTTTTTTTTGTTTGTTTGGTTGGTTTTTTTTTGTACTGGGGATTGAACTCAGGGTCACTAAACCACTGAGCAACATCTGCAGTTGCATTTTGTATTTTATTTAGAGACAGAGTCTCACTGAGTTGCTTAGGGCCTTGCTTTTATTGAGGCTGGTTTTGAATTCATAGTCCTCTTGCCTCAGCCTCCCTAACGGCTGGGATTATAGGCGATGGAAGTATGTTTCTAAATAAGTGTTTAATACTAGATTACCACGACCACTGTCCCTTTCCCAGATGTTCAAATATGTCTTCAACAGTTATTTATTGAAAGACCGTCATATACAAAGACCATACCATTGTCTTAGAGCCAAGAAAAGTGATGAAGCAATAGAGTTTGGCTCCAGAAGCAAAATTTCAGCCAACACATCTTTTGTAAACTTCTGAACCAGGAAAAAGCTATGTAGTTACACAGAGATTAAGGACTCTGTAATGAGATATGATACCACCCAGCAATCTGAGTCACAGCTGAAAGTCTGGTAATTTGAAGTTTCTCTTTAGAGCCTAATAAACTATCTGAAAACCTGCCAAGTGCTAATCACGTCCAAGGAAGAGAGTACTGTAATGAGATAACCACATCATCAAAGGCCACATTGGTGGTGTTGATGGTTTGGAGGGAAGGAAATGAAATGTTAAGAAAATGATCAGCTGTGTAATGATGGAAAAGTCAAAATTAAAAATGCAAAGGTGTTCCACAGATGGGGAAATCACATTCCATGTGTCCTGTCAAGATTTTTAGATTTATCTGAAAACTCTTATAGAGAGGAAAAGAACACTGTCACATCCTAATAGTTGGAATACGCATATCATCTCTGCTGGCCATTAGGCATGATTGGTGGCCACAGCGAAGGCTAGAGGCCTCCAGCTGATGGTCTCAGGAGCTAAGAATGTAATCAGTAGAGCCCAACCAGGAAAGGCATTTTCAAAAGACAGAAATGAAACTCAAGGAAATAACTGACTTCTTTAGGTCATGCTCATTCAACACCCTTCAACATCAGTTAAGTGACTTCACTAAGAATTGTTCATTTGCATTTAAAAATGTGACAATCTATGTTTGTCTGTTCCCGAAGTCCACCTCCTAGGTGTTTTTCAAGGGAAATGTCCATACATTTCAAAAAGAGGCAATTAAGGGTAACTTGTGTCATTAAGCAGAGGAATAGAAAGTAGAAGATAGCAAGCAGAGAGCAGACACATGGTATCAACCAACAGCAAATTTGGAGGTCACTTAAGGGGAAAGAGAGGGGTGTTATATCTTAGGATGCCTTTAAACATTACATCATCATCATGAGCATCAGCTTTGCATTTCATGAAGATGGATAGCAGCACTGCCTTAGTCTGATTTTTCAGTTGATGAGACCCATCTCAGAGATAACCTTTCTATTTTTTTTTTTTGAGTTAGCTTTAGAATACAGCTTGAATGCTCAAGGCCCTCCATAATTAACTGCTTCCTCCCAAAGGCTTATGAAAAATAAAAACAACACTGATTTCCTAATGAGTTGCCAATCGTTTGACATTGGATATTATGTTGAACATGAGCAACTCGTTCTGGAAGGTTGACCCATACATTCTCAAATAAAACAGACTTTTAAAAAAATTCCACGTGCCAACAGGGAGACATTTGTTAAGGCTTCTTGCTTTTATGTTTTGATAGACGTAATTCACGTTCCAACAGACAACTGATGTGTAACTGATACAATTGCTCTTTGATAAGTGTCATTTCTCATTTGAGATGAAAATGGCAGCTACTGGCAGGTCCCCGTAAAGACAGATCATGGGAATTTTCCAAAGCAGCAGGAGAAATGAGATTACGGCTTCCTCTCAGATGCGACAAGCATAAAAGGAACACTTTATGCACATTATTGGAAGTGCCTAGGAATTGCTTTGTCTTGTAAGGAGGGTGGGGGAAGAGAAGGGAAGAGCAGAAAATACAAAAATAAGAAATCATTGAGGAGGCAGGGTGAGGATGAAAACATGATGTCGTTTTCTTATCCTTGCTCATGTGAGTTGACAGGGGTGTTGCAGATCTGAGTGAAGTCTAGGAGAAAGCATGCCAGTGAGTCTCTAATTTCTGATATCTGATTATAGGATGTGAGAAAAGTAGTCGGTCCCCCTGCCTGTCCATATACAGGCTGCCAGCAAGGGAAGAGAAAGGAGGTAAATTTATACCTATGCTTTGCTATCTGGTTGTGCAGATTTCATGTGAGAGCTGCTCTGATCAGCTTGAGGCTATTTTGGGACACAGCAGCAGAGAGAGCTCTGCCCCACCAACTTCTGTACATCAGGGCACTGGCTGCACATCACTGATGCTGTGAGATGATCTAAGAGGACCAACTAGTGAAGATCTTCTATTTTAATAGATCTGTTTTATTTTAATGCATTTTTTTTAAAAGAGAAAAACCAGTATAACAAAGCTGTAACAAAGATACAGACAGGTTAAAAAGTGAGTGGGCAGTTGGCTGAATAAAAAATAGTCAATGATCATATGCCGGGCCTGTAATCCCAGTGGCTCCGGAGGCTGAGGCAGGAGGATTGTGAGTTCAAAGCCAGACTCAGCAATTTAGCAAGGCCCTAAGCAACTCAGCGAGACCTTGTCTCAAAACAAAATATAAAAAGGGCTGGGGATATGGCTCAGTGGTTAAGCATTTCCTGTGTACCAAAAAAAATAAAAATAAAAAAATAAATGATTGTACAGGTGATACTCAGAAATGGCAAAATTCACACAGGTAGGATGGTGAAAATAAAGGCCTATTCCCATTTCCTTCTGTTTCACAGCCAGATATTTTTTTTCCAATTATTAGTATCAAATGAAAAATTTCCCCCATGGATGTTTTATTCTTTAACAACTCTTTTATTAGATTAAACATGTTCCCTGATATGGCTAAATCAATTTTCAATTGATTATAAATGCAGACTCGTGTAGAGAAGTTAACTAAATCCCAAGGCCACAAAGCTAGCAAGGGGTCAGGCTAGGATTTACCTAGGTCTGTCTGACTCTAAGCAAAGAGCAACTCTTAGCTAATACCCTTAACAAAGTGTCTTAATTTAACCGCTGTAGGGGCTTGAATTGGCCCGGGGAAATCAGAGCAAACTGTTTTCCAAGAGTTCTTCAAAGGAAATGAGAATAGGCCCTTATTTTCAAATGTGGATTCCTCAGCTCTACTCTGGCTTGCAAAACAAGAATCTCTAGGGTGAAAGGCCAGGAATGTGCATGTGAAATATGCGCCACAGTGAAATGCACTAAAATTTTCAAAGTCTTGCCAAGTAGACACAATAAGTATTTGTTGAATGAATGACTATAATGGTAAAGTCATGCAAGAAATTAAGATCTAGGACAACTTGCTTCCCAACCCTCCGTCCAGAGGGAATCTAGGGTTATTTTAGGGTGGGTTCAAGCAAAGCCTCTGGTCTCCTGCTTAGCCACTCAGACACTCATGATGTGATTGAAACAGGGCTATGATTAAACTCAGACCGCACAAGCTTTCTATTTTAAATAATCACTCTGGATGACCGAGTGTTACATTTCCTCAGCTGAAGAAGCGAGAACTTAACTGAGAACACTCCCTATTTTATAGGCAGAACTATCTTTTAAGAAAGTCATCATTTTGATTTTTGACATTTTTGACACACGAAAAGCAGGTCTTATTCATAGGGTCAGTTTATCCCTTAGAAACAATAAGCTCAATCCTAGGGCCCATGAGACTTCTAGCTGCTCAGAACAATGTTCCAGTTTATTATAAAAATCAGAAAAAAATCTATACATACACCCATAAGAATGGGGTCCTAATTAGAATAAGATATATTCCATGCTTGTATATTTATATCAAAATGGATTATACTGTAATGTACAACTAAAAAGAACCAATAAAAAAACCATATTAACAATAAGTTGTTAATAAAAAATCTATGAATATAATTTAGTACCTATGATATACAATGTATACTAATATAGTCATAAAATATAAATTTTAATGTTTTCTTATCAGGAAGCAGCCCACGAAAGTCATAACATAGCCCTGCTTATCCAATGGCTCTGGGCCCAGGTGAGAGACATCTTACCTGACAGGCGTTGTACAGCAGCTGATGTTCGAACTTCTTGATCCCAAGAATGTTCTGGAACATCTCGTAGAGTTGCTCCTTGCTCAGAATCAGCTCCGAGGCCGCGCTAGCTGTCATGCGGGCCTGCTGTTTCCTGGGGTCCTCTTCCCCACGGTAGATGGCATCAAACTTGGCCATCCAGGAGCTCAGCACGGTCTCCTTGCTGAGGCCGTCGATCTCGGGCAGGCTCCGCACTCGTTTCTCGATGTGCTTCTTGAAGACCTCCCGGGAGTCGTTGGCCGAACAGCCCCCACTCTGCACCATGCGGGCCACACGGTCGCTCTTAAGGAACACCTGAGTAAGAAGAGGGCCAGGAAAGAGAGTGAGCCATGGAGGTGCCAGTTCCTTGGGGTGCACGTGGGGCCACCCCTCAAGTATATCTTGGAAGGCAGCAGTGGGGTCACATCCAGTCCCACCACCTCCTCACTACGCAAACTCAGCCAAGTGACACATTTTGCTTCTGTGTCCATATTTGCAAAACAAAAGGTAATAATAGTATAGTAGTTTCTCCTTGTATGAACAGGGTATCTTTTTTTTTTTTTTTGGGTGGGGGCACCTAGAATTGAACCCAGGGGCACTTGACCACTGAGCCACATCCCCATTCCTCTTTTCTATTTTATTTAGAGACTCTCACTGAGTTGATTAGGGTTTCACTGGGTTGCTAAGTGCTTCAATTTTGCTAAGGCTGGCTTTGAACTCGTGATCCTCCTGCTTCAGCTCACGATCCACTGGGATTACAGGTGTGTGCCACTGTGCTGGGCTGAAGGGGGTATCTTTCTTTTCTTATTTTTCTTTTTTTAATTTAATTAATTTGTTCTACTTAGGTATACACTATAGCAGAATGCATTTCGATTCATTGTACACAGATGGAGCACAACTTTTCATTTCTCTGGTTGTACGTGATGTAGAATCACACCATATATGCAGTCATACATGAGGCTAGGAAAATGATGACCGTTTCATTCCACCATCTTTCCTGCTCCCATGCTCACTTCCCTTTGACCAAAGTTCCTCCATTCTTCCCATGTCCCTTCCCTCATTATGGACCAGCATCCACTTATCAGAGAGAGCATTTGGCATTTGTTTTTTTGGGGGATTGGCTTACTTCGCTTAGCATTATATTCTTTAACTCCATCCATTTACCTGCAAATGCCATAATTTTATTCTTTTTTATTGCTGAGTAATATTCCATTGTGTATATATACCACAGTTTCTTTATCCATTCATCTATTGAAGGGCATCTAGATTGGTTTCACAGTTTAGCTATTGTGAATTGAGCTGCTATAAACATTGAAGTGGCTAATCACTGTAGTATGCTGTTTTTAAGTCCTTTGGGTATAGACTGAGGAGTGGGATAGCTGGGTCAAATGGTGGTTCCATTCCAGGTTTTCTAAGGAGTCTTCATACTGCTTTCCAGATTGGTTGTACCAGTTTGCAGTCCCACTAGCAATGTATGAGCGTGCCTTTTCCTGAAGGGGCTATCTTTCAAGGACCTCAGTGGATGCCTGAAGCTGAAAATAATACTAAACCCTATGTATACCATGTTTTTCCCCCTATACCTATATAACTATGATAAAGCTTCATTTATACATCAGACCCAGTAAGAGATTAGCAATAATACCAATAATAAACCAGAACAATTATAACAAACATTGTAACATTGTAATAAAACAAACATTATAACATTGTAATAAAAGTTATTTAAAACTTACAAGTTGCTCATTTCTGGGATTTTCTATTTAGTATTTTCAGATTGTACTTGACTATAGGTAAATGAAATAGCAGAAAGCAAAACCCCAGATAAGACGGCTGGGGATATAGCTCAGTTGGTAGAGTGCTTGCCTCACATGCACAAGGTCCTGGGTTCAATCCCTGGCACCACAAAACAAAACGAAACAAAACAACTCAGATAAGGAGAGAAGGCACATACAGCTCCCAGCACAAATCAGTTCCAGCAGTTGCAAGGATTGCATAAGACAATATTAGAAGGTGCAGCAGGTCTCTGTGGGCTCTTTCTCTGCTACGTAGTGGCAGTGTGAATTTTGGTAAGTTAACTTCTTAGTACTTCAGTGTTCTTATCTACAAAATGGGGGTAACAGTCCCTATATAGCTATTTCAAAATGAGGATTAAATGAAGCGTACTTAAAACAGTGCCTGGCTCACGAACTACCACTTAAGTTGTTGTTATCATTCTATGTAAAGTAGCTGGCATGATGTGTGGACATAGTACTTGTTAGCCAGTATTTGCTCCTCATTGTATTCCCTGGATGATGCTCATCATAAGCATAATTAAATAAGTATTAGATAATCATATGTTTAATTTGGTATTACCTTCCTGAATGTAAACTCCACACAGGCAAGGACTAGGTCCTTTTTTTCCTATTTATTTATTTATTTGTATAATTATACTAGAGATTAAACCTAGGAGCACTCTACCACTGAGCCATATTCCCAGATCCCCCTCTTTATTTTGGTACCAGAGATTGAACCCAGGGGCACTTAACCACTGAGCCACATCCCCAGCCCTTTTTATTTTTTATTTTTTTATTTTGAGATAGAGTCTAAGTTGCTTAGGGTCTCACTAAGTTGCTGAGGCTGGCTTTGAACTTGCAGTCCTCCTGCCTCAGCCTTCCAAGTCACTGGATTTGACTGTGTGTCCTTGTTCCCCACAATATCTACTGCCTCTAGTACAGCACTTGACCCTTAGTAAGTTAACACTGAACCATGGTGTTCTGTCTGCTTTGTAGATAGAAAAATCAAGGCTTCAGAGAGGGGAAGGGAATCATTCTTGGTCACTAAAACTGTCTGGTGACCAATATCTGGTCTTTTTACTGCAACCTGATTCCTTCCCTCTGGGGCTCTCCCTTCAGGTGGGAACCTCCCCTGCCTGGTGGAGAACCTTTAGTATTCAGTTGGTGTGCCTGAGTTCTGGTATCACGCCACCTGTCAAGAGCACCTTGCTTTTGGTCCACTACCCATCTCTACAAAGCTGGCAAGTTACATGGTTCTGGGATGTAATACAATGCAAGTAGCTACTGCTCATATTCAGAGAGAGAACAATAGGCACTATTGAGCTGTGTCCTGCTCACACTTCAGAAAGTGCATAAAGGTCCCTGAAGAGGTAGAGCCAATGTCCGCTTCTCTGTGAGACTGCAGGCAATGCCCATGCTGGTCAGGAGGTGGTATTATCTGGGGGCACTTGTGGGCCTCACGCTGCTTCATGCTTCATTGCAAGGCTTTCCTTGGGTGGAGAGATGTCACGAAGGTGACTTCTGTTTATTGTTGACTTAATGAAGTAAATAGTTTAGAAAGGAAGGCTGAGGGCTGTCTTCACAGCATAAAGACAGTGGCCACCTCCCCACTCCCTGGAAACTGGTACTTGGTTGAGATCCTGGAGGTCCCTTGAAAATCAATTCACAGAGGAAAGTTGCAAATGAATCCTCATGGCTTAGGAGCCTTAATGAACTAAATAATTCACCTGAAAACCTGTAATGCCACATGCAGATGGTTTCTCCATCTAACGCATTGTGAGCCTCAGCTATACACCTAGACCTCAAAGAAGGCCAAAGTTTTGAGCACATAAACAAGTCTCTGAAAAGGCAATATATTGTTGTGGCAGGAGCTGCAAACCATGGTCCTATGCCAGCTTTGCTACTAGCTTGCTGAGGAAGGTGGACATCAGGGCTATTAACCTGCATTTTAAGGACACTGCAGATTGGTGCAACCACTCTGGAAAGCAGCATGGAGATTCTTCAGAAAATTTGGAATGGACCCACCATTTGACCCAGATATCCCACTCCTCAGTTCATACCCAAAGGATTTAAAATCAGCATACTACAGTGACACAGCCACCACAATGTTTATAGCAGCTCAATTCACAAGAGCTAAGCCATGCAACCAACCTAGGTGCCCTTCAACAGATGAATGGATAAAGAAAATGTGATGTAGATACACAATGGAATATTACTCAGCCATAAAGAAAAATGAAATGGTGGCATATGCTGGTAAATGGATGGAGTTGGAGAATATCATGCTAAGTGAAATAAGCCAATCCCCCAAAACCAAAGGCTGAATGTTTTCTCTGATAAGCGGATGCTGATAGGAGGGCCAGGTTGGAAGAATGGAGGAACTTTGGATTGTGCAGAAGGGAATGAGGGGATGGGAGGGAGTGTGGGAGCGGGAAGGATGGTGGAAGGAGACACACATCATTCCCCTATAGACATGTAGGGTTACACTACCGGTGTGACTCTGCAGCGTGTACAGCCAGAGGAATGAGAAGTGTGCTCCATTTGTGTATCACGTGTCAAAATGCATTCTGCTGTCATGTCTAACCAATTGGAACAAATGTTTTAAAATGTCAGTTTTCAACCTTTTATTGCTAATCCATAAAAATAAAAGAGCACTGGGAAGCCATTGAGGGCTTCAAGCTGGGACATGGCATAGGACTGGAGGGGGCAAAGGAAATAGGCAGGGAGGCCCATTGAGAGGGGCTTTGCAGAAGGGCAGCTAAGCAGGAATGGAGACAAAGGGCGAATCCCTTGTCGTCAGCTCCAATCAACATCGAAGATGACTGGAAAGCATTCAATCGATGACAAAGTCCCACTTTTCTCCCCACCTGTCCACATCAGTGTCCCGCTACACCTGGGCCAGCCTGGTTAGCAGCTTCCAGAACCACATTTGTTTTCCTTAAAACCCTTCCCAAGATGCCATTTGTCACTGTTTTGTGACTCTCTGGTAGAGATCTGAACCCCAGCTGAAGGCAAGGTTGTAGTGTTTTTATCCGATCACCTCTTCTTAGCAGACCAAAGACAGGGCCTAGCACACAGATGGTTTCCAGTATTTACTGAAGGAGTGTGTGAATGCTAACAACAAAGTCCATGTCTCTGGCAAAGACCTCACTGCGACTTTGGGTGGGGCAAGAAGGTAAAGAGGGAATCAGCATGCGGAGTCCGTGGGTCTTTCCATTTTTTTTTTTTTTTTTTGGTACTATGGATTGAACTCAGGGGTACTTAACCACTGAGCCACATCCCCAGCCCTTTTTTGTATTTGATTTAGAGACAGGGTTTCACTGAGTGGCTTAGGTTCTCACTAAGTTGCTGAGGCTGGCTTTGAACTCGTGATCCTCCTGCCTCAGGCTCCAGAGCCTCTGGGATACGGGCATGCACTACTGTGCCTGACTATCTGGGTCTTTCAAAACCAATTAGTTAGACTAGATTTTTCCTAGCGACCTGATAACAGAGAGTTAAGAGGTAGCATGTTGACACTCTGGTCCCACCTGGTGCCCATAAATGGCTGGCTGACCGCTGAATCCCAGACAGATCCCCTCCTTCACAGTCCTAACACAGTACTTATTTGTGGACCCTTGGAAGTCATTTCACCTCTATCCACCTCATTCTCCTTCACAGTCACTTGAGGACTATCCCTCCTTCTTTGACAAGGATCAAACTGAAAGGACTTTGAAAAGTGGAAGGATCTGTCTGTCAAGAGGAGAGATATGACTTCCAGGACCCAGAAAGGGGCAGTGTACTTTGTCAAGAGGGCAGACAAGGGAAGCCGAAGTCTGAGGGGACAGGGAAGATGAAGTGCCAGAAAGAAAAAGACAGTCACAAGGAGAAAAGGTGACAGACAGCAGGACATCCATTTCCCAGGCATATCATCTGTCTTGGCTCCTCTGTCCATCAAAAATCAAGGTGGGCCCTGCCAGCCTCCTCTTGGAACCAACACACAAAGTATGGATGGACTTGTGTATCTAAAACAACCACTGGAACTGATTTGTGGTGGGAGCTGTATGTGCCTTCCTGTCGTTTCTTTGTGTGTGTGTGTTTTAGTGGCTGCTGCATGCGACTTTAACTTCAGATGCCATTCTGGGTAGTCCATCCATATATCCTCCCTACTCTTCTGCCAACTTCCAGATAGGTCATAATGAGAGACGGAAGATACAGAAATATGGGGTTGCAAAGGGCAGTCAATCGAGAAGCTTGTCTCCCTTTATCAGCCCTTCCTTCCATCCCCACAGCCTCACAACCAAAGTTGTTTTAGAAACACACCAACATACCCGCTCTTAGTGGCTACATGTTACAGAGTGGTCCAGCTCCACTTACTTGGTGATAGGCTGAGAAGCCAGGACGGGTTCTTTCCTGCTTTGAACAAGCGTATCATTCCAACACAAATAAGAAAACCTAGATCTCAGAGTAAATGAGATTAAGAAAACCCCACATGCCAACAAGGAAAACCTGGTTGCTGTTCTTTAAAGGCACGTGATAATGGCAGGAGTACACACTATGTTGAGGGGCAGAGGCTCTGGGATCACACCTATGGGTTCCAATCTGGGTTCTTCTGCTTACTAGCTTGTCACCTGAGCAAGGTAACTGTTCCTCCTCTTTAAAATGGGGATCATATGCTGGGTCTGGAGGTGCACACACCTGTAATGCCAGTGGCTCAGGAAGCTGAGGCAAGGGGACCTCAAGTTTGAGGCCAGCCTTAGCAACTTATTGAGGCCCTAAGCCACTTAGCAAGACCCTGTGTCAAAATGTAAAATGATTAAAAAGGGCTGGGGATGTGGCTCAGTGGTTTTGTGTCCCTGAGCTCAATCCCGGTACCTAAATAAATAAGTAAACAAAGTAAAATGAGGATCATAACAAACTTTGTAGGATTTGATAAGCATCCAGTGAGATCATCCCTCCATTTCATTAGCACATTGCCCATTATAGGGTCAGAATGTAATAAAAGTTATAGTTACTTTAATAGAAATATGCAGCCATGAAAATGCTATATAAATATATATTTATTATTTATAAATATCACTAGCATCTAAAGTTATCTAAGAGATACTGTTAAGCTGGAGGCTTCTGAGATGAGATTGAGGATAAGAGCATGACCCTGGATTGAGAACCATACATATATGACATTTTACTAGTGACAATATGTCATATGTTTGATTTTTGTACAGACAGGAAGGAGATTGAAAACAATTGTTCTAAATAAGAGAGATGAAATTAACATTTTGCCATAATGCCCCACATTAAAATTGGAGTCTAATAGTTATCTTTATATAAAAATACCTAGAAAACATATACAAAAATTTGAGTGGTTGTCTAGGATGGTGAAATTGCAGGGGTTTTGTTTTGTTTTGGTACTGGGGATTGAATTCAGGGGTATTCACCACTGAACAACATCTCTAGCACCTTTTTTAAAAAAAATTTATTTAGAGACAGAGTCTCACTGAATTGCTTAGTGCCTCACTTTTGCTGAGGCTGGCTTTGAACTTATGATCCTCTTGCCTCAGTCTCCTGAGCTGCTGAGATTACAGGCATGTGCTACTATGCCCGGCCATTGTAGGTATTTTTAACCATTTAAATTCAGAGATTTTTTTCCCCCTACATTGCCCAGTTATTTTATAGCTGGCATCCCTTACTTTTATCATCTTTTGACACACCACTCTCTAACTGAAAAAAAAAAATACAAAATCTTACCTTCTTTGAGGTGCATGTTAAATTCTAAAATAAAATGCACTTTTAAATTGTTATCCATTTCATCCCATAATCCCATTTACGGGATACCTAAAAACTTAAATTGAGCAAAATATATACCACTTATGATAACTTCGAAATAGATCTTTTAGAGTTCTATTCTTTTGAGAAAAGTAAGAGGTGAATGATTAGTACTAATATTCATTAACAGAAATGATGTTACTGACAATATTAATGATTCTATAATATTATAATTTTATAATAAACTCCACATTATGATTTCCAACCCATGTTCATGCACCTGTGTCAATTTCATTGAAATGATTGCAGAATTGCAAACTTGAGACCAAATGGGTTAAGAGATTCCCCATCAAAAGGTAAAGGGTCCTGGGCTGGATTTCATTAGCAGACCTGGGGCCATGACCATGTGGTAGGTGGAAAGAGGCCAGGAGCAAAAGCATCTTTCATCTTTCCGGACCTTCTCTCTGCCTCCACCTTGTATCCCTACTTGCGCTCACCCAGGTCCCCAAACCAGGCAGTGGACCAATTAACTTTCATTTCTCTTCTATTATTTCTAGGTAGCCATGCATAAATACATGCAATTGTATTACATGTTGCACATGGGTACCACACCACCTTTCTCCCTCTCTAACCTCAATTCATTAATAATGTAATTTTCCAGGACATGTGCATATGTCTGTATATGTATATATGTATATATAGGTATGCATACCCATATATACATATATGCACATACATATATGCACACCTGAGAGCTCAATGTGGTTTGAAGCTTCCTCTTTTTTTTTTTTGTAAATGCCAGGTTTGCAAGCAAAGGGTATGATAGACTCTGTTTCAACAGAGCTTATTGTTACCAGGAACGGTGGTGCACATCTGTAATCCCAGCAGCTGGGGAGGCTGAGGCAGGAGGATCACAAGTTCAAAGCCAGCCTCAACAAGTTAGTGAGCCCCTAAGAAACTTAGTGAGACTGTCTCAAAATGAAAAATAAAAAGAGCTGGGGAAGTGGCTCAGTGGTTAAGCACCCCTGGGTTTAATCCCTAGTACCAAAACAAACAAAACAAACAAAAAAAAGAGCTTATTGTACAAAAGTTACTATTTCTGTTTTCCTTGGTAAAAACTTGTGAAACCCCTGTGTAGCCTAAGAATGGTTACAGTGTTACCTGCCATGTAACCACCCGTGTGGAACACCACCCCACCTTCACTGTGTATAAATTTCAAAGAATTTCCAGACTCAAGGTCCAGAGATTTTTAGCCATTAGCCCCTCTGGATCGCTACAGCTTACATAAACCTGCTTCCTGATAATTCCTCCACTGTCCATCTGCCCCATGAACATGAAGTGTGGTGAAGGGATATTTTGAGTCTATGTAGATATTGTAGATTCCTGCTGCCAATTGGAGTGCTTGGGTCAGGGTAATATATTCTGCATTTTTTTTTTTTTTGTACTGGAGATAGAACCCAGGGGTGCTTATCCACTGAGCCACATCCTCAGCACTTTTTCTGTATTTTCTTTAGAGACAGGGCCTCCCCAAGTTGCTTAGGGCCAAGTTGCTGAGGCTGGCCTTGAACTTGTGATTCTCCTGCCTCAGCCTCCTGAGCTGCTGGGATTATGGATGTGCACCACTGCACCTGGCCAACATGTTTATCTTAAAAGAGCTAAGAGCCCACATGGGTGCAGTGGACCCTCTGATGCCCTTTGTTAGGACTGTGGGCGTGGGGACAGGATAGAGTTGCCAAGCCAGATTTCAGAGCATTCACTCTAGTCCTCAGCCCTCACAGCCATAAACAAAGAGATTAAAGGCTTATTCTGCTGCTCTGCATAATCTGCTCTGACAACCAGGGCCACCAGGAAAGGACAAAGTAATCCATATACTCTTGAGAGACATGGGAACCTCAATCTCCCTTCGTCGCACTCCAGCTCAGACCTAGGCCACAGGAGCCAGCTTTAATGGTGGCCAGCTTGGTTCAGACTTGCTTGGATGGGCCCAGATATGGAAAAGGACAGTACCTCGCCACTACTTTTATTTCTGAAAAATGGCTCTGGATTACTCTAGCATGTGGATAAATCATTGCCATAGCAAAACAGTTCTAAGGCCTAAACTGAGCTGTATTAGGATAGTAATCTCAAAAATTTTAAAGGAAAAGTTGCCATGTATACATATATGAGATATTTTTTAAACTGTCAGTGATGTTGGTAAACTGGTATGTGAAGGGTGGAGTGTATGATGTGAGAGAGAGAGAGGATGGGAGAGAGGAAGAGAGGAGGAGGAAATGAATCCATTTGGAAGGAGAATGTCTGCTGACTTCACCTTTTGAGCATACATTCACCCTCTTGCAGCATCAAACACCCTAATTTCTTATTAGAAAACCATGGTCTGTCACTGCAATGATCAAAGCAGGGCTGAGTCTAACCTCAGGCTCCAGAGGTGGTAATCTCCCAGGCCGTTATCTTGGGCTATTCCTCCACCATCCACTGTGATTGACTCAGAAGGTACAGGAGTTGATCCATGCTTATTCTAGCAAGTCACCCCTGGTCTTTGCTGGGACTCTCAGCAAAGAGGTGTTCTCTTTGCCCTTGAGGTTGCAAAGTGGGTATTGTCTTCTACATGGAGAGTACCTGCCTAAGAGTGAAATTCACATGTGAGTGGACACAGCAGAAGTAGGAGGAAAAGGCCAGGCATGGTGGTACATGCCTATAATCCCAGCTGCTCAGGAGGCTGAGGCAAGAGGATCGTGAATTCAAAGCCAGCCTCAGCAACTTAGTGAGGCCCTAAGCAACTCAGTGAGACCCTGTCTCAAAATAAAAATAAATAAATAAAAAAGGGCTGGGGATGTGGCTCAGTGGTTAAGTGTCCTGGGTTCATTAAAAAAGAAGAAGAAGGAGGAAGAGGAGGAGGAGGAGGAGGATGGAAGATGCCTTTCTTGTTGGCCTGCTGGCCACTCTGGAGCCTCTAGTTCTGCCGTGGCTGAAGCTGGGCCTACTTCTGGACTATTCAGTTACTTGAGCAAATCTATCTCTTTTTAGGCTAAAGCCAATTTGAGGTAGGTGTCTGTCACTTGGAATTCAAAGAACCCTGGTCCAAACAGGCTGACTGGGGATACACTCAGATCCCAGAGTCAGGTGGAGGGAAGGTACTAGCTTTTCTACAGCCCAGGAGTGATGGAAGAGGGAGAGAGGGAGGGGTCATCGAGTTGGAGCTCTGCCAAGCTAAGTTTTAATCCTGATCCCTGGATCGAGGACCTCTGCTTCAGAGGATTAGACTTCTCTAGAAAAGTGAATCGTAGACTCTCTAAAGCTTTACTAAATGAAGACAGCAGTGAGATCATTAATGCCCCACATTCTTTCGTATGTTACTCAAATCCTAACATTAAATATTCAGTAATTTCTTGGTGGCCTGCATTCTTGCCAGACACAAAAGAAGCTCTTTCAAGTAAATCACACACTATAGAGGAAAATATGGGGATCACTGTAGATATCATGACAATTCCCAGAGACTCATTAGCACGGTGACGACTATTCATTTTCAAATTTAATTAACAGAAATGGCACTTTCTTTTAATTTATGTCATTAGTCAAATGAGCTTTCTAATTAAGATGTGCAATCTACAAATTTATAAACTCTGGTGAATGACTCTAAACATGGAACCAACGATAAGGGTCTGTTCAGACAAGGCTTATCACGTTCCTCTCCCACTGGCTTTCTGAAAAAGGTGGGGGTATTAATTTCATTACCAGGCATTTTCTAAACACAATCTTCTATTAGATATACTCAGGCTGTTCATTGCCATACATCACTATGATTCCAAATTCCATTTCTACTCCCCATGAAATTCAACTGAAAAATTGCCTGACATCTGATAAAGTGGCAAGACCAATGCTCATTGGCAATAATGGATGCTATTTGCAAAACTGAAAAAAAGATTTAAGTTTGGACAAGTGTAAAAATGACCTCAACTTCTTTTTTTTTTTTTTTTTGTACCAGGGTTTGAACCCAGGAGTGTTTAACTACTGAGCTACACCCTCAGCTGATTTTTATGTTTTATTTAGAGACGGGGTCTCACTGAGTTGCTTAGCATCTCGCTAAGTGGCTGAGGCTGGCTTTGAACTCATGATTCTCCTGCCTCAGCCTCAGGAACTGCTGGGATTACAGGTGTGCACCACTGTGCCTGGCTAAAAATAATCCCAGCTTCTAAAACAGCTTCATATAGAAGTCCCATCAAGGAAATATTGTGTAAAATGAGTCTGTGGTTGGAACCAACAAACACCACAGAAACAAAAGTTGTTCGCTACTTAGTAAACCAGTTGATGATATTTTCACAAGATCTCATTACAATCATGCTCCTGCTCCACTCTTTCCGTGAAAGAATCAAATACTTCAATAGGTGAGAAGGAGAGTTTTACCAAATCAGGATCTCTGGACTAAAGTGTCAATCCATTACCATATTGAAAGCAATTGTGAATTGAATTGGCCAGTGGGAAGATCAATGGTGTACTGAGAGCATCCAAGGGACCAGAGCACCAACATATTTGTTTTGAAATAATTTTCTGTCTAATAATAGAAGGAAGGAAAAGAGTGAGGTAGGGAGGGAGATCTGGAGGGAGCGAAGGAAGAAGGAAATTAATGAAGCAATCCTATGGCGGAGAGGATCAGATTGTGTTGGATTTTCTTACATTTGTTTCACAATTTATCATTATTATTTTGAATTGCAAGTGGCAGGATACCATAAGCTTTTGGTGTTCAGGAGTTAGTATCTAATAGTTTTAATCGAGACTTGACGGTGGATAAGCAATCTGGGACATAGCATTGCAAACACAGATACTATTTATCTGGTTCACATTAACAGATTAGTGCATAAAGTAAAAGTCTTTTAAGGACTAAGCAATCATTCCTGAAAATACGTGTGTCAGGATAATATTGCCAATGGGAAGGCAGGGTATGTCTGCTGCTTTTTAAAAAGCCTTTTTTTAATTGGTGCTTTATAATTTTACATAATAGTGGGTGGGATCCATTGTTACATATTTGTGCATGCACACAATACAACAATATAATTGGGTCAGTTTCATGTCCCAGTACCTCCTCTTTCCCTCCTCTTCCTCTGCTGCTTTTTCTACACTGCTAGACCACTTCTATTTTCATGAGACCACCCACCCTGCCATTTCTGCCCCCTTTCCCTCTCTGCCTTCCACATATGAATGAAAGCATACAACCCTTGACTTTCTGAGTTTGGCTTATTTTGCTTGACATAATACAGTCAAGTTCCACCCATTTTCCAGCCAATGGCATGCCTATTTCTTTAATGATGGACAAATGACAGATAATATCCACATAGAGAAAAATTACTTATAAAACTTAAAAATATTTGTGGAGCCAGGCACAGTGGTGCGCGACTGTAATCCCAGCAGCTCTGGAGGCTGAGGCAGGGGGATTTCAAGTTCAAACCCAGTCTCAGCAATTTAGCAAGGCCCTAAGCAATTCAGTGAGACCCTGTCCGAAACTAAAATATAAAAAGAGCTGAGGATGTGGCTCTGTAGTTAAGCACCTTGGGTTCAATCCCTGGTACCAAAAAAATAAAAAGATACTGGTAGAATTGCAAATCCACTTTATTGATAAATAAAACTTGGAAGTTTAGTGGTGAAAATTAATCTGAGATATATACTCAGGATGTGTTCTCTCCTTTGTAGGTTTTTTTTTTTTTCACGTAAGTACTGCATTTTGGACAGAATTCTAATCTCTAGGAAAGAACCCACAGATGGCAGGATTTGATAGAAAGCACAAGGAAGATTGTTAAGCAATCATCCTTGAGAGGCATCAATATCCCTTAGAAATGTTTCATGTTTTTCTTTCTTCTTTTTTTTTTCTTTTGTGGTTCTGGGAATCAAACTGAATCTGTGGTGCTTTACCACTGAGCTATATTCCCAGCTTTTAAAAAATTTTTAAATTTCTTTCCCAGCTCCTTTTTTTAAAAAAAAACTTCTTAAAATTTTGATACAGGGTCTTATTATATTGCTTTGGTCTTGCTAAATTGCTGAGGCTGCTCTTAAACTTGCAATCCTCCTACCTCAGCCTCTAGAACCACTCAGATTACATGCATGCACCACTATGCACAGCTCCATTACAAACAGTTTAAGTGATGGAAAAATGTGCTGGACACAAATTTTTAGCTTGCATTTTAACAGCTGCATGACCTTGACTAACTTTTTTGAGCCTCAGTTTCTTCATCAGTAAAATTGAAACTAGTAGGATCTAACTCATAAGAATGTTACCAATCCTATTAAAAATACTCAGCATAAAAATTAGTTAGAAAACAGTAGTTTGGCTGAGTGCAGTGGCACAGACCTGTTATCCCAACAAGTTGGGAGGCTGAGGCAGGAGGATCTCAAGTTCGAAGCCAGTCTCAGCAACTTAGTGAGGTCCTTTCTCAAAATAAAAAAAATAAAAAGGGCTGGGGACATGGCTCAGTGGTAAAACTCCCCTGGGTTCTATCTCCAGTATCAGAAAAACAACAACAACAACAAAAACACAGTGGTTTGTATTTGCAGTGTTCCCTAAAGCAAAATGCTTTTACTCCTTAACTTTGTAACAAATCACCAACCCCTTTGCCTCAGGAGGGATGAGGAGCCCAAGACTCTTGTTCCTTGTCTCCAGTAGCTTTGAATTCCCATGCGGGGGACCCTGGGCAGCCAGGGCCTTGTGCCTCTTGGTGATTCTTACCTCATAGTAACTCTGCACTGCATTCATGAAGGCTTCGTCGGCCACAATCTGCGTTTCCCCATTAAGGAAGGCCTGAAACCGGTCCTTAACTGTCTGCAGCTGCTGTTTGCTGATCTGCAAGAAACAGAGAAAGAGGAGAAATGGAAGACTTGTTCTGGACATGGCTAATGGTGACTTTCCACCAAAGATACCAGGCATTAGCGGGTAAGAGCTGAAACACAGCTATCATCGAAAAGTCCTACAAATTGCAGTGAAAGATACTGAGTTAGAAGCAAAGGTAACACATAATATATATATCAGACTCCATAGTAATTGCCCTCCTTTTCCCATATTTTCCCTTTATCTGTGCTTTTGTGGTTACTTATACCTATGGTGTTTGTGTGATGGAAATGGGTGCTACCTCACACTCTTCCCAAGTTCAAGTTCAGGGATGTCTCTCTGGTAGCTGGATATCAGCCAAGGTGGGACTATTAAAACCATGGAACCACGTAGGCAAAGGCTACAAAGCAGCACCCCACCTCCACCCCACCCCCCAAAATTGTCAAACTTTTCATAGCAAACACTCCACTGAAATGTCTTGGGCTATGCAGAGACTTCCAAAATATATTGGTCTTGTTATGTCCATGACCACATGATAGACCCGGGCACTTCCAGGAGATGCCATAATTTAGGCAGTTAGGTTGCTTGCAATTCCTTGCCTTATCAACCCCACCTTTCTTTCCCTCTTAGGAAAGGGCTTCTGCAAGATTCCTACCTATTCTCTTTCTCCACTCTGGTCTGGTTGTATCCCACCATCCTCAGTCTCGACATGAGCATCACTGACTGAGAATGGTCTTCTCCACCCCCAGCCTGGTGAGTCTTCCTGTATGTGATTCCACAGCATGCCTTGGACATCAACGCCTTGTTAGCAATAATTAAATTGTTAACTAGTTCGTCTTCTCTTGCAATCGTATTCACTGATATTTCCCCAGGGCCCAGCTTAATATCTTATGCATGGCAGGCACCCAATAAGTACTGGCTACATGAAGGAAGGAAGGAAGGAAAAGGAAGATATAGTTTTTGATATCCTGTAGACGCTGTAATTTACATAAAAATTTATGTCAAATGTCAGCTAAAAACTGCTCTTTTAAAAGTTAAAAAGTTTTAAAAGGGTAAACAGTTTATAAAAGGTCATACTTCAAAATTAAGAATGGAATGCTGTCTGAGAGCCCTGTGTTAGTAGACAAAGAAAGATCTTTCCAGTACCAGTTCTGTCAGGCCACTGTGTCATCGCAGAAAAAGTCACTTATATTTGGGATTGGCAAGAGAGTTAAAAGCATTCTGGAACAGAGTTGGGTTTCAATAAATACATTTGATCTTGCCCTCAGTTTTCTCACTTGGAAAATGGTGATAAATACTAATTACTCCCTGCCTCGGGATAATTATAGCTCTTTGATGACATAATATGAGTGCTTTTAAAAAAATTATGAGTTTCTGATTTATTGCACAGCATGGTGACTATAGCTAATGATGATATACTGTATCGAGAAATGCAGAAAGTGGATCTTGAGAGTTTTCAGTGAACTGGGCACAGTGGCGCACACCTGTAATCCCAGCAGTTTGGGAGGCTGAGGCAGGAGGATTGTGAGTTCAAAGCCAGCCTCAGCAACTTAGCAAGGCCCTAAGCACTTAGTGAGATTCTGTCTCAAAATAAAACATAAAAAGGGCTGGGGTTATGGCACAGTGGTTAAGTGGTTAAGCATGTCTGGGTTCAATCCCTGGGACCAAAATCACCAAAAGGGATCTCACTACAAAAATGCTATTTATGTGAGGTGGTCCCTTCATAATTAGCTAGATTTAACCATTCCACACTGTATGTGTTCTCCCTAACATCTTGTTCTATGCAATAAATAAAAATACTTTTATCTGTCAATTAAAAAATATGAGTTTGTATATAAATGTTAAGTGCTCTTACCATTAGAATAGATACAAGCCAGACGTGGTGGCGCACGCCTGTAATCCCAGCACTTTGGGAGGCTGAGACAGGAGAATCGCGAGTTCAAAGCCAGCCTCGGCAACGGCGAGGCGCTAAGCAACTCAGTGAGACCCTGTCTCTACATAAAACACAAAATAGGGCTGGGGATGTGGCTCAGTGGTCGAGTGCCCCTGAGTTCAATCCCTGGTACTAAAAAAAAAAAGAATTGATACAGGTAGAAAATAAAGTTTAAAGCTATAGGAGACTCAAGCGTGAACTGAGTTTTGACTTAATCAGGAAACGAAACAAAAGGAAAAAACACAGAGTTTGAGAATGGACATTGATGGTAGCTGGGGTGCTTTAGATAGTTTGTGTTATAATTGGAGATTTGGGGGAACCACGGACTCAGGAGCAGACAAAAAGGGGTTAGGTACTGAGCAAATTCACAGTCACTCCATTGGGGAGTGCTGCTGTTCAAAGGTAGCTACATTTGTAATTTTAAATTTTATAGAAGCCACATTTCAAAAATATTAAAAGAAACAGGAGAATGAGCACGAGGTCTGGGGTTTAATCTAAGTGCCCCCCGAACCCTCCACCCACCCCCACTTCCCAAAAAAGAAAGAAAAGTGAAATGAATTTTAATATCTTTACCCAAATATGTCAAAATTATTACCATTTCTAACCTGTGATCCTTATACAAATTTAAGAGACATTTTATATTTTTAATGTTATGTTTTGAAAATGAGGTATATTTTATCCTTATAACACATCTCAGTTCAGTGTGACCACACGGCAGTGTTCGACAACTCGTGGTTACTGGCATTTGATATTATATGCTGCAGATCTTCAGCATGCAATGAACTCACTTATCTTATATATATATATATATTTTAGGGGGATACCAGGGATTGAACTCAGGGGTACTTAACCACTGAGCCACATCCCCATCCATATTTTGTATTTTATTTAGAGACAGGGTCTCACTAAGTCGCTTAGGGCCTCACTAAGTAGTGGAGGCTGGCTTTGGTCTTGCGATCTACCTGTCTCAGACTCCCTAGCTGCTCGGATTACAGGCGTGCGCCACCCTGCCCGGCGCAATGAACTCACTTCTAACTCACTTTGTTTAAGCTTTCCTATTCTGACCCATGGATATTGGTATAAGTGGAGATGAAGAGAAAATCATAGTTATTTTGAATGGGCTGGATACCATCTGAGCTAAAATATGAGGCAGCAATTCATTTACTCATAAAAATGACACCATAACATGAATTTCTTTTATGCAGGCTGGACATAACTGACTTCGGTCACAAATCCTTATAGAATAGAACAAACCAAGGCCATGCACAGAATTTCTTGCTCAGAATTCCTTTCAAGCAGGGTCAGGCCCAGCTCTGTAACATTTTGGGTATGAGTTAGGATAATGGAGCAGGAGAGAACAATAATTTTTTGTAAGTGCTTAATTTATTTTATTTTATTTATTTATTTTATTATTGGTTCTTTTTAGTTATACATGCTAGTAGAATCCATTTTGATATAATTATAGAGGTATGGAATATATCTTGTTCTAATTAGGACCCCAATTTTGTAGATGTACACAATGGTATGATTCACTGTAAGTTCATGTATCTTCATAGGCAAATTATGTTAGATTTATTCTATGTCTTTCCCATTCCTGTCTCTGTCCCTTCCCTTCATTCCCCTTTGTCTGATCTATTGAACTTCTATTCTTTCCCTCCCCACTTGCCCTTCTTGTGTGTTAGCTTCCAAAAATTAGAGAAAACATTCAACATTTGATTTTGGGAGATTGACTTATTTCACTTAACACAATGGTCTCCAGATCATCCATTTACCAGCAAATGCCATAAAGTCATTCTTTTCATGGCCGAGTAATATTCCAGTGTGTATATATGTATCACATTAAGTGCTGAATTGAAATCAAACCATGCACCATCATTCAAATGATGATGATTGCTTGTCAACTCGTGCCAAATCCATTACCTGTCTTTTTGTTAAATATGCACTATGCTCATTTATTCGCAAAGACTTCCAAAGCAATGGCCATTTGCCCAAACCTGCACCAGGACCCAGGCTTTGGTGTTCAATAAAACACACTCAACCCCTGATTTCACTGGCCAGCACCAGGCACTGAAAATCAAAATGAATGGAGTTTGTCCTCAGAGATGCGGCAGTTCAGGTGGAGAGGGAAAAGCATATGAAGAATGCACAATTTTTTTTCTTTTTTCCTTTTTAGGATTTCAGAGGAGAAATTACAGAATATCAAACTTTCAAAAGAGAAGTTTGAACATTAATTTCAATCCAGTTCAGAGAGCACACATCACAAACCCACACAAAGCATCTTACCCTTCCCTCAACACATCAGCCCCCAGCAGCAGGGGACTAGGGGCAGGACATTGGATGGCAGAGCGGTTGCCACCTGTGCATCCACATTCACTCTTTTCTCACCAGTAAACAAACATTGAGTTTATTTAGTCAGCTCTCTAGGTGTGTGTCATTGGGAAACCTCAACTGCTTATCTGCATAATGGGCCAGCACTGACCTTATGGAATGCTCATGATAATTAATTATGATAAGTAAAATAATCAGCAAAAAAAAAAAAAATGGGCACAGTTATCCCACGCCTCAGCATTTACCCAAAGGACTTAAAATCAGCATACTATAGTGAGACACCCACACTGATGTTCATAGCAGCTTGTTTTAGTCAGCTTTTTTTGCTGCTGTGACATAAGACCCAATCAGAATAATTGTAGAGGAGGAGAGTTTATTAAAGGGCTCATAGTTTGAGAGGTCTCAGTCCATAGACAGCAGGCTCCATTCCTAGGGACCCAAGGTGGGGCTGAACATCATGGTGGAAGAGTGTGGTGGAGGGAAGCAGCTCACATGATGATCAGTAAGCAGAGAGACTCCACTCACCAGATGCAAAGTATATGCCCCAAAGCCACGTCCCCAATGCCCACCTCCTCCAGCCACACCCCACCTGCCTCCAGCTACCACTCAGTTAATCCCATCAGGGATTGATTCACTGATTAGATTAAGGCTAGAGCCCAACCATTTCTCATCCAAACCTTCTTGCATTGTCTGATATACGAGCTTTTGGGGAACACCTCACAATCCAAATCATAACACAGTTCCATTCACAATAGCTAAGCTATGGAGCCAATCTATGTGCTTTTCAACAGATGAATGGAGAAAGAAAATGTGGTATGTATGCACAATGGAATATTACTCAGTCATAAGGAAGAAGAAAATTATGGCATTTGCCTGTAAATGGATGGAACTGGAGACTATCATACTAAGTGAAATAAGTCAATCCCCCCAAACCAAAGGCTGAATGTTCTGATATGCAGATGCTAACACACAATAAGGGGTAGGGAAAGGAAGAAGAGAAGTTCACTGGATTAGAAAAAGGAGAAGGTGGGGATAGGAAAGACAGTAAAATGATTGGGACATAATTTTCCCATGTTCCTATATGAATACATGACCAGTGAAAATCCACATCATGTCCAACCACAAGAATGGGCAGTTAGACTCCATGTATGTATGACATGTCAAAATACACTCTACTATCATGTACGTCTAAAAAGAACAAATAAAAAATTTTAATTAAAAAAACCCAACTGTCAGGTCAAAATAAATAATGTCACCCACACCCCAGAAATACCTGCAGGTCCCAAAAGTCACTGCCTCATTCCAAAGCTGACTATAAGTCTAACTTCCATCATCCTGGATTAGCTTTGCCTGGTTTTCAACTTGCAACCATTACCCCATACAGTATGAGGTTTGTCTGAGTTTGCTCAGACTCATTGCTGCATGGGCTTCCAACCTAGGATTCTATCATAACTGATCCACTTTATACTGATGGCTAGTGGGGCTTTCTTTTTCTTTCAAATTGCACTGATTTTTCAGTGTGCACCTCTCCACAAGAGGAGCGCAAGAACTACACTCATCTTGCACTCTGGCACTGGATGGCACAGCATGACTGTAATCAAGGTTTTGCTGAATGCATGCGTTAACTCACTCCATGGTTACTGCATTCCAGGCCCTGGAGATGTAAAATGGCCAAGGTACAATCTTAGCTCTTAAGTCAGA
This sequence comes from Xerus rutilus, assembly GCA_028644305.1. Classification (NCBI taxonomy): domain Eukaryota; kingdom Metazoa; phylum Chordata; class Mammalia; order Rodentia; family Sciuridae; genus Xerus; species Xerus rutilus. The sequence continues at coordinate 47,777,531 of CM053413.1, forward strand.
GATCACAGGTTCATCTTTGACTTTCTAGCACTCTTTGCCAACTGCAGGAATGAATGAAAATCTTACCTAGCAGCTCTTAAAAACTGTAAGCCTAAGAATCAATTGGTGGGGCAGAGTTGATCTCTGGGTAACCTAGATAGGATTGAACCCAGAAGGTGACCTTGCGTGAGCAAACTAAAATAATTGGCCCACAGAAACTGATGCTGTGTGTACAACTCTAGATAAAAACAGGATTCTGCAAGCTATGCACAGAAAAGAACCCTCCTGAAACAGAAGTCCAGTGGACAGCATTTAATATGGGTAGAATGCACTTGTGCATCGAGGCCAGAATTGGGAATTGCAGTAATGAGTTCCAAGAGGAGAAAACCTGAAAAGATGGGGAAAGGTAATTATTGCAGAAGAAAGTGTGGCTGCAGCTTCCTTGCTTCAATCTGCCTCATTAACCAAGGGCTGAAAATTCGCACTGCATTTTGGGCCATTTGTAATTCACTTTGCAGCCCAGAGGAGAAGTGTCAAACAGACTGTTATGGTTTGGATGTGAAGTCCCCAAAGCTCATGTGTGAGACACTGCAAGAAGGTTCAGAGGAGAAATGATTGGGTTGTGTGAGCCTTAACCCAATCAGTGAACCAGTCCCCTGAGGGGATTAACTGAGTGGTATCTGGAGGCAGGTGGGCGTGGCTGGAGGAGGTGGGCGTGGCTGGAGGAGGTGGGCATTGGGGGCGTGGCTCTAGGGTATGTATTTGTATCTGGAGAGTGGAGTCTCTCTGCTTACTGATCATCATGTGAGCTGCTTCCCTCCACCACACTCTTCCACCATGATGTTTAGCATTATCTCAGGCCCTGAGGAATGGAGCCTGCTATCTATGGACTGAGACCTCTGAAACTATGATCCCCCAAATAAAGTTTTCCTCCTCTAAGTGTTCTTGTCAGGTCTTTTGGTCACAGTGGCATAAAAGCTGAGTAAAACATGAACCTATAGTGAGAAAACCACATGTTTTAAGTGCTGGGCTCAGAAAAGAAAGTCAAATTCAGAGTGAGGAAGAATCCTGGCTTTACTACAAGATCTTGGGCAAGTAGTTAACTTTGGTTTTCTTGGCTGAAAACAGGGAATGGTGCTATCTGTTATCTGGTTGCATTGACCAGCAGAGATAATATATGTGAGATAAAAGATTAGTGTCCGGCATACAATATGTGTTCTTACTCGACAATAAAAAATATTAAAAGTATTCCTTTTGTTTAAGTTTTTCTTTTTCCTTTTCCTTCATCTTTTTATCTTCTTTCCATAATCACTTTTATCTACTCAGTCTTTTTTTTTTGGTACCAAAGATTGAACTCAGGAGCCCTTACCACTGAGCCACATCCCCAGCTCTTTTTTATGTCTTATTTAGAGACAGGGTCTTGCTGAGTTGCTTAGTGTCTTGCTTTTGCTGAGGCTGGCTTTAAACTTGTGATCCTCCTGCCTCAGCCTCCTGGGGCCCTGGGATTACTGGCTTGCGTCACCGCCCCTTGGCTTATTCAGTGTTTTGAAGGTACATTAATGTGGTATTCTTTACCTTCTTCTTCCTTGGTCCTCCAATTTGAGAGTCTGAAAAACCCCACACTCCTGTCCCAGTCTCCCTTGCAATTACAGGTGGCCATGTGACACAGTCAGACAGCTATTAGGGGACTTCGGGGAAGCATTTTAAATCCTGGTAAAAAGGAGCATATTTGATGATATTGCCCTGAGCTGCCAAACCACATTGTCCAGAGCTGGGGTGTCTACCTTGTGACCATGAAGAATAGGCAACAAAATTCCAGAGATGTTGGCCCTTACATTTAACAGCTGAACTAATGTTTGCAAACATGGTTCCTGAACTTCTCATGATGTGTGTGAGAGAAACAAAAAAAAGAATTCCTACTTGTTCAGGTTACTGTGTGTTTCCTATTACTTGCAGTCAAATGCTTTCCTAATGGACATGTGTGACTTTCTCTATCATGAAAGAAAACCCATTATTAAGGTGTTTATCCATTAGTGTGCCTCTGATTACAGTAGTAACTCTATTACATGGGCAGAAGGAAGCAGTGCTGACCCTAAATGAATGAATCTAATATGGTAGCATTCCAAGTGCAGGTGGGAGGAAGCAGAAAGCCATCTTTGAATGCTAGGAGATATTCCAATTATACACACAAGTGTGGTCCTTTTTTGCTCAAAGCACAATGTCAGCACTGTATACTGCAAACTCACAATATGAACTTTAGCTTTTTCTTTTTAAAACATTATCATTTCAAAAAAAGAGGATTTTGAATGACTTCTTCATCATAGAAAAGTGACAAAGATATCAAATCAACAAGTGTTTCTAAAAATCATCAGTTAATTCAGAGAGATTAGGACAGTGGTTACTTAATTTCCTTTTCTTAAAGATAGCAAAACTTCATATTAGGCCAAATATAAATATCAAAATGTCTTCTTTTACAAGCACATTAAAATATTCTCTATCCTAAATGATATCTTGCTTCTAGGAAATTTAGAAATCATATCACACTTAACCAACTATTTACTTATTTACATAAAATTCTTCTCACCTTCTATATTAGATACATTTACATAATGTGTTCCAAAAAGGGTGTGTTAAATGAGTTTCATTCATTTGGCTTGAAGAAAAAGATTCATTTGAATGGAAAAACATGAATGAATCATTGAAATGGAAGCTGAGCAAATAAAGTATTGCAGGTGGGAAACAGGATGAGGCTATAACCCTTGCCTGGATTTTGAACCTGTTTCCCAATATTCTGCTACTAAAGTACTACCTTTAGGAGTAGCCCTCTTTATGCACCAATGGTACAAATATTTGCTTTATACTTTTGCCCTAAATATATTTCAAATTACTTCATTTTCAAACTGAAACTTGTTCTAAGCAATAGTATCTGAAATCACAGGCTTTATGTTGTAGCTATAGTTAAAACAGAGTGTTCTGGTATCTTTCATACATCTCCTACCTTTTAATAATTGCTTCTTTTCATGCATTTATTTTGATGCTGGGGATTTAACTCAGAACCTCATGTATGGGAAGTTCACACTCTACTACAAAACTATATCCAAGAGCAGGAGAGTTCTTTTGGAGAAAAAAAATTTAATCTGCTATATACACCAATTTTTGAGTGTATGTGTGTGTGTGTGTGTGTGTTTTATTTTAGGGTAGCTGTTGAATATCTTTAAGTTAATTATACTCTAAAAATTACTATGCATTTTGAAATCATTGAGCAATGCCAGGTACAGTGGTGCATGCCTATAATCCCAGCAGTTTGGGAGGCTGAGCCAAGAGGATCATGAGTTCAAAGCCAGCCTTAGTAACTTAGAGAGACCCTAAGCAACTTAGCAAGACTCTGTCTCTAAATAAATTACAAATAGGGTTGGGGATGTGGCTCAGTGGTTAAGCACCCTAGGTTCAATCCCTGGTACCCTCCCCAAAAAAATCATTGAGCAATAGAAAGACCCATCAGTTACTTCTAAAGATTTATTTGGATAGAAAATAACAAATAAAGAGACATAAGACAGCCACATGATGCTCCCACAAAGAGTTCTGGAGGGATGGGATCGTGAAGGCAAAATGAGAACATTAAGATGGGGTTCTTTCAGAAAACAATCATCTAGCAGAAGAAGAATAAAATAGGAAGAATGAATCTAGAGAATGAGTTGGGGCTAATAGTTGGACTGAAGACGGAAGGAGAGGAGGAAATGCAGAGAAGGGGTGAGAAGGAGAGGAGGGCCACCTTTCACCACAAAGCATCTTAAAGTTGTTGTTTAGTAGGACGAGTGTTCAACGCTTGCAAACAATAATTATGTTTTGTTTTGTTTTCAAATAAGAATATGTGTTTTCACTGCTTAGGCAGGTTTCACTTAGATTCCTCCGTGGCGTACCCAGATATGGAGTTTTAAAGGCAAAGGCCTCATGAAGAATTTGTGCTCGTCTGGTTTGCATTGCTGTGACCAAAATGTCTAACAAGAACAAGTTAGAGGAGGAAAAGTTTATTTGGGGCTCACGATTTCAGAGCCCTCAGTCCACAGTTGGGTGGGGCCAGGGCTCCAGGCCTGACGTTAGGCAGCACATCAGGACGGAAGGATGTGGTAGATGGAGGAAACTGGCTCAACCTATGTCAGCTACAAAGCAAAGAGAGAGCTTGAGGAGGAGTCAGGGTCACACTCCCAGTGATTACTTCACCCATCTGTGCCTACAGTTATCACCCAGCAGTCCATTCATCTGTCAGTGGATGAATCCATTTGCTGGATTGAGGTCAGATCCCTAATCATTACCTAAAAGTGCACCTCTGAACCTTGCTGCCTTGGGTACCATGTTTTCAACCTGAGCTTTGAAGGGACATTCCAGATTGAAACCATAACAGAATTGTTTCAGCTGTTACACATTTCTCTACTTTTCGATTTCAAGTTTCTTTATACTTTTAAATATTGTGAAGGACTCCAAAGAGCTTAAGTTTATACAGATTGTATTGTATCTATTGATGGCTATTGGAATAGATATTGTAATTTAAGTCTTTGGAGGAGTATCCATACTGCTTTCTACACTAACAATGTATGAGTATACTTTTTCTCCCACATCCTCGCCAACATTTATTATTGTCTGTATTCTTGATGATTGCCTTTCTAATTGGAGTAAGATGAAATCTCAATGTAGTTTTGATTGGCATTTCCTCGATTGCTAGGGATGTTGAACCTTTTGTCACATATTGGTTTATAGTTCTTCTTTTGAGAAATATCTGTTCAGTTCTTTTGCCCATTTAATGTTTCTTGGAGGTTAAGTTTTTTCTTTATATATTTTGGATATTAATCCCCTTTTAGAGAAGCAGTTTGCAAAGATTTTCTTCCATTCTGTAAGGCTCTCTCTTCACACTCTTAATCATTTCTTTTGCTGTGCAAAAGCTTTTTAATTTGATGATATCTCACTATTTGATTCTTGTTTTTATTTCTTGTGCTTTGTCTTGTTAAGGAAGTTAGTGCCAATGCTAATATGTTGGAATATTGAGCCCATTTTCTTCTTGCAGTTGCAAAGTGTCTGATCTAATTCCTAGGTCTTTAATCCATTTTGGGTTGATTTTTGTTCAGGGTGGAAGAGAGGGATATGTTTTCATCCTTATACACATTTGATATGCCTCTGAGTTCAATCCTCGGTACCTGCCCCCCAAAACAAAATAAAACAAAACAAAAAACAATAAAAAATAATGGAAGAAAGATCAGCAGAATAGAAAAAGGGAAACGGGGAGGGAGGAAGAGAGAGAAAGAGGAAGTACTGGGACTGAAATGGAGGAAACTATATTCCATGCAGATATGATTATGTCAGAAGGAACCTATTACGTAGAACAACAACACAATAATAAAAAATTAATAAAGAAATTGGGGTCTTAAATATTTATTAATTCACTTAAAATAACAATAATAAACTCTTCACAGGTTAACCTAAATAACACACATTTCTAAAAATAACCCTGTTTTCCAAAACAAAAGAATAAGCGAAAAGACTGCAACATTTTATAGTATTACAAATCTCTTTCAGAGATTAATAGAGGACAGTTGAATTTGCATTTCTGTTCCTGTATTCAATCAGTTTTGAAATGTTGTTTTGGTTGAAGTATATGGAGAAAATCTGGCCTCCCACAGATATGTTATTGGAAGAGTACACAATATTTTAATAACCTTTTCAGATAAATGTGGATAGTTGTCTCCAACACCCTACCAAATCTCATGTGGTAGTATTCTCTCAAAAGTTGGCAACAGGGCTAGGGTGGTGGCTCAGTGGTAGAGCACTTGTCTAGCATGTGTGAGGCATTGGGTTTGATTCTCAGCACCACATATAAATAAAGGTCCATCAACAACCAAAAAAATATTTTTTTAAAAAAAGTTAGCAGCAATATAAAATTGGGTATAAGACCAACAAATTTTTTTATTTATTGCTTTATATTAAAATCCACAGGGCTACCTTGCTCTTTGTAGAAATCTTCTACTCATTCAAGTTTTAAAATAGCATACAATGGTCATATAAAATATTTATACATGGAGTTAGGCAGGTACACCAAATGTTGAAAAATTTTATTACACAATATAAAAATGTCATATTACTTGTCCCCAAAAAAGTCTCTAGGTGACAAAGGAAACCATCTAACTGATGGTGTTGACTTGAAATCTCAAATTCTACCACTGGCAACGTATACTGTCAGTTGGTTTTCTTGATGTAACAGATTCCTTTAATTTACTTTCTGAAAACATCCACAAAATCTGCTTTCTGAAAACATCCACAAAAAATAAATTTTCCTGTTAGTTGTTCTTTCGAATAAACTCTTAAATTTCTCAGTTGTTCTTTAATTAAAAGTGATGTTCCATTAAAAAATCGAAAAAGGCTTGTTCAGTTGGTAACTCATTCACAAGTTCCTTCCTGTGAAACATTGTCTTTTGTTTTTTTTTTTGTACTTACCATTTTATTATGCTGAACATGAAAAAGATGTGTATCCAAGGATCAAAAGTTAATAAAAATAATTCCTACTGCTTTGTCAAGAAAAAGATTCAGTGAAGACGGCACTTTCTAAGCAGCATGTGTATGACCATGAGTAGCAGAATGACTACTAGTATACTCTGGCACTACCTTGGTGTTTAATAGGTCATTGGCAGTTTTCTCCACCATTGCTTTTGCATCATTTTTGCAAATGTCAACACAGGGAAGAGAAAAGCAAATAATGTCTCAGTAGTATCAGGAAAATTAGCTTGTGGATCCCGAGAGAGATGTAGATTAGGCTTTTGAAAACCACTGACACAGTGAATCCAACAACCTGACTAGACTTTAAAGTTCCAAGAAGGAGATAATCATGGAGAACACAGTGTGAGAACAGAATAGGAATAGAACAAAGCCTGGTATCAGGCTTTGGATGCCAAAGTGGGGTGTTTGGATTGAGCACCAAGTGCAATGAGAAGTCCCTGGTAATGTTCTGTACAGAAGGCTGCTATGATTTGACGGGACGAGGAACTGGGGCATAGGAACAAGGTCTCAGGGTCAGCATGCAATAAGGAAAATGTTTCATGTAGGCTGTGACATATGAGAGGAGGGTCTTGCATAGAATAAAATCCTTGTTTACCAAGACAGGAATAGCTGGGAGAAGAGGAAGAATTGGGGGAAGGGGAGGAGGTGGGAGAAAGTTATTCCAGGATGGAGGTGCTAAATGAGCACAGAAAGAACGTGTAGGGTCTCTTTGGAAGACACATCAAGAATTTCTTTTCTCAATTTATAATCTAGACCCTGATGGCCAGAAAACAGGCTAAAAGGCAGCTCTGGGGGTAAGCATGCATAACAGAGAGGTCCAAAAGTAAGTCACAGCTGCTGGAAATGGAATGGCTGGTAGTTCCCTTTGGTTGGAGCCCAGATTAAAAGGACCAATGCAGCAATATATGAAATCACTAATCACTAAACACCATCTTGTGTCTTAGGAGGTTTAATGGTGAACTTATCACTTGCAATTATTTCCAAAGGAAAAGGTGAAAACACCTGAATGTGTTCTAGGGGTAGACTTTGTAAGAGTCTTTAATACTATTCCCTAAAAACTGTGACCATGAGCTTCATTGAAATCGATTTAGATAAGAATCTTGTCCTGTCCATCAGGCACAGTGACCACAGGTAGAATGGATTGGATTCCCTCTTCAGGCTACCGGGCTACTTGGAAGAATGTAGAGACCTTCCCTGGTTATTCTAGCAGTCTCCATTCAGGATCCAGAGGGACAGAGAGAAGAAATGGGGTCAGGTTTAAAGGTGCTCTGAAACTGTGAACAACTAAAATTACAAGTGTTAACACAAACAGGGAGGTTTAGCTAGTAATGGATTGCTGTTGGTTCACGGAACAGTAACAAAAGCTCACACGAAAGCAAGGCGTTAATAATGGGGAAACTATATTGGGAGAGGGGCAAATTGAGTATGGGAATTCTGTACTTTATACTCCAATTTTCTGTGAGCCTAAAACTGCTCTAAAACTAAAATGTATTAATCTCACACACACAGACACACACACACACACCCTCTGACAATCTTCTATAAAGGGACCCAAGTAGAGCTGCACACACAACACCAATGGAAAAACAGAAAACCCTGCCACTGAAGTTTGCCCTGAAATTTGGAAGCACGAAAGAGTTTACTCTTTCCTGAGTGTGTTTGAGTTCCACCACCCCATGTCACATGGTAATATGAGCCAGGTGGAATGTATAGTGGTTTCAGACACCCTTTGCACTCACAAATGAGTTCTGGTATATTAAAATGATATTTATTGTTGATTTAACTCTCTCCCCTGTGATTTTGTATTCTTTTTTTTTTTGGCAGGGGGTGGGGAGGGAGAAGGTACCAGGGATTGAATTCAGGGATACTCGGCCAGCCACTGAGCCACATCCCCAGCCCTTTTTTTATATTTTATTTAGAGACAGGTTCCCACTGAGTTGCTTAGGGCCTCACTTTTGCTTAAAATGGCTTTGAACTTGCAATCCTCCTGCCTCAACCTCCTGAGCCGCTGGGATTACAGACATGTGCCATTGTGCCATATTTTAAAGGCATCAGTTTTATAATTGCTTTGGTTCTCCCTTGGAAGCTGTGGGGAAGAGGGACCTTCTTCAAGACACATGACATTACTATTCTCAACAGTGGACAAGAGGTATTCATTGTCTGCTCAAGTAAGTATTCCCGAGTGCTCTCCAGAATATCACCGAAATCTCTGTAAGGGACACTCCTTTTCTTCCTTTGTACATTGGTCTGAAATCAGGAAGCAATGGCTTGTCCATGCTGCGTCTAGAACAGTGGTCCTTTGGTTGACCAACAGCAGTTTAGCAAGTCCAGACTCCACTGAAGGACTGCTGGCTTTGTGGCTATTTGCACCATTTCTAAGCCTTCCTTTCTCTTCTCCCTTCCCTCCGTTAAACCTTACTTGTCTATCAAAATGCCTTTAAGTTTCCTTCTCTCTGATTGTTTCTCCTAGTGTTAAACCACTCTGTCTCAATGCGTAACTTCAGGAATGTCTGCAATGTTGTCTTGCCCTAAGTTTAATACCAAACTCAAATAAAATGATGCTCTAGGAAAACTTTTCTGAACATCCAGGGGAAGTTATATACATCCAGGGCTCCCTAAGTTTGAAATACCTTCCACCCTTGTATTTGGATGCTGAAAGTGAATTCAGATGCTGTTAGAATGTGCCCAGTTCTGGGTCTTTTCCCTCACTATGGAATCTCCTGCAGTAGCAGAGTGCCTGAGACATAGCCATCATGTCTTCAATATCTGTTAAATAAATTAACATATCACAAAACACAGATGGATGTATTTTTTAACAAGTCTCTAGCTGGGGAATAAAGATAACTATCTGGTCTTCTCCGGAGCTATATGACTTCGGGATTATTCCCTAACTTCTACATTTGTCTTAACAATAGGGATATCAATATTTATCCTAGGATCTTGGAGATTAAATAATTTACTAAGAAGAATATTAAAAATTTGAAAACAGAAATAAAAAAGATGACTATGTAGCTGTACTCTGTAATGCCAGAGACTGGAGGGGGGCAGGGCTGAGACAGGAGGATTGCAAGTTCAAGGCCAGCCTCAGCAACTTAGCCAGGCCCTAAGCTGTTTATCAAGACTGTTTCAAAATAAAAAATAAAAGGGACTGGGGATGTGGTTCAGTGGTTAAGTGACATTGAGTTCCATGCCTGGTACCAAAAAAAAAAAAAAGTCATAGACCATCTCATTGTAGATGAACAGTAAGTTTGTTTGGCTTACTTTATTGATTAGAGGACAATTTCTAAGCTGGAAGGTAACTTGAAGAATTTTGATAAGTTACACACTATCCTTGTCTGGAAGAAAATATATATATAAACCTAAAGGCTTTATTGACCTAAAGGACATGACTTAATTTTGAATGTTAGCAAACTTATTTTAGTATCCCATCACTGGTTGACAATCTAAATCTTTCCCTCCTTTATTGCTCTCTGAACCAGCTTTTCCACACTCCTAGTTCTTTTATTAATGAGCTAAATACATTTCTGATAAACGTTGCTTATGCATATATATGAAAGTCATGCTTTTAACTCTGTAATGAAGGTACTTTGAGGATACATAAAGAACTTAACAGAGGGCTTGGCAGTTAAGTGCCGGTCAATAAGCATTAGTCCTCTTAGATTAGAAACCGTCTCTCAGGAGGCAGTTTCTACGGTTTTACAAAGACATGGGGCTGATGGTTATTAAGGGTGAATCTCCTTTGTGATCAATGACTCAGGCTGCTGCTGGGAATGGGACCAACTGAGATAGGCCTTGCATGGCAGGTGAGAAGACAGGTAGGATTGCATTTATACAAAACAGCAGGAGGCAGCTTGTCCCAGGGCGGACACGCACCTCTCTCTGGAATGCTTGTGCCCCAAGGACTCCCCACAAACAAAGCCACCTGCCCTTTCGCTACTGAGTGACAGAAGGGGATCTACTGGCAGGAGACACTTGAAGCCAAGTCAGGACTTGCTGTCTTGACACGCCCCCATTTGGCAAGACAGAAGCCACTCCCACAGGAGCCTCCTCCCAGGAATAAGCAGCTTTGAAGTGGCGCTAGGAAGCCCAGGGCAGAGAAGATAAGCAGAGCCAGCCTCCTGTGCCCCTGGCATGGGCAGAGAGAAGGGATAATGAGGGTAGCCGAGAATCCTGGAGCGGAAATAAAAAAGGGGACAGTGTGGGACAAATCCTCTAAAAATGGCAAATTAGATTCTAGTAGGAGGACACAGGGACACAGAAGAGAAACCACTTCTGGCTCCTGGAGTACTATAGCAAGAGAATTGCTGGAAATTGTCTATGGTTGTTATTCGACAAATGTGCATCTTTATATTTTGAAAACATATAGACAGAAAAAGAGAAGAAAAAGAGTCTCAGAGAAGGCATTTCCCTTTCTTGGTAAATACTGGCAGACAGAATCACAGATTTAACATTAGCATTTACTCTTCGAGCTTCTGGAGTTCAAATTCAGACATCCATCCGCCCACGCATCTGTTCAACTATTTATTGAGCACCATCAATGTACAAAGCACTTTATTAGACACTGAGCATTCATAGGTAATTTAAAAAGTAAAAAAACGAAAAACAAAAACCGAAACCCTGTCCTTGCAGGGTGAGGTAGTGTGCGCCTGTAATTTCTGTTAAAATAAATGATTTTATTTTGGGGAGGGCTGGGGTATTGAGAATTGAACTCAGGGGCATATCCCCAGTCTTATTTTGTATTTTATTTAAAGACAGAGTCTCACTGAGTTGCTTAGCGTCTCTTTTGCTGAAGCTGGCTTTGAACTCGTGATCCTCCTGCTTCAGTTTACTGAGCTGCTGGGATACAGGCCTGCGTCACCACGCTGGGCAAAATAGGTGATTTTTATAAACCTGAACCAAGAGTTTGAATTAAGGGTTTTAGTAAGTTTCAAAGACATGGAGACAATGGTGGATCTCTGTTCACAGGGGTGTAAGGGGGTAGGGGCATGGGGACAGTAAAGGTGGTGGAATATGATGGTCATCACAGCCCTAACTTTATGTATGACTGCATATATGTTGTGATTCTATACAGCTTACAACTAGAGAATTGATATGTTATCCTCTATGTACAATGAGTCAATTTGTACTGTTAACATGTAAGCCTAAATAAAACAAATAAAAAAAATAAAAACAGCCAAAAAAAAAAAAAAGAAAAATGAAAAAAAAATAAAGATGCACATTTGTTGAATAACAACCATAGGTTGACACTGGGATAGATTCGATTTACGACTGGATTTTTCAAAATCTTTGCACATTTGCTGGGCACTATTGAAACATAGAGATCTTGCTTTCAATGTTGGAGCCAATAATATCCATCTCCCATTTGGATCTAAGGATCACTTTGAAACATCGTTTTCCATTATGATCAAGTATTGAAAAAAATCCAGAACTGAGCCTTTGAGTGACTAATCCACAAAGCATTAAACCAAGATTTTTGAAAATTCTAAAGCATATTTAAATACATTTCTTTCAATCAAAAATTATCACTATATTTTCATTAGTGCAAAAACATTTTCATACTATTGTTAAATATAATAAAATCTAATTAAAATCTAAATATTAGTTCATGTTTGCTTCGTCCTTTTTATTTATTTATTATTTTACAATTTTTTTATTTGTTGATGGACCTTTATTTTATTCACTTATTTATATGTGGTTCTGAGAATTGAACCCAGTGCCTCACATATGCTAGGCAAATACTCTACCACTGAGCCACAAGCCCAGCACCATACTTTTTAGTTTTTGAAGTACTGGGGACCTTATGCATGCTCGGTAAAGGTTCTGTCCCTGAGCTCCATTTCTATTCCTTTAAAAAAGAAATTATTACTTTGAGATGGAGTTTTGCTAAATTGCCCAGGCTGGCCTTGACCTTGCAATACTCCTGGCCCAGCCTCCTGAGTAGCTGGAATTATAGACATGCAACACCAAGCCTGGTTGAATTTAGACTTTTTATGTGTACTTTTATTTACATAAACTATTGGTATAGTATCAGTTATTAATCAGTAGGTGCAAGTATGAGGTGTCTTCAAAATATTTTACTCATGAAGTGTGTGTTCAGAAAAATCTAGAGACCGGGGATGTGACAGTGATTAAAGGACTCCATGTTGAATGCAGAGTGTCTCCATGTTAATTCTGGATCCATTGTACTCTAGCAATGTGGCCTTGGCATAGCAGCTTGGCTTCTCTAAACCTCAGATTGTTTGTCTGTAAAATAAGTTTATGAATAGCATCTTCACTGTGATTGCTATAACAACTAAATGAGATAAAGTGAAGTTGCAGGTCTATCTTTGGCACGTGGGAAATACACCAACATGTTAGGTGTGATCATCATCGTCATCGTCCTTGTGCTGCAACCAAACTGGTCACTACCAGCCACTAATGATCTAACTAGTAAAATTCAATCAATCTTCAGTGTGTTTTTAAGAAAGTCTCTCAGGAAAGGCAAATTAAAATTACACTAGATTCCATCTCACTCCAGTCACAATGGTTATTATCCAGAATACAAGTAACAATAATTGTTGGTGAGGATGTGGGGAAAAGGCACACTCATATTTTGCTGTTGGGACTGAAAATTGGTGCAACCACGCTGGAAAGCAGTATGGAGATTCCTCAGAAAACTTGGAATGGAACCACCATTTGACCCAGTTATCCTATTCCTCAGTTTATACCCAAAGGACTTCAAAGTAGCATACTACAGTGATGCAGGCACATCAATATTTATAGCAGCTCAACTCATAATAGCTAAACTATGGAACCAACCTAGGTAACCTTCAACAGATTAATAAAGAAAATGTGGTATCTATCTATCTATCTATCTATCTATCTATCTATCTATCTATCCCCAACAGACTATTACTCAGCCATAAAAAGGATGACTTTGTGGCTTTTGCCAGAAAGTGAATGAAACTGGAGACTATCATGCTAGGTAAATAAGCTGATCTCAAAAAACCAAAGGCCAGATGTTCTCCTGATATGTGGATGCTAACATACAATAGCAGGGTTGGGGGGGGCAGGGAGAATAGAAGTTCACTGGATTAGACAAAGAGGAATGAAGGAGGGGGATGGGAATTGGAAAGACAGTGGAATGAACGGGACAGAACTTTCCTGTGTTCGTATATGAACACACGACCAGGGAAACTCCACATCATGTACAATAATGGAATCCTAATTAGAATATGTTATATTCCATGTGTGTATAATATGTCAAAATACACTCTACTGTCACATATATCTAAAAAGAGCAAATTAAAAAAGATTCTCTCAGTTGTGTAATACATTCCACAACTTGTTTTCAGCAGTTCTGTTAAAGGCATGGCTGCTCCACTAAGTCTGGTGGCCCCTGAGACATGCATGCTCAAGTGACGTGGTGTGGACCACACACTGTGGGATCTGAAATGACCAAAGGGCAGAGAGTGCAATACCTTTTCTCACTAGTTTCCTTTCTTAATTTGTTTACCAAGTACACACCTGAGATACGAGAGACCCTTAGAAGAAATCACACAGGATGTGGTGCTGGGCCCTTCTTACTACACAAATCCTCTCTTCAACTTCTTCTTTGGTATTGCTGGTTGGGGGTGGAATCCCTAGGTTTCCCTAGATCAGGGCAAACTGAATTAGGAAGTTAAAATGACCATACACTTTAGGATGCGATAGCTAAGAGGTCAGTGACTCACGGAAAGCTACTTACTTCCCAGTGACCACTCACATAAGATCTGTGCCTTCCATCCCTGTGTCTTACAGACTCATCAGAAAGACTTGGAGAACTAGAAAGACTTGGAGAATCACAATTGCATTGTTTAATTTTGCAGAGTTATTTCTGGTGTACTTCAATGCCTGTTTTAGATTCTGATTCAGTGACACTATTGTTCCCGGAGATTTCCTGTAGGCAAGGTCTCTCCTAAATCACAGGGTTAGCAGTGGACTTTCAATCATATCACTTATTTATTTGAACAATCTTCTGTCTTGGTCCTCTTTTGTGTGCTCAACCAGAGAGCTAGTAAATACAGGCAAAAATAAATCTCTCTTTAAAAAGGTAACCAGGAGTGCCAGGTGCCGTGGTGGCGCACACCACTGGATTCCAGCCAGCCTCGGCAATTTAGTGAGGCCCTAAACAACTCAACAAAACCTTGTCTCTAAATAAAATATTAAAAAAGGGCTAGGGATGTGGCTCAGTGGTTAAGTGTCCCTGAGTTCAATCCTCAGAAGGAGGAGAAGGAGGAAGAGGAGGGGAGGAGGGGGAGGAGGAAGAGGAGAGGAGGAGGAGGAGGAGGAAGAAGAGGAGGAGGAGGAGGAGAAGGAGAAGGAGAAAGCAGGATTTCACACAGATGTTTTTCCAAGAAGACTTTAAAAATAAATTCTACTGAGCTTCAAATTTGAAAGGCTAGAGGCTTAGGGTATATTTCACTGATTTTAAAGAGGACTGTAAACAGGAAACAGTGGTTAGGTTCTGATATTGATCTGGCTACATATTCAATGTTGGTGATTTGGCAGACATTCTGTGATCATAAAGAAT
The DNA here is from genome assembly GCA_028644305.1 of Xerus rutilus. NCBI lineage: Eukaryota > Metazoa > Chordata > Mammalia > Rodentia > Sciuridae > Xerus > Xerus rutilus. Next base: position 47,792,604 of record CM053413.1, read on the forward strand.
ATTCTTCCAGGCTTTTCCTAAGAGCAGGGACTGGTTTCTGAACAATGGAGTTTTATTGGGCAGACTGTGGTGGTTAAAACCCTAGTTCTGGTTCTGGTGTAAACTTAAATTGTTTTCTGGTTATATTTTTGCAGTTTCCAGCTCTGTGATCCTTGGAAAATGAAGACAACTTCTGGGAATAATAAATAGCACCTATGTTTGTGGATGTTTTTGAGGATTAAATGAGATGATATTGACATGCATAAGCTAACCCACCCCAACATAGCACTCATTTTTTGCAAGCTTCTATTAACTCTATCATGGTAATCATTATTGAGGAACACTAATTATATGATGATCAGGCAATTATCTGACACTTTGACATGGAAATGGAGGCACTCTGGTTTAAGTTCCAATTCCAGTATTTTGTTTTGTTTGGGTCTCTGGTATATCAGATGCATTTGCTGTGTGCCTTCAGGTCTCATTTTCTCCTAATGGAAAATTGGTTCAATAAAACCTACTGAAAAATTTTCCCCAAGTGGTAAGCCCAGCAAAATTAAATGCACGTGTCTCTTGGAATTTGGAATCCAATGCCAAACATGAAACTATGTATATATTCAATTTCCAATCACTGGTTTTAATGAAGTCATGGTGTCTGGTCACCGTCTGAGCTACACTTGGTGGCAAGAGCTTTATAGAAACCATCTTAGGGGCTCCTCTTGAGAATTCTGAGAAATAGGAAATGCTCCCACAACTGGGACAGACTTAGAGAAGCTGAATGGCATCTCCAATGTCACCCAGCCAGAATGGCAAACTCCAAGGGCCAACCTAAAGCCAATATTTTAAACAATCCACTGCATTTGCAAGGAGGAGTAGAAGAGGGAGTCCAACCAGCTCGTTCAAAAACACTTACATTGGAGATGATGAGCCTGTTCTCATTTTCTTTGTTTTTCATAAGTTTAATACTATTTTGATCAGGTTAATTTGCTCCTTTGGGATTGTTGTGTCTAACATATATACTAAGTAGTTAGAGCTCTATGGATACATCATTGAATAAAACAGTCATAGTTCATGTCCTCAGGGAGTATATTTTTACATACAATGTTATGGTTTGGATGTGAGGTGTCCCCCAAAAGCTCATGTGTGAGACAATGTGAGAAGGTTTGGAGGAGAAATGATTAGATTATGACAGTCTTAACCCAATCAGTACATTAATTCCATGATAGGGATTAACTGAGTGGTAACTGAAGATGTATATGGTGTGGCTAGAGGAGGTGGGTCATTGGGGGCATGACTTTGGGGTACATATTTTGTATCTAGCAAGTGGAGTCTCTCTCCACTTTCTGATCATCATGTGAGCTGCTTCCTTCCACCACACTCTTCTGCCATGATGAGTGCCTCACCTTGAGACCCAAGGAATGGAGCCTGCTGTCTATGGACTGAGACCTCTGAAACCGTGAGCCCCCTGATAAACTTTCCCTCCTCTTCAATAGTTCTAGTCAGTTCTAGTCAGTCACAGCAGTGAAAGGTTGACTAAAACATAGAAAATTTTGGATATACAAATAAAAGCATTTTGGAGTAAAATTTGAAAAATTGCATTGAAATTCTTAAGACCATTTAAAACACATGATTGAGAAATTCTGCTTTAGGAATTTATCCTAATGACAGTTATATCATTTTTTCCCCTACAATTGTGCTTATTACAGGGTTGCTTGTAGCAAATAAAAGTAGGTGATACTACACATGTTGAACAATTGTTATTAGAATGGATTAATTTGGAAACTACTCTGCAATGGAATGCTACATAAATCACTAGAAATGATTTAGAATTTTGTAAAATGGTCCAGAGAAATGTTGATGGTATTGCAAAAGAGTAGGTATCATATATTTTGTAAATTACACACACAGAAAACACAAGAAGGTGAAGTAATCACCAAATCAGCAACATCTCTGAATAGCTGGATTATGGGTGAGGCAAATTTTATCCTTTGATTTGTATTTTCTAAATTTCTATGATAAACAACCACTACAAATACAAAAAGACTTTATAAATGTTATAGTCCTATTTGTTTCCAATCCAGACAACTAGTTCTGAGTCTTATGTCTCATTATGAGTTTCTGAATCTAATATTGGCATGTATTTTTGAAACAGTACAAAAAAATGGAAGTGAGAAGTGTTTCATTTTAGTGACTACGATGCCATTCAGTAGCAGATAGTGCATCGAGGAAACAGTTCTAGATTCATATCAGTTCAAGAAACACCACCGTGCACCCAGGACCAGGTCTAACTACCAGGAACTCCCTGAAAATGACAGCTCCACAGAGCCTTCTTTTACCTCTCTGTAAAATGGGCAAATAAAATGATTTTTTCAGGATATTGTCAATCATCAGAAATGATTTTCCTCACTCTGTTGTCAGTGAACTTGGCCTCTAGGCCCCAGGGCATTCATGGAAGCTGTCTTGGACGAAACTATTTGTGGAGAAAAGTCACAACTGATCAAAAAGGACTGGAGGGTTCTGGGTTTGCAGATATACTTCCATGCTTTCCTGACTCTAATTAGAATATTTCAGTAAAGCTCTGTTGCATTTGTCGGAGTTGTGACAACCCTACTGTGTGTGATTTTAAAGGGCCTGGAGGAGAGAGGTGAGGAGGGAAAGAGGAAATGCTAGGGAACAATATTCGCCAAATGACGTCATACTGTGTGCATGTATGCATATGTAACAAAAAATCCCACCATTATGTACAATTATAATGCACCGATAAAAATAGTTGGAAAAAAACATTTTTTCTTCCCCTCAAGTATGTGTTAGACTCTCAGGAAAACTACAAACATATTTATCAGCCGGGTGCGGTGGCGCAAGCCTGTAATCCCAACACTTAGGGAGGCAGAGACAGGAGAATCGCGAGTTCAAAGCCAGCCTCAGCAACGGCGAGGCACTAAGCAATTCAGTGAGACCCTGTCTCTACATAAAACACAAAATGGGGCTGGAGATGTGGCTCAGTGGTCGAGTGCCCCTGAGTTCAATCTCCAGTACCAAAAACAAAACAAAACAAAACAAAACAAACATATTCATCAGTATTCTTTGTGCAAGATTTCAATTCCTTGTTAAATATTAGAGTGTCTTACATGCAGAGAACACAACATGATAGACGGAGACTGGGGAGACCATTTTGGAGGTCAATGAGGCATGTAAATCTTTGGTAATATAAAGCAGTTTCCCTACTAATGGAACATTCTAAAGCAGCACAATCCAACAGGACTTTATCAGAAGATGAGAGGACTCTAGATCAGCACCGTTCAATATGGTGGCAATAACCACACGTGGCTCCTGAGCACTCAAAACGTGACTAGTGTACGTGAAAAACTGAATGTTAATTCAATTTAATTTTACTTGATTGAAGTCTAGACAGTCACTTGGAGCTACTGGCTGCCACACTGGACAGCTCAGAGCCCTAGTGTACAAAGTGTCGTCCAAGGAACGGCAGCATCAGCATCATCCAGGAATCATGAGGAATGCCAACTTGTTATAAACTCGAATCTGCATTTTAACAACATCCCTGGGTGATTCATATGAAAACTAATGTACATGAAGCATCGCTCTAGAGAAAACTGTTCAGCTTTCCATTTTGTTGGATCTGTCAATCAAGTACCAACTTATCTTTCATTCAAAAAGCAGATACCAATGTCTGCCCATGGTACCAGGTCCTGGAAAAGGCACCACAAGGAAAACAGAAGGATTTCTGAATGGTCACCAACCAGTAGAGCAAGGTGGTTATGAGAATGAGCTTGGAATCAACCCACCCTGCAATGCCCTTTTCGAAATGCGTCATCTCAAGCAAGCTTATTCGTCTCTCTTGAGGCTCTTTCTACTTCCTTTGAACAGAAACAATTTGTAAATGAGCTCATGCAAACTAAATGCCTACCATATGCCTGGCATACAATAATCATCCAAGAAATAGTCATTTTTGCTGTTGCTTTACTTATCTAGGCTCTTAAAATGAAGCTGCCGGAGATTCACTCTCTTAAACCTGCTGTAGAGAGACCTTAAGAGCAGAGGAAGGTCTAACTATAGCCTACAGTTCAAGATGCTGAGTCTGAGGAGGCTTCATTCTTAGGGAGATGTCACTCTTACCAGACGGAGCGTGGGGGAAGGCAAGATCCTCAGGACATGGATTCATTCGTTGTGAAATAAAATATCATAAGGTAATCAACTCATGTTACTGCCCCGTGAGTGTGTCTGTTTAATTTTTAAAGGCCACGTTGCCTACCACAGGGCCTTGGCATATTCTCCTCAATTAGAGCCCACCTGATCATTCGCTAATTTCACAAATAGTTCTTAAAAACAGTTTTGTGAGGCAGGACAGCTTAGAGATTGAAATGTGAATCCTTGAGCCACACAACCTGGATTGGAAGCCCAACCCTGTTACCTACTAGCAAAGTGTTTTTCAACTTCCCTGGACCTCGGTCTCTTCATCTGTAAAATCAGAATAATATTAACGTCAAGCTGCAGCACTGTGAGGTGTTTAGTGCGCTGATTTATTTAAAGTAGTTGGTAGAGTGTCAAGTACTTGGTAGCTCTGTGGAAAAAAAAAAGCTAGAAAGATATCAGTAGTAAACAACATAAAACATGTTTGTACCTCAAAAAATAAAAAAAAAAACAATTGAACTACGTAGCAGAATAAATTTAAAAAAAAAATCTGCCTAAAGGTTATCAACCTAAGAAGGGTTTAAGAACATTCTTTACAAATTTGCCACAACTTTGCTCAGTGTTCAGGTGTTGCAGGAACTTCTGGATGGCACAGAGCGATTATAATGCTTGTGAAACCTAACACACAATTTCCTTTTTTGGGGGGAGGGGGTGCCAGGGATTGAACTCAGGGACACTCAACCACTGAGCCACATCCAAAGCTCTATTTTGTATTTTATTTAGAGACAGAGTCTCACTGAGTTGCTTAGCACCTCGCTTTTCCTGAAGCTGGCTTTGAACTTGTGATCCTTCTCCCTCAGCCTCCCAAGCCCCTGGGATTATAGGCACGAGCCACCATGATGGGCCCTAAAACACAATTAAATAGGGTAGAGAATCACTATTTATTTGAAGCAGTTTCCTTTCAGAGTCTTCCAGGAAAGCTTTCAACACAGACCTGAGTTTACAGAATCCATTTCAGTGCTATTGCTGAGCAAATTTATCCAGGGATTGAATTTTTAAAAAATATGTACAAGAAGTTGAAGGACCAAATTCAGCATTTCAGCTCATTTGTGCAGCAGACCAACCCGTGAAGCATCTTTTCTCATTTTCCAGCATCACAGTTAACCCAGAACATGAGCCTCTTGACATCAACCATTGCTAGAAAATGACTACATCAGACAATAGCGATCCTTTCTCCAGGCTCACGCTGACCCTAGCCATAGGAAACTTGACATTCCCACACTGACTGGAAGTGGGATCATTTTCAGGAGGTAATCTGGTCTGTAGAGAAATTCAAGAGATATGTTGCAGGATTTCTGATTTTCAGAGAAAAAATTTGAAAACCTGAAACCTACCCTGAGCACAAGGTGTGTGTACATGCATGTACATTTGATGATTTTCTTCCTCAAAATCATCATGAAAAAATTGTAGATGCTTTGTGGAAAAGCCATTGAAAAGCAAGAACTTCAATTAGCAGCCAATTTGTGGTATGAGTCTGCGGAACTCTCTGGCTGAGCTGCAGATCTAAAGTCCAGGCATGACCAAAAACCCCTCTGGGGTTTCCATCGCAAGACATCCTTCTTCTCTTAATCCCTATGAACAAGTAAAGAAAATACACAATCCAAGTCTGACAAGATAAACTGTGAATAAATGGGCTAGTTTCCAACCCAGATAGCTCTAATTGAAAGGAAGAAGTAGGAGAGAGTCATGATTAAGACAGTTTGAGCCAGGCATGGTGGTGCACACCTGTAATCCCAGGGACTCTGGAAGCTGAGGCAGGAAGATTGTGAGTTCAAAGCCAGCCTCAGCAACTTAGTGAGGCCCTAAGCCATTCAGCAAAACACTGTATCTAAATAAAATATAAAAAAGGGCTGGGGATGTAGCTCAGTGATCGAGTAACCCTGAGTTCAATCCCTGTTACCAAAACAAACAAACAAAAAAACCTTAAAGCTCCTTTTCCTTGAGCTTCTCAGGTCAACAGTTTGCACTTGGCCAAGTTAAGAAAAAGAATGATGATAAGGAGGAGGTCTATGAAAGATTTACCTAAAAAGAAAAATTATGCATTAAGGTGACATTATTATTATTTTTTTCTTTCTGGTGAAGGCGTACAGCAGAGAGAGTCTAGGCCTGGGCATAATTGCAAATCTCTTTTATGCTGGCAACATTTGCTTAAACTAAGTGATGATTTCACTCTGATTGGAAACCATTTCTGATTCAACTTAAACGACCTGCATAAATATTTTATAACCATTCAGGATCAGCAGATTTGAGGATGAGCAAGACTACTTAATAAACTTGTGTGCTTTAGCACTGCAGAGAAGGGAAAAAAAATTGAATAAATGTAGGGAACATTGAATAAAAAAAGTGTGACAGAAACTCTGGATAAATTAATCGTTGCTGTGAACACACAGACCCTATTAATATTTAGTAATCACCTACTAATTAAATAAATAGGACATTTCTAAGTGTAACTCATTTTTCTTAAAACTGTAAGTATGCTTAGTTTGGCTATTTCACCAACTGCATAATTTTCCCTTTGTAATGAGAGAGAGAGAGAGAGAGAGAAAGAAAGTGAGGTAGAGGGAAAGGAGGAGTTTGGGGAAATTAGTCAATTCGCAGAGTTCATCTGTATTACTCAGCCCAAAAGTTTGTCTCCCAGAAGGATCAGTTTAAGTTACTGTTTGGGTTTTGCTCAGGGAATATGCATGGAATTGCTGTACCTCTCCCTTCTTTTGTTGTTGTTTTTGTTAGCAGTGGTAGTTCTGCCCGTTAGTTTTCTTCTCTTTTATAACAGCATGCTCAGACAGAATGTCCTGTGGCTGTTTTATGTTTTGTTTTGTTTGGTACTGGGGATTGCACCCAGGGGTGCTTAACTACCAAGCAGACATCCTCAGCCCTTTTTATTTTTTTATTTTGAGACAGGAATTGTCTCACTAAATTGCTGAGGCTGGTCTCCAACTTGTGGTTCTCCTGCCTCAGCCTCCCGAGTCTCGGGGATTTGACAGGCATGCACCACTGCACTGGTCTTCTTTGGGTTCTTTTTGGGTGGGGATCATGTCTTCAGTTTCCTTGTGACTGTTTCACCTCCAGCACTGTTCATGGAGTAGATACTCCGAAAATATTTAATGAATAATCAATACATCAGTCAATCAAATTTCAGTCCACTTTGCCTCTTGCCTGGTATACAAGATACTGTATCACCATAAAAGGTGAAAAGGTTCTGAAAGTGCCCTCTTCTGAGACTGTAACAATCTTCTGAGACTGTAAAATGTAACACACACACACACACACACACACACACAATGATCATGAAGAATACAAACAAAACTCAATGTTTAACATTCATTCATTCATTCAACAAAACACTGAGCATTTCTGTGTTCTGGTCACTACACTTGTGACTGTGAAACTGATAGGTATGGAAGACACAGGAGATAGACAGCCTATAAGTAAGTATTAAGTAAATTAAATTTTCCAGATGGAGGAGGAGATTGAATTTCTATTCATCTTTTAAGGTTCAATTCAAGTATTTTTCATGTGCAGCTTCCCTGAAGTCCCTCAGATATGTCATTTTTTTTTTCCTACCTCTTTTCGCTAATTCTGTCTACATAACTCCCTTTGCATCATTTTGGATCCTAATAACAGCTTTCCTCATTAGTACTTAGACTAGATCATGAACAGGGATCCCAGACATGGCAGACATTAAGAACTCCTTGAGTGAATGAAGGAATGAACTGCATTGGCTCTAAAAGCATCAGAACTTTCTAGATTTTGGTGGAGAATGCTCGCTATGTGTTTTAGACATCAGCAAATATTTTGGCATTGACTGCCCCACCTGTTTCTGGTGTCACCCTATAAAACTGCTTATCCAGCTTGCAATGGCTGGCCATTTCCTAACATCTGGTTGCCGTGGTCTTCCTGGGGGCAGCCACTGTGGGCCATGGTGCCTAACTGCCCAGGTGCCCTTGGAGAAAAACAGCAGCCCTTTGCAGAAACTATACTGCTGCTGACCCTCAGGCACTCCAAGAAATTTGGGATTTCTTAAATAGAAAGTTAAAGAGCCAAATAAAGGGGCCAGTATATCCAGTGTTGGCCATACAGCCGGAAGGAGAAGGACTCCAGCTCTGGAAACAGAATTCCTCAGTACAGATCTGGGCTGCTAGAGTTCATCTGGAAGGTCCCCAGCAGGCACACATGTTAAAGGCTTGGTCCACAGTTAGTGCTATTGGGAGGTGGTGGAAACGTTAAAAGGAAGGTTTAGTAGAAAGTCTTTAGGTCTTTAGAGGTGTGCCCCTGAAAGGGATTTGGGGACTCTGGTCTCTTCTTTCATTTTTCTTCCCAGTCCTCATGAAATCAGTTGTTTTGCTCTATCAAGTGCTTTGGCCATCTTGCACTGACATAGGCCCAAAGCAATGGGCTCAAAAGATTGTAGACTTAAATCTCTAAAACTGTGAGGCAAGATAAACCTTTTCTCTCTACAAATTGATCATTTTGGGTATTTGTTACAGCAACGGATGCTGACTAATACATGCAACATCTTCCCATATGAAGCTGCTTCCATTGAAATCTTGTGAGATAAAGTACAGTGCCTTCACAGACTCATTCTGAATTTCTATTTGTGAAGAACAACTTGTTTCCTCTATGGAATATATTTAGGCATATATATCAATTGTTTTTTTTATTTGTTGTTTTTAGATATACATGACAGTAGGGTATATCAATGTTTATAGCAGTTCAATTCACAATAGCCAACTTAGGTGCCCTTGAAGACAACAGATAATGTGGTACATATACACAATGGAATATTACTCAGCCATAAAGAAGAATGAAATTATGGCATTTTCTGGTAAATGGATGGATCTGGAAACTATCATCCTATGTGAAATAAGCCAGTCCTAAACAACCAAAGGCCAGATGTTCTCTCTGATATGTGGATGCTAATGCATAACAAAGGAGGGTGGGGAGGAGGAGCATGGAAGTTCATTGGATTAAGTGCATTTTTGAAGCAGCAAGTTGATGCTAGTATAAGGGCAGAAGTTTTGAAATCATGGAGACTCACATTCAAGAAGTGGCTGTTCTGCCTTCTGTGTGTGACCCCAGGGAAGTCATTTAACTTCTCTGGAGTCTCAACAATGTCTATGCATAAATGTAGATACTCCTGCCTACTTTTAGGGTTGCAATGGGGTCGAATGAGATCCTGTGTATAATAGGCTTGACCCCGTGACTGGGAAGTAGGTGTCATTATCCCCATTTTTATAGATAAAGCTCAAACAGGTGAAACCAATTTGTTCAGGGTCCCATCTGAGGCACAGCTGAGCTCTGACCCCCAAATTTATGTTCTTTCCTCCAAGTCACATGGCTTCTGGTTTTGATCGTCAAGTCTGTCTAGATTTTCCTGAATCCTGGTTTTTTTCTCTTTCTAGTGATTGATCTCATTGGATGCAATCCTGCAGGTCTCCCTTATCTCACTTTGCTTCAGTTCAAACTGTTTTTGAGGATAAAGAGCATCCTGCTTTGATGACTTCTACCTTCTTCACAGGAGAGGACATTGTTGCCAGGGGCAATGATCCTGGGTACATTGGGACTGAGCTGGGGGACAGGGAAGAATGATGAAGAGGAAAAGACACATTTAGACTAGTTTGAAGGACCGTCCTTATTTAAAGTTGAGCTTAATTCCCTTGACCTAGTTCAGACTTATTAGTGTCGCAAATTTGTTGTGGCTTTTGTTTCCTATAGGAAAGCGCCTCACTGGAGATTTCAGATGCAGAAATAACAACCTGCCCCAATACATTGCTCCCTGGAGATTTGAAATACCCCTAGAAATATCCCTGTATTATTGCTACCTTTCAAATCTATAACGTCTATTTGACACAAAGTGCTTCCATATTGGGTAACGGCAGCCCAGAAAGTGCTTTTATATTGGGTAACGGCAGCCCAGATTACAACCTATCACCGTGATTTCTATTTTGTACTTATTTATTTTAAAAAGGGAATGGAAAAGTTACAATGTTGAAGGACTGTAGACATCAGGTGTCCTCATCTCACTAGGGGAGAGAGAAGACCACGATCTCATGTTTCCTAAGAGTAAACAAAGGTCTAGTTAGCATGAGAGTTCAGAGCCAGCACCAAGAAAAACAGAGGGCTGAGTGTGGTAGTGCACACCTGTAATCCCAGCGGCTTGGGAGGCTGAGGCAGGAGGATGGCGAGTTCAAAGCCAGCCTCAGCAAAAGTGAGGTGCTTAAGCAACTCAGTGAGACCCTGTCTCTACATAAAATACAAAAATAGGGCTGGAGATGTGGCTCAGTGGTCGAGTGCCCCTGAGTCAATCCCCGGTAGCCACCCCCACCCCGCAAAAAGAAAGAAACACAGAGGCCTGAGGGCAACAATACAGAGATGACGTCGGCTCAGGATTTCTCAGGCTTGGTACTCTTGACATTTGAACCAGACAATTTTTGTGGTGAGGGCTTGTCCTGGGCACAGTGGATGTTTAGTTGGATCCTTGGCTTATACTCACTAGGTGCCACCTGAACTTCACAGTTGTCCCTTGACACTGTAGAAGGTTCCCCCAGGGGAAGTGCAAAAGGAGGGGTATCAAAGCTACCCCATGCCAAGAACCACTGGTATTAATTAATTTGCTTGCATCATTTAAGCATTTCTTCCTGGTCCAGGCATACTCTATACATCATCTCATTTATTCCCAAAATGTAGGTATTAACAATCCCTCTCTGAGGAGAAAACAGACTGACTCATTTTTTTTCTTCTTTTTTTGGTACCAGGGATTGAACCTAGGGGCGCTTAACCACTGAGCCACATCCCCAGCCCTATTTTGTATTTTATTTAGAGACAGAGTCTCACTGAGTTGCTTAGGGCCTCGCTAAGCTGCTGAGGCTGGCTTTGAACTCGTGATCCTCCTGCCTCAGCCTCCCCAGCCACTGAGATTACAGGCGTGCACCACCACATCTAGCTCATACAGACTCATTTAGTAAGTGCCCTTCATCACACAGGAAGAGGAAGAGTCATGTTTGGAACTGAGATTGGTCTGTTTCCAAATCTTTCCTTTAAACTACTATGCTATTAAGTGGAAACTTTCTCAGTCTTTGTTTAAAAATGAACTTGCTGCACTAGGTGAAGTAACCTGTCTTCCCTTCCTTTCTTTCTGCAAACATTGATCAGCACCAACTCTATGGAAAGCAGCTGTATTTATTAAGTAGACTCCAGAATGGCCTCAATATTTTACTTCCCCAGCTCCGTTCTTCTCCTCCTTCCTGGTCCTGCTCTCTGTGTTCAGGGATGTGGGATTCTACAGGTTATCTTTTCTTTTTTTTTAAATAAAAGATACTGGAGATTATCACTAAACCACATCCTCAGCTCTTCTTATTTTTTATTTTGAGACAAGGTCTCACTAAGCTGCAAGGCTGGCTTTGAACTTGTGATCCTCCTGCCTCAGCCTCCAGAGTTGCTGGGATTACAGGCATGCAGAGTGTCTTAACCAGTCTTACCTGCCGCCTTTCTGCTAAGTTCAGCCAATAAGAAGCAGCAGAGGGAGATCTGGTATTTTTCTACCTAAGCCGCCCAGTTCTGGTCCTATGGCTATCTTCCATGGCTGCAATCTTTCACTAGGAGCTTCCTCCCCTTCCTTTTTTTTTTTTTTTGTACCAGATATTGAACTCAGGGACACTCGACCACTAAGCCATGCCCCCAGCCCTATTTTGTATTATATTTTGAGACAGGGTCTCACTGAGTTGCTTAGCACCTTGCTAAATTTTTGAGGCTGGCTTTGAACTTGTGATCCTCCTGCCTCAGCCTCCCAAGCCACAGGGATCACAGGTGTGCGCCACTGGCCTCCCCTGCCTTTTAAAGCTAAGGGCTCCCTGTTATTGGTAGCCCCAAGAGGCCTTTTGTTAAAGAATTCCTCATGAAGCACCTCTCAATTATTCAGTCTGGGTGGGCTAGCTGTTTTCTGCTATGCATGATAAAGAGGGATGAGATACCCCTTGTCCTAAAAAATTTCTAACCTAATTGGGGGACAAATCATTCAAACAAGACAGCCAGAGTAACTATATTGGGTTCAAAGAAAATATGCAACACTGTAGTAACAGCAGCAATAAATAGCAAAGACTAGGATTTATTGAGCATCTACCTAAAACCAGGGCATGGAAAGTTTTTCTCTCACTCAATCCTCACAATAACCCTGTGTGTGTGTGTGGGGGGGGGGGAGGGTGTCCCTGGTCCCATTTAGGGCTGAGGAAAGAAGATTAGAGAGATTAAGTAACCTGTTTAAGGGCCACACAGCTACCAACTGCCAGAGCCTGTTAACCAAATTAAGTGATCAAAGTGGAATTGAATTTAACTAATATTAACCTCACTTGCAACCAAATGCAATTTTTTTTCTTAAAAAAAGGAAGACAAGCATAAGAACAAACAAATATTTTAGAACTGTTTCCAGTCGAAAAGGCACTAATTCAGATGACACTAATTCAGAAATTGTAATTGCTCAGGCAAGGCGTCCGCAGCTCTGGCTGGATGCGATGCTGAAATAATTATTTCGTCTCTAACACTCACAGGCTTAATTGAGCTGGAAAAGGCTTAAGTCCAGAATGATCGCTTTTTCAAATCAAAGCCTTCGAAAGCAGAGATGGCTTCAGTGGGCCTTCACCTTCTGAAAGAGCCCTTAAAGCCTGCCCTTCTGTCCATGATGTATAATCACATAAAATGATAAAATGGGTCTATCAGGGAATACAACATTTTTTTTTTGATACCAGGAATTGAACCTGGAGACACTCAACCACTGAGCCATATCTCCAGCCCTTTTTTGTGTGTTTTATTTAGAGACAGGGTCTCACTGCGTTGCTTAGGGCCTCACTAAGTTGCTGAGGCTGGCTTTGAACTTGTGATCCTCTTGCCTCAGCCTCCCAAGCTCCTGGGATTATCGGTGTGCACCATCATGCCTTCCGGAAAACAACTTTTTGACCCAAGGATTTGACCCTGCCAT
>CM053413.1:47806262-47831262 GCA_028644305.1 Xerus rutilus
TTTTTTTTTTTTTTTTTTTTGGTACCAGGGACTGAACCCAGGGCTCTTTGAACGCCAGAAGTATTGTCAAGTGGACTGCATTGGTCTACTGACTTTCAGAATATAATGGTAAGCAGAGACTTGAGTGGAATTCTCTCCCTGCTGCTAAGGAGCTGTGTGATGCTGGTCAAGCCACTACTTTAACTGGCCTCTGTTTCCTAATTTGTGAAATGACCTCTTCTAAGATCCCTTCCAGCTCTGAACAGACAATGGAGACTAACAGTCAAAACATGGTTCGGAGGGCCACATACATCTGGATTCATATCATTTTCTACCTGGATGACCATGGGAAGCTTTCTTGACCTCTCTAGGTCTCAGTTTTCCCTTTAAAAGCAAGAAAAACAATACTATCTACAGTTAAATAATTGAGTGATTTTACTCATATAAGCACCCAATATAAATAGTAGGTTATAGTCAGCACATAAAGCATAAGCAGCAGAGCTTATCTTATTATTGCTATTAATATCAATATCACACATGAGATTCCATTACTAAGAAGCAGCTTTTCCAATGCCTGTCCACCAGATAATAAAATCTTTGGGAAAAATTCTGATGAGAAGTATCTGATGGACTTCTCGATTCCTCTGATTGGTTCTTTCCAATGGTATGTTCTTTTTCAGACACTCGTTTCCAATAGTGATAGATGAAATCAAATGATGACTTCCATCATTCAGTCAAAATGAAGTTCTGGAGCAAAATTAATCTGTGACATTACAAAACAGGTGGCAGGAAGAGTTGTGTAAGTGTCTTCTGATGCCACAGATTAACTAGGGAGGATTTGTCCCTGTAAGCTTCCTGTTCTGAGGACTCCCCTGGTGATGCTCCACTTCTGTTGAGGCTACTGTGTGGGGAGGATTCAGGGATCTGATGTGCGTTTGGTGTTCAGCATGAGTAGCAGAGAGGGGCTAGGTTAGGCTGAGCTTCCTTGGCCCCTTCCAATTCAGATGAGCCTGACACCAGATCCAAAGCAACTGGTGTGTGTGTGTGTGTGTGTGTGTGTGTATGTGTGTGTGTGTGTGTGTGGAGATAAACCAGAACAGGGCAGCCTATAACCAGAATCTGTTTGTATATCAGCCCTTCTTTACCATAAACCCAGGTAATGTAAGTAAAAGTTTAAGATATGAATGCATGCAACTTCTTTTTGGAAAGTGGAAAGGAAGCCTGTAGCTTTAAAGTTTTCCAAAAAGTGGATGCCTTCACCAGAGCTAAGAGTCAGAGATGCAATTTGCAGAAAGGGTTGGATGTAACACACATTTGGATGAATCAACTCAAACTCTCCACAATATTGTTAATATTAAACTCAGAGAGTGGTCTAACATTTTTACCTAATTGTTCTCTCCTCTTCTTTCTATGTATTCCACCCACTCCTCCTACCAGGCAATCTTATTTTTTAAAAAAAATTCTGCCAGCTTCAGAGCAGCACCCTGATCCTCACTACTAAAGTTATCTGCTAGGCACTTCCACCTCTCAGACGCAGGATCATCTACAACACAAACCTAAAGAAAATGCATGCAGCTGGATGCAGTGGTGCACACCTGTAATCCCAGCAGTTTCGGAGGCTGAGGCAGGAGGATCACAAGTTCAAAGCCAGCCTCAGCAACTTAGCAAGGCCCTAAGCAACTCAGCAAGACCCTATCTCTAAATAAAATCTAAAAAAGGGCTGGAGATGTGGCTCAGTGGTTAAGCGCCCCTGGGTCCAATGCCCTGTACCAAAAAAGAAAAGAAAAGAGAATGCATGCATTTGCTCTATGAATTTACATCTGTTGTTTTAAAACTATTGCAAAAGCTCATATGTATAGATTCAGGGATATGCCACATGACTATCAGAAGCCCTGCATCATGTGGGTTTATTTCAATCCTAGTCCACCCTTCAAAACTCAGTTGAAGACTGACTCATTTGCTCTCAAATTTTCTCTAGTGTCCTCCCCCACGTCCCCACCTCACTTTCCTTCTCTGACAGGCTTACCACTTAATGTTTGGCCCAGACAACTGAACAATGGCATCAATTATAATGGGCAATTCACAACTTGATCATACACAGCCAAAGACTAGTGTTTATTAAATGCTCAGTTAACTTTTGCTAGAAAGTAGGTTTCTTCCCCAAATGAAGACATTTGCTCTCTCTGAGTGTCATGGCTTAAAAAAATTAATTTAAACTCATAAAAAAAGCAAATCAAGCCAGATGTGGTGGTACACACCTGTAATCCCAGTGGTTCCTGAGGCTGAGGCAGGATGATCACAAGTTCAAAACCAGCCTTAGCAACTTAACAAAGCTCTCAGGAACTTAGCGAGACCCTATCTCAAAATAAAAAATAAGGAGGGCTTGGGATGTAGATTAGTGGTTAAGCCCCTCTAGGTTCAATCCTTGTTACCAGTAAATAAAATAAAATAATAAAACAAAATAAAATAAAAAGGAATTTTGGGATTTACATTAAACTTCAAAGATGCTAATATTTATTTTTCTAAGTTTTAAAATGGACATTTATCTACCCAAATGTTCTCCCAAAGATTAAATAATACATGTTGGTCCCATGCAGTATTATTATTTACAAAATCAAAATTATGTTGTTGAAAAGATTTTTCATCTTGAGGCAAAAGACTTAAACATTAATGCCAAGTGAAAAAGACAAAATAGGTAATTATTTAAATACAGTTTCACCTTAGCTCTAAAAAATCCACAAGCAACTGAAAGAAAAGATGCAAAAATGTGAACATATTTGGTTTTGGTGGGAGGAATATAGGTGGTTTTTCCACTTTTTTACATATGTTTTTCTGCATGTGTGCAAAATGAGCAAAACTTCTCTGGTGTCATCATATAAATATTACTTTCTAACAGCCCTTTCCTTTTCCTGTGTAGGTTGAAGAACTTGGAGATGGTGACGCTTAGGGTCTGGCTGATGTGCCCGAGGTTAATCAGCTACTGAGCAACAGAGGGGCAATGTGAAGCCCAAACCTGCCACTGTGTGGAAACGATTCTTTCCAAATGAGTTCATGGCCGGGCACGGTGGCACAAGCCTGTAATCCCAGCAGCTTGGGAGGCTGAGGCAGAAGGATCACGGGTTCAAAGCCAGCCTCCGCAACTTAGCAAGGCCCAAGCAACTCATTGAGACTCTGTCTGTCTCAAAATATAAAATACAAAGGGCTGAGGATGTGGCTCAGTGGTTAAGTGCCCCTGGGTTCAATCCCTGGTACCAAAGAGGGGAAAAAAAAGAGAGAGAGAAAGAGAGAGAAAATTAGTTCATGAAAAGCCATCTTTTACATTCTGAATCAGTGTTGAGATGCAATCCCACATCCAGGGTTGTATCACTTCAGATGTGTGTGACCTCATTTTAGAGGCAGCAGGGAAAACGGGTGCATGCTGTTACAAGCCACACATGCTGTCTAGATGGTTCTTTAGGCCTTATGCAAATCACAGGGACAGCTGAGTGGTTCAAAACGCATCCTCTCCATCATCTGAAACAACATATGCAAGCTCTTTTAGGAAACAGATATTGAATTCCTTCCAGTTAGAAGAGAGAGAGTGAATTCTCCATCATTCCGTCTGAGAGAGCATCCCAAGCCTCAGACCAGGGGTGTGGTTCTGTTGCCTGCAGAGTGTGTGTGTGTGTGTGTGTGTTGGACCCTCTTAGCCACTCTCCTGATCTCTGTCTTTCTGGTAGAAATTAAGTGGCCTTGTTTCAGGAGAAAACAACAAGCACAAGAGTGCTTTGTTTACCAGCAAACCTCCTGAGCTTTGTCTTGTTGCCAACTCATAGAAGCTCAATAAATTTTCATTGAATAAAGGAATAACTGAAATACATAAAGTTTTTCACTTTAATCAGAGGCCATGGCCTTATGACATGTCTCATGTCTGCAAACTGTTGGCACTTAAATATCTATTAACCTTATGATAAAAACTATGACCAAAGAAAAAGATAACTGCCGGGCACAGTGACACGTGCTTGAAATCCCAGTGGCTCCGGAGGCTGAGGCAGGAGGATTGTGAGTTCAAAGCCAGTCGCAGCAACCTAGGAAGACCGTAAAGAACTCAGCAAGACCCTGTCTCTAAAGAAAGTATATAAAAAAGGTCTGGGATGTGGCTCAGTGGTTAAGTGCCCCTGGGTTCAATCCCCAGTACTAAATAATAATATAGCTGCAATGAACTAAGCCTACATATGCTATGAAATCAAGGGTGGATGCATAAAGCAAGTATTTATATCATTTGAAAACAGTATTCCCCCTTTCTGTCAAACTTACTGTTCTCTGAATTACCAGTTTGCAACATGAAGCAAGGGTCTAAACACACAACAGAAATGTAATATGAGCCACATACATAATTTTAAATTTTTTGTAGTTGCCTTCATAAAGTAAAAATGAAACAGATGAGATTAATTTTAATAGTACCTCTAACCCAATATAGTCACAATATTCTCATTTAAAAATATAATTGAAGCCAGGTGCAGTGGTGCAAGCCTGTAATCCCAGCACTTAGGGAGGCTGAGATAGGAGGATCGCGAGTTCAAAGCCAGCCTCAGCAATGGCAAGGCGCTGAGCAACTCAGTGAGACCCTATCTCTACATAAAACACAAAAAATAGGGCTGGGGATGTGGCTCAGTGGTCGAGTACACCTGAGTTCAATCTCCAGTACCCCCCAAAATAAATAATAAAAATATAATCGATTTTTGTTAAAAGCTACTCATGATATTTGCTTTTAGAAAATAAGCATTCTAAATATGTGTGTATTTCACATATGACACATCTCAGCATGGGTCTGTAACTTTCCAAAATACCCAAATTCCAGGAAGAAGTTCCACAGTGAGAGAACCCAAATTATCATGGTTCTCCAACATGCGATTCCTTCAAAACTGGCAAGCCCTATTCTGAAGACTGCAACCTGAACTTGTTCCTGCAAGAACATATTTCAAACAAGTGTATGCACTTTGCCATCATCAGGAATCACCTCCAAGAAACTCAATTGTCGAGCACAGGGAGTTCCCGTTGCCTGCCTCTTTCAACTGTTTTCATGACTTTAAAGATCAGAGCAATTAGTCAATGGCATGAATCACTAAACACATTGGAACATTTTAAAAATTAACTCAATTTTAAGGGCTCTGCAGGGACATAAACTTCACAAAACAGATTTTGCTTTACTTCTGTCTTCTTTTTACTTCTTCCCTTAGTGGAGCTAGTTGACCATTTATAAATTGTCCCACCCTTCATGTGAACATGCATTTGGTTGTGTTTTATTTGGTTTTGTTTATGAACAACTGGAACATATCTCTTAGACTTTTGTGAGACAAGAATTTATAAGATAAATGGAGATGATATTTCTAGATAAGTATTCACCAATATGCATATACAAATTTGATCCTGGTGATACAAATACTAATCACTCAATACCAGAAACAACTAAAATATCCATCTACCATAGAATGGGTGAAAAAGTGCTGGGTGTAGTGGTGCATGCCTGTAATCCAAGCAGCTTGGGAGGCTGAGGCAGGAGGATTGTGAGTTCAAAGCCAGCCTTAGCAACTTAGCGAGGCCCTAAGCAACTCAATGAGCCCCTGTCTCTAAATAAAATACAAAAAAGGGCTGGAGATGTGGATCAGTGATTGAGTGACCCTAAGTTCAATCTCTGCCTTCCCCCTTTCCCCCAAAAATAGAATAGGTGAAAAAGTGTGTTATCATCAAGGAGATATACAGAATGAAAATCAACTACCACTACCTACCTACAATACTATGGATGAAAGTTATAAACTAGTGAGTTTCAGAAGGTAGAAAGATGGACACCACTAAAATTTCATTTATGTAAAGTTTAAAACAGTTAAAATGAACAGATGGTTCCAGAAGTCAGTATAGTGGTGACTTTTGGTGGTGACACGTGCTGGGGAGGCAGCAGGAGGGGTCTCCTGGGGCACAGGTCACATCCTGTCCCCTGACCTGGGTGCAAATTTCATGATTCGTATGATTTTGTGTATGTTCATTATTGTTTGATGCCATTTACATAAAAACACCTGGATGCAGGAGGACATCAGAAGGGAGGGATGGAGGGAGACAGAGAGAGAGAGAAAGAGAGAACCTCTGAAGAGTCCCAATTAATCTTTTCCTTCTGTGCTTATATGGGGCACTTGAATAGTTAAAATATTTATTGTTGATTGATCACTTTATTTTCCATTTTTGGTTGGAGGACAGATCAATTTTTATCTACTCACTCAACTCCAATGGGGAGTGACTATGGGGAATGGATACATTTTTACAAAGTTTTCAATTAACCGTGGCATGATAGATACTCTGATCCACTTCTGCTATGAACATTTTGCATCTTTTATAAGAAATATATATATGGCCAAAAGGTTGAAAAAATGTGTTTGAGAAAAAATGTGTCTGTTTGTCATAGCCCATATCTCCACTAGGCCTGGACCAGTGCCTCTGCAGGAAGAAGATAAGCCGTTTGCAGGCTGTGTATGTTGTCCTCTAGGAAATGGCCACATTCTGAGCTTTCCACCTGCCATGCACACCCATCCTCAAAGAAATCTGTTTACAGTGATGGGCATTTTATTAATCTCTGCCTGCCACTAATGCGACTTGTGTTAAAATAACTTTCATTTCAAAGCATCATATGGAAGTTATGGCAGATGATTTCAAAAGGGAAAAAAAAAGTCCATTTGCAGCTTAGAATCATCATTTAGAGTAAATGCATTACTCCGGGGTGAGAAAAAGGAAGAAATTTCCCCTTGATGGAAACTTTCAAAGAAAAAATAAAAGTCAGGCATGGCTAAATGCAGCCTTCCTGGCTCTGCTGGGTAAGGACGACTCACCATCTTTGCAGAAATCTGACTCAGTGCGGAATGGGAAAAAGTCGTGCATTTAGAAAGCATACGTTTCCCACAGGAGAATCTGAAGAATGCGACTTCTCCCAGAGTAAATAAAACAGAGCTAACACATCGTCATCTCTCCTTTCACATTTCAGCAACCTGTGCTAAACCTCCCAGCTCTCAAATCTCCTCGGTTCATGGTAACAAAGATAACAGAAATCTACTTGTGAGCCAGAAGTGGAATCCAAGTCCAGGCCTTCCTTCACCTTTGTCTATAAAATGTTCCAGCCAGAGTTGTAGATTAAGGGAAGAATCTAGATGGAAGTTGTCTTGGACTTTCTCAATCTCAAAAAGAGGAGTACTATGAAATGATCTCAGGACAGGAAGTTAAGTAAAGGCAAGTGAGGATCCTAGAGAAAAGATATGTCAGCTTTCCATCACTGTAACAAATACCTGGGGTAACTTATAAAGACAAAAGATTTATTTTGACTCACAATTTTAGAGATTTCAATCCATGACCAGTTGGCCCCACTGCTTTGGGCCTGTGGTGGCATGAGAGCATGTGAGAGAATAAAACTTTTCATCTAATGACTGAGAAGTGAAAGAAAGAGGAATGGGATGGGGTCCCACTATCCCTTCTAGATGGCACACCCCCAATGACCTAAAGACCTCCCACCAGGCCTCACCTCCAAGAGTTTCCACCACCTGCCAATAATGCCATCCTGGGAAACAAGCTTTTACCACATGGACCTCTGGGGACACTTAAGATCCAAACTACAGCAAAAGGTCATCTGGAGTCCCTAAGAATGTGAACACCTTCTTCCCTAGGATTTAAATTATTCCTCTCATATGCATGAAGAATCAAAAACTTGACTGATGAGACTTTCCAAACATTGAGATAACAGAATATTTGATAGACACTGTGCCATTTGTTTGAGTTTGCTTTCTGGCTAACTTCAGAACCTCATATCTTGAAAGGTCAAATACACTGTATTGAAAAAGGTACTTTCTTGCCGAGGGACAGCGGGCATCACAAATCAACTGCAGTACACTTTCCTAGGTAACAGAGAAGGCTCTCTGTATGATCCTTCAAGGGAGTCAAACGAACAAACATTTTCATAGGAGATGAAGCCTACCATGGTATCTTGGCTAAAGCATCAGGCCACCTGGGAAAAAAAGAAATGGTCCACTAGAACATTTATAAATGCATAAGCTTGTACAAACTTTCTGATTTATTGAATACTCTGAATCTTCAGCCCTTTAACCTGCTACAGCCATAAACCACAAGTTCAGACAACTTCTACACTGAGAGCTTAAAGAAAAAAAAAAGAAACCATTGAGAGTTTATTAAATGATTGGATGATGGAATTACTTGTTAAATCTCTTATTTTGAGGATAAACTGAGGTCCCTATGCAGATCAATACAAAAATCAATACAAATACAAAGGTTCTAGGAATTACAGAGAAGAAGCCAACATTTTGGATTAGAAAGGTTACCTGCTACATCAATGGGTACACAGTAAACAGTAACACAAGGTTTAAGGAGTTTCCAAGCCAAAAATGCAAATTGCATGTGGGCTTCCTAATCTGAATTGTCAACTTGATTGGATTAATAGATGCAGAGGATTAAGAGGCTTATGGGTGTGTCAGAGGGTGTGTCTGGAATGACTGGCATATGGGATAGCCAACTGAAATGGAGACTCTCCCTAAGTGTGGGCAGCACCATCCAATAGGATGATGGCTTGGATGGAGTAAAAAT
Source organism: Xerus rutilus (assembly GCA_028644305.1). Classification (NCBI taxonomy): domain Eukaryota; kingdom Metazoa; phylum Chordata; class Mammalia; order Rodentia; family Sciuridae; genus Xerus; species Xerus rutilus. The sequence goes on from CM053413.1 coordinate 47,814,855, forward strand.
TGGAAGAACAAGGAAACAGCAGCAGATGCAAGTTCCATTCTTCTTGAATGGGTTCTTGATTGCTACTGCGATCCTCTGAGGATATCTGACTCTCGCTTCTCAACTTTTCCAAAGTAGACTCTGCCAGTGATTCTCCAGAACCCTTCAGTCTCATACTAGGGTACCACTGTTGATCCCTCTTGTTCTGGGGCTTTAGCCTCTTGGACTGAGCAGCTGCTGGTTCTTCTAGCTCTCTAGCCTGCTGATGGTCATTGTGGACTACACAGCTCCTGGTCACATAAGTCAACTTAAGTGCCCTTTTTATAATTATGCTTCCTGTTGATTCTGTTCCTCTAGAGAACTCTAATACTGCTTCCAAGTTCAAACTCTGCACATCATCACATTTCCCTGTGAGGGAAGAGAAACTGGATATGTGCTACTAATCCACTGGAAAGCCCTTTAATAGCTATGTAATTCCTTGTGCGCACTTGGTTTAAGTGACTGTGTCCAGCCCTAGGGATTTTCTAGCTGAAGTTTGATTCTAAAATTCAGTGGCGAATTCAGAGTAAAAAGGAAATCACCCTCTGGAAATCATTTTTCTAGAGTAAAATGACAATATAAAATAATCACTGTGTGGACCTTGGGAGGAGAAAATCTCAAGTTATAGCTGCCAATGGAGATGAAGTCTTAGCAAATTGGCATGACACCAGTGAAACTTGTCTGTACTCAGAGTCACAGAGGAACCCACACTAGACCTACCATATCAAAATCTCAGGAGAGGCTTGACAAATAGCATTCCTACAACTCAATCACAAGAAGTCCAGCAAGCCAAAGTGAAAACATGCAAAAGACATAAAGAGATACTTCACAACGGGAGATGTGTGGATGCTTCCTAAGTACATGAAGAAGTGCTCAACATCACTGGTCATCAGGAAAATGCAAAGGAAAGTCCCATGAAACTCCACTACACACCTGTGTGAATAGCTTAAATGAAGAAGATAGGCCACTAACATTGGGAAGGATTCAGAACAACTATAACTCTCAGAGGTTCCTAGTAGATGTGCAAATGGGACGGCAACTTTGCATAATGGTATGGTAGATTTGCCTAAACCTTCCTTACAAAATACCATCTTTCTTCCTATTTACCTAAGAGAAATAATATATGTCCACAGCAAAATTTATATGGGAACATGTACAACAATTTTATCCCTCACTGCTAAAAACTGGAAGCAATTAAAATGTCCATCAAAAGAAGAATGGACAGGTGGATATTTGGTACTGAGAATTGAACCCAGGGATGCCTAACTGCTGAGCCAGCCCTATTTTGTATTGTATTTAGAGACAGGGTCTGGCTGAGTTGCTTAGGGCCCTGCTAAGTTGCTGAGGCTGGCTTTGAACTCATGATCTTCCTACCTCAGCCCCTTGAGCTGCTGAGATTACAAGTGTGCACCACCCTGCCCAGCTGAAAATGCGTATTTTTGATAGATACAGTTAAACCCATAACAGCTCCGCAGGCTGAACCCAGAATGTTATTTGGGCTGGACTCAGATCTCAAAGCTGTGAGGAAGATTTCACTTCCAAGCTTATTCAGTTTATTAGCAAGGTTCAATACTTGGTGGCTTTAGGAATGAGAACTCTGTCAGCATGGACCACTTTTGGCTTCTAGGGACCACCAGCATCCTTCAGAACGTGATTTCCTCCATCCTTAAGTTGGTATGGTGCATCAAATCCTTCTTACACTTGAAATCCCTCTGACTTTCCCTGTGCTCACCAGCTGGAGAAACAGCTCCGCTTTGAAAGGGCTCACATAATTAGATCAGGACCACTGGGATCATTTCTCCTTTGCATGAAATAACACAATCAAGGAAGTGGGATATTCACAGGTTCTGTACACACACAAAGAAGAGGGCAAGGCGAGTGGGGATCACTCTTGCCGTTCTGTCAACCACATTACCCCTGCCAGTCTCTTTCTTCAAACCTATAATTACTTATTCAACATTTGCCTTCCATGTTAGACTGTAAGCCCCATGAGGGGAGGGAAAAAGTGCTCGTTATTGACAGTTGGAATCTTGAGCACCAAGCAGGAGACCCAGCAGGCACTTGAATGAATGAATCAATGAATGGACGCATGGACACATGGACGGAAAGATGATGGAGTTCTCTTAGTTCAATAGTGATGCTGATCCATTAATGTGCTCATTAGATATGATTTGGAAACATTAAGAAGCATGATCTTAACTGACCAGACTGCCCCCCCGTCCCCCCGCATGGAAACGATGGGTCGAAACTGAGTTTGCAGATGAGGAACTCGGATGTCAAAGTTGAAATAATGAACTCAAGACCTTGGTTGTTGATGGTCAGAAAATTGTGAGTGCTGAAGTTCTGTCACCACAGGAGAAATGACCTGTCATTTATTCTGTCATTTTCTCTTGCTTTCTCCAGGGATATATATTCCCTTTTTAAAAAAATTAATAGGTGCAAGCCAGGAGCTGTGGCACATTCCTGCAATCCCAGCACTTTGGGAGGCTGACAGGAGAATCACAAATTCAAAGCCAGCCTCAGCAATGGCGAGGCGCTAAGTAACTCAGTGAGACCCTGTCTCTACATAAAACACAAAATAGGGCTGGGGATGTGGCTTAGTGGTCAAATACCCTGAGTTCAATTCCCAGTACAAAAAAAAAATTAATAGGTGCAGATAATTGTATGACAGCTAATGAGCACACAGTCTGTGCATTTTGGGGCTGTGCTCACTTATCTGGTTCAATTTAAACCAACAAACATATGCATGCTGCCAAGATCAAAACCTATAGTCAGTTCTCAGCTGAATTGCTAAATGGATAAGCAGGCTCTTGTAAGTACAAAACCACCAACTTGCTGGGGGAAAAACGTATTTTCAGATAGAACAATGCTGCATTTCCAATGAAACAATCAGACTCTTATAATATTCCAAATTAATCACACTTCCAAAGTTTCTCCTCATTGAGGGTAATATACATGGTTACTTTCATTAATATTTCCCCTTTGAGTAATTCAATGCAATCTGATTTTTTAATGAATTTTTAAAATATCCTTTAAAAAGATGTAAGAAAAGTGCCGGGTGCAGTGGCACACACCTGTAATCCCAGCAGCTCGGGAGGCTGAGGTAGGAGGATCGTGAGTTCAAAGCCAGTCTCAGCAAAAGCGAGGTGCTAAGCCGGGCGCGGTGGCTCAAGCCTGTAATCCCAGCACTTAGGGAGGCTGAGACAGGAGAATCGCGAGTTCAAAGCCAGCCTCAGCAATGGCGAGGTGCTAAGCAACTCAGTGAGACCCTGTCTCTACATAGAACACAAAATAGGGCTGAGGATGTGGCTCAGTGGTCGAGCGCCCCTGAGTTCAATCCCCAGTACCAAAAAAAAAAAAAAAAAAAAAAGCAAGGTGCTAAGTAACTCAGTGAGAGCCTGTCTCTCAATACAAAATAGGATGGGGATGTGGCTTACTGGTAGAGCGTCCCTGAGTTCATTCCCTGGTACCCCCCCCCCCCAAAAAAGATGTAAGAAAAGTGGTCCAGGGCAGAGAGCCTATAGAACAGCAGACTTCAAAGAGCGGACAAGTCAATGTGTATCTTTAGAATTAAAATCCACTGCTGTAGGTCCATCTCCTCTATCCTTTCTCCCTCCCTGGACCACCAAGGCCTATTCCTTTGAATGACAGTTACATCCCAATTAGAAAAGCAGACTACATTTTTTTTTTTTTTTTTTTTTTGTGCACTGAGGGAGGTAAGCCTCAATCTGTTGCATGGTTTCATCCACGATTTTTTTTGAATAAAGAAAAGCAAGTAGTATTTCAATTCCTACCGGTTGCCTTTCCTAGGAATGAATTGATTGGGAATCAGGATCCTGTCAACTGCCTCTTTCAGAGGGCCTTAGAGGTTCGAGGGTTTCCATTGCCTGGCAGCCTGTAGTAAAGCTGATCATGTTTCTGCCCTGAGTTTCTATCTGACTTTTCCTCTTTGCAATATTACATAATGCACAAGGTGGGAAATGGCTTGACATAATCTCACATTAGGAGGTTTTGCACAAAGAACCAAATAGCAACTGCTAACCAAGGCTGAGATTGCCACTGTCATTCATATCTCCTGATTCTGAAACACTTTGCAGTTTGTGTTTTGGTATCTGTTGGTCCAACCTCAAAAAAAAAAAAAAAAAAAAAAAAAACCAAGAAAAGAAAACAAAATCCCTGATGTATCTTTAGAGATAACATTTCAAAGCCAAACCACATATCTCATAGAAAAATAAAGCTACTGATGTTTGTCTGATGCATGAATATTCAACGGTTATCTGCTAAAAATGGAGTCAATTATACCATTTGCAGCAGCGTGAATTCAATAGCATGGAGAATCTGGAAGTGAGGTTTGAGGCTATGGTGATAAGTCAGTTTTATCATAGGTTGCAATGTTCTTGCCAATGTTGGAAGTCAGTGTATGTAACGAGCCTGGAAAGAGATAATACAAAGGAATCAAGGGTTGCATGCAATGTCAGGAGGTGCAGAGCACCACAGATTATTAGAAATCATCCCTCAGGTTTAAACCGGGGGTTCCTCCTCTTGCAAAAAACTAAATCCACAGTGATAAAGAAAGGAGCATTTAGAGTGATCACTTTAGCATTGCTCACAGCACAAGTGAAATACATCAGTACTTTTTTTTTTTAAAAAAAGAAGATCATTCTATAAAGTCTGCAGCTTATTCTTTTATCAAGATCTGATGCAATTCAGTGTATTTAAGGAGAACAGCCCAGGGACTGAAATATTTTAATTTGTCTCTTTAATGAGAGGTTCTTTGCAGTTCTTCTAAGAACACTTGTTTTCTCAAGCTTTCTTCTCCCACATTCTCTCCCACATACACATGCTAAAAAGCAGCAGACATAATAGCCCCGCCTGGATAGGATATTATGTGTCAGGGTGCAGCTGGCTTGTAAAAAGCCAAGAAGTGTGTGTGCATATGTTCATGAACATAAATGTAGCATAAATCCCCACCCTGAAATTTGCTTTTAGGAAGAAAAATCACCTCTTTTTTTTTTTTTGGTAGTAGTAGGGATTGAACCCAAGGGCACTCAACCACTGAGCCACATCCCCAGCCCTTTTTATATTTTATATTGAGACAGCATCTCACTAAGTTGCTTAGGGCCTCGCTAAGTTGCTGAGGCTGGCCTTGAACTTGGGATCCTCCTGCCTCAGCCTTCCAAATTGCTGGGATTGCAGGGTTGTGCCACCACGCCTGGCTAGAAAATCACTTTTAAACTGAGCAATAACAAAACCGATGGTATACCCATGTTAAGCATGCTTGATCAGTCACAGCCTCTGTTTTACATTGCTTGTTTAGACATGATTGGCTTTCTGTCAACCAGAAAATCTGTTTCTAGAAAGTCACAAAACTCAGGCATTTTGGCTGAGTGGTAGTAGAAGGGAGGGGGGTATGGATTTTATTATCTCAGAAAATAACTAACTCCCCTTTTGTAAATACCCAAAGTCATATATGTTATTGGATACTTCATCTGACTACAAAAGGGATGATGGGGGTCTCCAAAGTATGCATCTTCTAACCAGGGGCAGCACCTGCAAGTTTGTTAAGAAATGCAAATTGTAGGCGGGTGCCAGGTGTTGCACACCTGTAATCTCCAGAACTTGGAAGGCTGAGGAGGGAGGATCGCAAGTTTGAGGCCAGCCTCAGCCAATTAACAAAACCTTCATCAACTTAGCAAGACCTGGTCTCAAAAAATAAAAAGGACTGGAAATGTAGCTCAGTGATAAAGCAATATTGGATTCAATTCCTAGTACAAAAACAAACAAACAAACAGAAAGAAAAGAAATGCAAATTATTAGAGCCCTCACCGGAGACAAAATGAATCCCAAAACTCCAGGGATGAGATCCAGCACAAATCCTCCAGCTGCTTCTGATGCATGTTCAAATCTGAGATTCCCTGCCTTATACCATTTTAAACCTCATGAGTGCCTTATGAAGATGAATTGTCATCTCCATCTCCAACCTTTCATACATGAAGTAAAAGTGCTTTGGAAACCTAAGGCCCATTGTCACCATGCTGGGCATGAAGGAGGCTGGGATTGACCCTCTAGTTAGCCTTCTAACCTTAAACCCTCTCCAAGCAGCATTTCACATAGTTACTATTGGCCACAGAAAAATAGCTTCCAACTATGAAAACAGGTCTGCCTGGCCTCATGCAGAAAACTGCCCTCGGGTGGAGGTGCAGAGGTGCAACCTGCTAACCATCAAACTTTCTCTTCCACCCTCAGCCATTATTCTGAAGGATACAGGATCATACACTTGAGCTGAGAGGTTGCAGTTAAAGCGTCAGGGGTATAGCTCAGGGTGACAAGCTCTTCAAATTCCTTGGCCTCAAAGACTTAGACTTCAGTATTTGACTACAAACAGGGCATCAACTTAAAAATAACCGAGGCCAAGGGTGGTGGTGCACACCTGTAATCCCAGGGGCTCAGGAGGCTGAGGCAGGAGGATCGGGACTTCAAAGCCAGCCTCAGTAATTTACCAAGACCCTAAGCAATTTAGCAAGACCCTGTCTCAAAATAAAACATAAAAAAATGGACTAAGGATGTGGCTCAGTGATTAAGCACCCCTGAGTTCAATCCTCAGTGCCAAACAAACAAATAAATAAATAATAAAATATAAATAAAAATAATTGAAGCATGGGATGGTGTGACTGAGCCTAATCCTAATTGGACTTTGTCTCATCCCAAGACTTCCAAGTCAGGAGATTGAAGTAGATAATAAAGGTGGAGAGAGAATGAGAGAAAAAAGATTCTTATGGAGCTATAGAGAGATTGGTGGGACATTAGGATTTTTGTTCTGGTCATGTATGCAACAGATCAGAGTTATCCAGAAAGAGAAAGATGTTCCTTCTAGAAGTTAAGCAAGGAGTTTGTTTCACTAGGAGAAAGAAGTTTTCCTGAGAGTTGGTGTAAAAGAAGAAGGAGATGTAACAAAAATAAGGGACATCAACTTGAATTAGGTTGATAGATTATATCCATGTCATTTTCTGGGCTCTGATGTGGAATGATAGCTATGCAGTATGTCACCATTACTAGAAACTGGGTAAAGTGTGTATGTGACTTATTATTATTATTGTTACTATTAGCTAAACTCTGGGGGCATTTAACCACAATCCCTTTTAATTTTTTATTTGAGACAGGGTCTGGCTAAGTTGCTGAAGCTGGCTTTGAACTCATGATCCTCTTGTCTCAGCCTCTGATCTGCTGGGATTACAGGCATGCACCACCGTACCTGGCTTCTGTATTATTTCTCATAGCTGTGTGTGAATGTATTACCTCAAAATCAAAAGTAAAAAGAAAAAAGCTGATGTCAGAGAGAGAAGAGCAGAAAAGTCGTCTGAGAAAAGTGACCTGGAACTATGCTATTTTATGGCTTTGACAGGCATCCCTATTAGTGCCCCCAAAGTGTTCATCGCTTCTGATCAGCTGAAAGGAGACTCAGTGACAGAGGCAGGAATTCACATCATCCTTAACCTTTCACCCATGTCACCAGAACATAGATGCTCCTGCTCAGTTCAAATGACATTCCCAGGGAGGAGTCTCCTTGCTCTGATAATTAGTGGGCATGGCTGGTACCCATCTGAGGTATGGTTGCTAGGTAACATGACCACTCTGCTATTCTGGCGCAGCATCTCTCAACCTGTTCCTTCCTCCAAAGGGGTGGATAGGTTGTGGGGAGAAATCTTTGTTGGAAAGAAATCTGCTGGTTGCTGCTTATTCTTTTTTTTTTTTCCTTCTCCCTGAGCTGCCAGACAGAATATTTAAAAATACACCTAAGCTGTTGCTGGTGCCAAGAATTTCATATCAACTGACTGCCTGTGAAAGGTTTTGATGGGAGGCTTGATGTGACAAACGGCATCCCAGCAGATAATTTGATTGCAGACAAGATCAGACAATACACTGCGGAGTAAGGGAGGCTATTTTTTGCTTCCCCACTCCCAGCTGTGTAGAGGAATCTCTTGATTCTATAACTGGGAGGAGAATGGAGTTCCTATCACATCTTTCCAAGAAGTCAGAAAATGGGGAGCGGACTTCTTTCTTGGGTGGTAAAGTGTGGACACGAACTCAGGATGGCCACTTGACAAGCAGGTGTTGGGGGCTGGGCACATTAAAGCATATTTTTATTGGAAACATTCACTGTGCCAAACACTGTCATTGCAACACCTTGAACATCCATTTTATAGACAACTGAGGGCTAGAAAGTGAATTCATTTGTCCAAGGTCCCTATAGCTAGTAAAGAAGTGGTGGTCTGGCCTCAACTCAGATACCTTTGATGTCTAAATTCATATTTCTAGCAGTTATGTGTGTATGTCTGTAGACTTTTTCAAGCTTAGATTTTTCTAAGACTCTGAATCATTGGGAAACTACTTTTTTTTTTTGGTATCAGGGATTGAACCCAAGGGCGCTCAACCATTGAGCCACATCTCCAGCCCTTTTTATATTGTATTTAGAAACAAGGTCTTACTAAGTTACTTAAAGCCTCACTAAGCTGCTGAGGCTAGCTTCAAACTCATGATCCTCCTGCCTTAGTCTCCCAAGCCTCTGGGATTATAGGCCTGTGTCACCACACCCGGCTGTGAACTCTACTTTTGACTAGTTTTGATTGTAAATCAGATACTGGTAAATGACCCTTGTAGCTGACATTTTCAAAAATAAATGCATCTAGTGACTGAGAAGTTTCCTAAGAACAGTAAGAACCAGAAGCCCTTAATGAATCAAATCAACCATCCTGGCCCAGATGGTCCAGATTAAACTACATTTAAAAAAAAAAAAAAGGAGAGAGAGAGATTACAGATCTGTACAATTCACCATTTGGTATAAAGAGCTTTGCCTTTCTTTGCCACTTAGAGTAATCATTTGAATACCTCCCATGTATACAATGTTTCAGGGCTTAGAAAGCACTTTTGCATATATTATCTCATTTGATCTTCATAATAATCCTATCAACTCAGTGGAACATTTTACAAATGAGGAAATGAAGTTCATAGAGGATAAATAAATCATCCAGAGCACACGATCTCCAAGGGAGAACCATGCTTGGCCTAGACCACAGCTTCCTTGCACAGGGCTGTCCTGTGCACTGCAGGACCCACCACCCTCCCAAGCTCCCACCACCGAAGGAGCTCTGCCTGCTCGTTGTCACCACCAAAAGCCCACACAACATTTTCTTTTCTTTTTGTTTGGTACCCGCGATTGAACCCAGGGGCACTTAACTACTGAGCCACATCCATAGCCCTTTTTTGCATTTTATTAGTGACAGGGCTCACGGAGTGACTTAGTTCCTCACCAAGTTGCTGAGGCTGGCTTTGAACTCGCCATCCTCCAGCCTCAGCCTCCTGTGCTGCTGGGATTGACCTAGGACAGACGAGGCTGGACAAGGAGGAATAGCAGGAAGCAGGTCTATTGGCTGCAGGGTTTTTTTTTTTTTGCCTCCATCAAATTACTCCTCTGAATCTCCAGTTCAGAAAGTTTTAGAACTTTATACCCAGCATGTAAGGGGAGGGGCTAAGATGCTCACAATCTGTAGAAGTTCACACAAAAGCAGCTTTTTTTTTTACTGTTCTGGGTACCCAATTCAGTCCAAGGATATTCTCTGTGAAAATCAATGTCTGGGAAAGGGAGAGTCCCCCTCTCCTTTCTTCCCACCAGCTGGCTCTTGGAGACCTGACTAGGGTTCTTTGAGATGCAAACCCTCTGTGAAGGCCTTGGGTTGGTTTTTCTTATCACACTGTGTTTCTGCAAGCATATCCCCTGCCTGAAAATTTTTTTGCAAAAGTTTTGCTGAGAGTCTGAGAGCAAATTATGGTGGTGGGGCGGTCTCTGGAGGAGCTCAATTAAGATTTTCTGTGGAGTAAGAGGAAGAGGGAGCCACTACAGGATTACAGGCCTGCGCCACCGCACCAGGCTTCAACAACATTTTCAGATGTGTCCTAGGAGAACTGAACCCTTGACTTCCTCTAGAGAGCCACCAGTATGTAGACTGGGTAGGGACAGCAAATCACACTCCTTCAAGTGACAGGACCACAGCTCCAGATGGCAATGCTGGCCTTCTTTCTGCCATATCAGTGATTTAAGCCCTCAGATGTATAGTAGCCTAATCAGGGTTGTGTGGTCTCTGTAGAGAGGTGCAACTCACGTCAGTCATCCGGAAACATGGTATAAAATAAATGGGCACAAAGGGTGTGATTATTGGGCAAATGACCAAATGGTCATTGAGATAGTAGCTTTGGCCATAACTTTCTGCTTATTTTTTGAAAACCTAAGTTCCTAGAATCTGTATCAAGGGCAAACAGATACAGATGACCCTTACATAATACAAGGAGGAGGCCTGCATTTAGTTTGCGTATCAGTAACCTTTTAATAGTCTAATTATATGGTTACAGTTTGTAAGCCACATGACATCTTTAAGAATGTTTTTAATAACCTGAAAATATGTCTACTGAGAGATGATGGTCTTTCCAGCTCTCTCTTCTACTCATTCTGCTTAGGATGTATGTTATATTTCAGGTTTCCGGTTCAAGTTGCAAAGTGGCAGCTGATGGACCCAATCCTACTGATAAATGAGAGTGTTTGCTTTGGGCTGTGTTTTTATTTTAAGAATTCGATTTCCTTCAGTAGAGATGTGCATGTTACTTTTCATCACTGTCCGGCCATTCCCAGTTGTATTACACTGACTTTATGTTCATTTTTTCACCACGTCCTTCTGGTTCCTGTAGGCAACTGAGCTGGACGGCCATGGAGAAGTGCTTTAGTCAGGTGCTTATTGTTTTTTTTTAAAAAAATGGAAGATTAATAAAAATTAGTAGCATTTTAAGATCTTAGGGGTCTGATGGAGAATGGTTTAAAAGAACAACAGATTTTTCCTCTTCTGAGGATGTGGTTTTCCAGCCTAAAAACAAAGAGATTAGAAGAGCCGTGTGGGGTGGGTGGCGCATGCCTGCAATCTCAGCAGCTCAGGAGGCTGAGGCAGGCGGATCACAAGTTCAAAGCCAGCCTCAGCAATGTAGTGAGGCCCTAAGCAACTTAGTGAGATCTTATCTCTAAATAAAATAGAAAAAAGGCTGAGGATGTGTCTCAGCGGTTAAGTGTCCCTGGGTTCAATCCCTGGTACCCTCCCCAGCAGCAAAAAACTGACAAGGCTAGACTTGTCAGTTCACCGGGGCCAGGCATGATTGTGAAAACTGGAAAAATGGATAAAAGAGGAAACATTTTGATACACTTGAATTGCAGCAGCTGCCCATTCTGGCGGGCCTTAGCATTGACTAGACACTTCTGGGTTCTGGGCCAAGAATAATGAACACTTGGAGGCTTCGTGGAGCTATTGTTCGGTCTTCAGGGTTTATATTCAATGTTAATGAACACTTCACTTGCCCCTGACAGCCAGCTCTTTGATACAGGATAAGAAGAATGCAAAACGGAGACAAGAGATGAGGAAGGTGCTGCCTTTCAGCCTCCCACCCAATGGGAGCCTTCCAGAGCTCTCCCTGCCTTGCCCCAGAGCTCTCAAGAGACATCGCTGTGCTAACACTTCTTCCTTCTCTTCTGAGCATCACCGCCAGGTGGCTGGGTTCCCTCTCTCTGCTCCTACCCCACCCTGTGCTTAGCCCTATTAAGGTGCTGAACACCTTGCATTATGGAAGCATTTCCCCTGCAGGTGATCACGAGCATCCTCAGACCCTCTCAGGCCTCACAGGAAGGCCTGATAATTTGTGGGTCCTCATCTTTGTGATCTGTTGAACAATCCAACTATTGCTCATCTTTGAAAACCGTGCTCTCTCCCTGCTAGCCCCCAGCCAGCCTCCACAGTTGTTGTTCTGGGTTTTGACATTTTTACCAATCAGGATCTTCTTTGACATTAAAGAGAACATTTACCCCCCTCCGAGTTAAAAGCTTCCTCCTTGGCCATTTTAATCACTATCATCTGCTAACAATCTTTTTCCCCCCTTGGATACACTTATCTGCCAAATTGGAACAATAAGCAAGGGAAATGTCTAGTTTCGTTTTCTTCTCAACCATTTTGTCTTAGAAGAGTAAATACAGGAAAATAAAGGTGAAAGGAGAATGGCTAAATTAATTAGAAACCTCACAACTCTGCTCTGTTAATAAACAAAGTCTCCTTACAGGAAATTGATGTGATAGCTGAACAGCCATGATGTAAGAAATCTTTCAACACATGGCCTTTTTCTACCATCTTAAAGCTATCACACTGACGGATGGGGTGTGCTGGGCCTGGACATCTCGCTCTTAAGCTAAGACCCCAGGTGTTCTGCAGGGAGCAATTAGATTACCCTTGCCTCAGGAAAGCATAAGTGTGCATATGCCCACGCTGAACATCTCCTCCAAGCTCAAGGTATAGACCCCAAAGGGTATTTCTATTATCCACTCAGTCTTTTAATAAAATGGATGTATAACATGGTCATATATTCTCATGAAAATTGTGATCTGACCCACTGTAGATCGTGAAGCAATTCCTGTTTGCTCAGGAGGATTTATTCTTTTATTCACACAAATGTCAAATCATTGCATTTCCCAGGACTGGCATAGTGGCTCACACCTGTAATTCTAGTGACTCGGGAGGCTAAAGCAGGAGGATCACAAGTTAGAAGCCAGCCTGGGCAACTTTAAAATTTAAAAAGGGCTGGGAATACAGCAAAGTGGAAAAGCATCCTAGGTTCAATTCCCACAACCACACACAAAAAATATATTTCATTTTTTAAACACAGAGTTATAGACAGTGGGTACATGTAAAAGATTACAACCTAGGATATTTGCTTAATAACAAACTACTCAAAGATTTCATCTCCCCCCAGTCCGAATGGCAATTATCAAGAGCACAAACAACAATAAGTGTTGGTAAGAATGAGGGGGAAAAAGGCACACTCATACTTTGCTGGTGGGACTGCAAATTTGTGTAACTATTATGGAAAGTGGTATGGAGATTCCTCAGAAAACTTGGAATGGAGCCACCACTTGACCCAGCTATCCCACTCCAGGGTTTATATCCAAAGGACTTAAAATCAGCATACTACAGTGATGTAGCCACATCAAGGTTTATAGCAGTTTAACTCACAGCTAGGCTATGGAACTAAACTAGGTGCTGTTCAACAGATGAATGGATAAAGAAAATATGGTATGTGTGTGTATGGTATGTGTGTGTATGTGTATATATATATATACATATATGGTACATATCTATAATATGGTATATGATGGAATATTATGCAGCCTTTAAGAAGAATGAAATGATGGCATTTGCCAGTAAATGGATGTAGGTGGGGAATACTATGCTAAGCGAAATAACCCAATCCCAAAAAACAAAGGTTGAATATTTTCTCTGATATAAGGATGCTAATTCACAATGAGGGGATGGGTTAGGGAAGAATAGTTACTTTAGATTAGATAGAGGAGAGTGAGGAGAGGGGAGGGGATATGGAGGTAGGAAGGATAGAAGAATGGATCAGACATTATTATCCGGTGTACATATATAACTATATGACTGGTGGGATTCTACATCATGTACAACCAGAAGAATGAGAAATTATACTCCATCTATGTATGATGTATCAAAGTGCATTCTACTGTCAAGTACAACTAATGAAAACAAATTTTAAAAAAATTTAAAAAAATAACGAACCCCTAATATTTTAAGGAGAACAGTGTGTGAAGCTCTCCTTAAAGTCTTGGGTAGTTTTTAAAGAAAGACTACTCATTTTTAACCATATATGTAATATTTTTATTAATCACTAGTTAATTATTATACCATATAATAATAATATGTATTGCACATAACATGCATTCACATTATTGTAGCTAGAATTATTGAAACCGGAGTTTTGAGATGAGATGAGATTCCCCATTTTGCCAATTTCCTGCTAGGTTCCTGTCTTACAAATTTGAAGAATAAAATCTATGGATACAAGGAAGGAGTAAAGGCAGCATGATTCATTTAAATGAGAAGAGAGGAGAAGAAGAGAGAGAACGCTCAATGCAGGAAGGAAATCTGATACCCGGAAAACCCGCTTTGGTGAGCTAGCCCAGGGGCTTATATGGTTTTGAGGTATGCACATTGACCACAATCTAGATTAAATAAGTATTGAAACAGTGTCAAGGCTGTTGACTGAGTCCTTTAGCCTGTGAATTTTAATCCATCCTGTAACTCTCAGGCTGGATTTTCCCACCTTTGGGACAAGGGAACTGGCTGGAATGTTCCCACAGGTAAGCCTCCTGGCCTTTACATATGAATAAGACCTTACTTGAGGCCCATAACCCTGACTGCCTGACCATAACCTATTCTCATTCATGACTATAATAGTATAGTAACAGCTATCATCTATTTTGTGCTATGTACCAGACGCTGTATGGCATTTTACATATATTTAATTCTCACAAAACTCTTTGAAGGAAATGTTGTCTTCATTTTCCAGATGAAGCAACTCAAGCACAGAGAGGTGAGGCCATTTTTCCAAAGTCACACAGCTACGTGGCTGAGCCATAGCCACACTTAGGCAGTCCAGCTTCAGAACACACACTGCAATCCCCTACATGATGCTTCCATTACGATAACAGTCCCTTTGTCCTAATCGCTGATCAAAGAAACATGATGGTGGTTTTATCTTTTGGAATGAATACTAAAATATAGATTGCATGAAAGGCTCTATCACCAAATTATAGTGAAGCCTTAAGAAAAACACTTTTGCTGGGCATGATGGCGCACAACTGTAATCCCAGCAGCTCAGGAGGCTAAGGCAGGAGGGTTGTGAGTTCAAAGCCAGCCTCAGCAACTTAGCAAGGCCCTAAGCAACTCAGGGAAACCCTGCCTCTAAATAATATAAAAAAGGGCTGGGGATGTGGCTCAGTGGTCGAGTGCCCCTGAGTTCAATCCCTGGTACCAACAAAAGAAAGAAAGAAGGAAAGAAAGAAAGAAAGAAAGAAAGAAAGAAAGAAAGAAAGAAAGAAAGAAAGAAAGAAAGAAAAGGAAGGAAGGAAGGAAGGAAGGAAGGAAGGAAGGAAGGAAGGAAGGAAGGAAGGAAGGAAGGAAGAAAATTACAGCTCACTGTCGTTAGATTAGTGTGCACAGAAATAACACAGTGAGACCTACCAGGGGAAATGTTATAAAAGAAAAACAGAACATACTCAGGGAGGTGAGAGTGATTCTCCATAAATGTGTCGGGGCTGGTGTTTCTAAATCCTGGCTATGTTGTAGAATCACAGGGGCTTGATACTCTTAGTTTGTTTTTTATTTTTAAAAACAACCCCAGTGATCCTACCACATGCAGCTCAGGTCATGAGCCACTAATGCATGCACAGTTCTTAAAGAAGGGCTTTGTGCTAAGCTTTATGGGATGAGTGGCATTATGACCTCAGAGGACTAGCTCAAGGCTACATAGCACAATAATGTCAAAGTGCATGCAGCATCCAGACCCCCTGGGTTTAGATCTTAGGGAACATCTGTGAGATAAAGACACTGCCACTACTTCAGCCAGCATGAAAAATGGCCAGGAAGCTAGTTTCCTTCCTCCACCAGAGGACACCGAGGAAGATAAATTTCACCTCTGGAGCGAGATTTGACAAATCACCGTAAATTTCCTCGTGAAGCGCACTTGTTAGCAGCAGGACTAGGAAATGGAGAGTGGAATCGACTCAACTCTCTTGACACATCGCGCATCATCAGCCTCTGATGTGAAAACATGAAGCTTTGCTCAAGTCCATAGCTACGATCCCCAGTGTAGGGTGCCAAGCTGCAGCCGCTGAGGCGTCCCCACGTCTAACGAATGGAGCCAGCTATCCTAACTGCTGAAAAATCTCCCAGTAGTGCAGTCATAAAACTAAAAGGCAGAGAAGAAGGGGGCCATCTGCTCCGCGCTGGCTACAGATTCATCTCTGCTTGGATGCAAGAAAGCCTCCCTCCAGTTCTACTGAAAAACAACAACGACCAACAAACCTTTCTTGTTCAATTTTTGGAGAAACTGCTTACTCTAGGTAGGGCGCATCAGAAACATATTTGTGGGTCTAAAATTAGGAAAGAGTGAGAAACTCACAAAGTGCCTTCTCTTTGCTTCCAATTCCCTTTTAATGCCTGCTTTTAGGAAGATTCTAGATTACTTTTAATAGATGGGTGAAGACAGCACTGAATTCTCTACGAGTCTCAATTTTTAATTTTTGTTTTTTTTTTTGGTACTGGGGTTTGAACCCAGGGGCACTCAATCACTGAGCCACATCCCCAGCTCATTTTTGTATTTTATTTATAGACAGGGTCTTGCTGAGTTGCTTGGGACTTGCTAAATTGCTGAGGCTGGTTTTGAACTTGTGATCCTCCTGTCTCAGCCTCCCGAGCTGCTGAGATTACTGACATGCGCCATTGTGTTCTAT